>CM028331.1:34803905-35408905 GCA_016647705.1 Eucommia ulmoides | reverse complement strand
ACTATAAAATAAAGTATATTTTTTTGCGGAGCGGTCAAAATGCCGTGTCTACACCGTGCATTGGGTATCTTTGCCAGAGCAAGTACGTTTTCTGATTTTGTTTAATTTTCTTCATGATTTACTTGTTATCGCAGTTTAAATTCTTACAAGTTTAGTTCCGTTAGAATTATCCAATGATTCGATAAAAACGTCAGGACGAGACTTTCCTTTTGGACTTAGCTTCTGAGCGAGAGGTGCGGATGGCCTTTTATTTTTATTTTACTATTTTTTTATTATTATTTTTATTTAAGTTGTTGCTATACCTAAATTCATAAAAAAACAAAATAATAATAATAAATTACTTTTTTATTTTAAATAATCCTATTATTTATTGTTACATTTAAATTCATGAAAAATAAAATTACAACTTAAAAATCGAAAAACAAAAATAAAAATAAATTATTTTGTTAGAATTAATTTTTTACAAGCTTTAGGGCGGATTCAACGATTCCTTCGGCAAGCCGTTTCTTAAGTTTAATTTGGAAGAATTAATTTCGACAAAACTCGTTTCCGTGACGTTTTATTGATTTTCATTTCCATAGAATTTAAGGGAATGTCAAATCGAAATTTCTTTAAATTAATTGGGCAAATTAGAAAAGTAAGCATTTCATGGTATTGCATTATAGAAGATAATGTAATATTTCACATCATTTTGCATGTTACCTTTTTGCATCACTTAGAAAATACTTAGATTGATTTGCCCACTTAAATTGAAGAAATTCATAGGAAAAATACATAAAACCACCCCTAGGGACTATCCTTATCAAATCCGTTAATATTTGATAAGAGGTTGTACCGGGGGAATATTAAAAAAAATCAAAATTTGTCTCATTTTATTTGCAAAAAAACCAAAAAGAGTTTCACAAGAAGGAAAAAAAATTCAATAATAAAATAAAAAAATTAGACTTAAACTAATTGGATTTAATTGGACATAAGGTTCCATTTTTAGACGGGCGTCTTGGGTTGTCTAACATCTTCCCCGAGCGTAACCGCCCCCGAAACTCTTCAAATAAATCTTTGATTTGACCGTATTTTTTAAGTCAATTTTACTTAGGCCTTTTAAAACGGCCTAAGTACTTTACTGAGAAAAATGACGCCTTTAAAAACCCTTTTTTTTACGCTTTATCATTTCATATCCTTTTCCTTTAGGAAAACGGGGGCACATCAGCTAATGTCTCTGTTGAGGATTGTTAGAGAGTCAAGCTTAAATATGTCCAAATAATTCAAGTCCGAATGTTGTATTTTATTTTGTTATCTTTTCCTTCTATCATGCAAATAAGTTTGAGTTGTGATGTTTTTTTTTTCTTTTGTACTTAATTTGAAGAAAATTTGGTCATTCAAGAGTGAATCGTGCAAAAAAAAAAAAAACAACGTTACCAAAAAACCTTGTAGGGTTTCCTTCCTAAATGGAAATCACATTTACCCATATTTTCCAAATCAAGTGATACCCTTCTAGCCAAGATACCAACCAACCTCCCCACCTATATATCTTAAAGTATCTACTTGATCCATATCGTTGAACCAATTTGTACCCCATAGTCTCACCAAATCAACACCACCAATCCAAACGATATCCAACCAAAATACCAACCAATTCTCACCACTTATATACCTTGAATAACCTACTTGGTCCATACCCCAAATCAAGTTGTGCCTTGTGGTTTCACCAAAATCAAAACCATACTCCACCCTCAATACCTTGAATTACCCATCTTTCTATAGTCCAATTCTTCCTATCCACCAGTTCGGGGTACCATCTATCCGAATGGCCATAAACTCTTAATACCCCATCTTCCAAGTAAATTCACCGACCAACGAGAAAAATTTCAGTTGACTTCACCCTAGGCTAAAACTTTAATTGCTCTTAAGCTTTATTGGAAGAATTTATCCCATTACAATCCAAAGCCTAACCTAGGGGTACCACTTGTGAACTTGGTTTGCTAAGATAAATTTCGATAAAATTAGAAAGAAAAAAAAAAATTAAATCCACATCTCCTTCTGTTGACCTTCTAGATGGTAGATGACTTACTTTGTAGGTGATTTTAACCTTTCAATAAATGGTATTGTGTTACCTAGATTATGTCTCAAATGATTAATGCTTATTTTTTTAAATATTCCAAAACTATCTCTGTGTGATCTATATGTTGAAAACGAACTTGAACATGATGAATATGATTTTGATACTTTAATCTAAGAGAAAATAAAACAGAATGACTCACCTTAGCTAGATGAGTGTTAGAAAATCTTGGGCATCTTTCGATACAAATTTCCAAACTTTACCCAAAATCCACTGGCTAAGCAATCCGTAAAGGAAAGCCATCACCCATAAACATCACCCAAAAATCCATTACCTAAAAAGTACCTTAACTAGAAATCCATCACTCGAGAACCATTATCCAAAAATCCACCACCCAAAAATCTATTACATGAAAATCCCTTACCCAAAAAGCCATCAGCCGAAGATCATTATCCAAAAATCCATCACCCAAAAGTCATTATCTAACAAGCTTCTACCAAAAAAATCCATTACTCAATGACCCATCCATTTGCTAGGCAAGCAATCATAAAGAAAAGTCATCACCCTCACCCGAAAACCCATTACTTGGAAATTCACTTCCCAAAAATCCATCGGTTAGGCTATCCGTCATAAAGCAAAACCACCCCCCAAAGAAATCTTTTGAGTTTGAGAGATTTACCTGTTAATATCTTGAAGATGCTTCTAAAAAAACAAAAAACAAAAAGAAGAAAAAAAAAATGATTGGTAGATTGGGAATCTAGGTAATTTGAGTATTAAGCTGTAGAGGTGTTTCAACACCTATTAACTTGGGCCAACTAGACCAGGATCACTACCCAAAACTCGTTACATGGATTACTTAGAACTCCAAGATAAAAAAAATGAAAAGTAAATTGAGAATCATCTTTCTTTAGTTACTCGAAAGTCTTATCGTGAAAAAAGTAGTTCAAATCGTTAGTTGAAAGGGTAATCTTGTGATATGAATTTTAGAGAAAATTTTGATTATTCTCTGAATCATGTTGGTCAACCTCAAATCATTATCAATATAGAAAATCATATCAGGTAGAAACGGGATACTTGAATAAATAAGCTTTAAAATTTTGTGCATACTTTGGTTAATCCGGTTTGTAGGAGTTGATTGAAATTCAAAGCATACAAGGATTTAGAACCCAAGCATTGGAATTAATCTAAGTAGCTAAGAAAAGAAAAATGAAAGACCAAGCCAAATCTATACCATGAAGGTAAAAGACATGGGTGAGAGAAAGTTTTATTCAATCCCAAGGGAGGGAAATGTTTCAAACTGTAAAGGTAGCCTTAAGAAAAAAAAGGTTTTGTATATCACTTACTGATAGGTTGAAATTATCTATATATTTCCAAGCCGAATTTGGTAATTTTCGATTGTTCTTATAGTGTTTTAATTTGTTTTTATTTGTTTGTGTCCAAAGCAGGTGTTAGGAGTGAAAACGATTGAAAATCGAGCTATCTGGTAGGAAGTCAGTGAAGAAATAATTGAAAAAGAGCGAAGCAACCAAGAAAGGTCACTAGCTCTTTACCGCCACAGTGGTGAAGGGGGTAGAGGGCCTTCTGGTCCTTTATCGCCGCAACGGTGGCATTCACCGCTACAGTGATGGAAGGGCTAATACCCTTCCGCCCAACCACTGCTACCGCGATGGCCACCACCACTGCAGCGATAGAAAGGCAGAAGCCCTACTGACATCCCACCGCTGCAGCGCCGAAACACCAGCTGTAAAGTTTTGTTTAGATATTTTTTTGATATTTTGCACCCCTTACTTGATCTCTCTCATTGACATTGAGCCTAGGACGTTTTTGGGGAACATTTTGGAGATATTTGGGAGCTCAAGATCAAGAACCAAGAGAAGAGATCATCAAGAGGAGAAGATGACACATTCTTGGAGCGATTTTTGCAGAAGTGGAACACTTCACTTCACAAATTTGCTTTTCATTCTTTGTTTCTCTCTTTGTTCTTAAATTTTGTGTAATGAATGATGATGTTAATCTCATATTTTAATGAATATTCGGTTAAGATAATGAGTAGCTAAGTATCTATTGTCTAGGGATTGATATAGTCTATGAATACGTTGTTTGTTTAAATCCGTGTTTCGTTAACGATTTTTCGTTTGCATTCGATTGTGTTTACCATTCTTTTGCCTCCATAGTATGCTTGTTATGATATTGTGGTTGATTTGAGAATACGGAGTTTGACACTCAGGAGAGGTAACTCCAAATTCAAACTAGGATTTAAACACAACATGTTCTAATGTTTTGGGAGATTATTAGAATGTGTACAATCCGTGAGGTTGGGGCAAGACTCATGTGATCGTTTAGACGCTAGATAGGGATATCAGTGTTGGCAAAAGTGACATATTCATTCATTTTACACAAGGGAGAGGTAGTGAGTAAGTTTTCGATACTTAGATTGTCGGATAGTTTGAATACCGTCAATATAAACTAAATCACACATGTATTAGTGAGCGAAGTTAATCCCTAGACAATATATTCTCATAAACGTCATACTTAATATTATAGTTTAATTAGTTTAGTTTAGTTTTATTTACACTATATTAAAAACCCAAAATTCAATTGCCTAGATAAAATTTGGTTATGACAATTGCGGTACTTAGCGACAATCTAAACCAATCCCTATAGGTACGACAACCCTACTCTCCCTATTTTATTAAAACTTGACCTGTACACTTGCGGTAAAGTAGCGACGTAATATTTCGCTGCCACTTACGGATGACAAATGTTTTATTCGTTAAAAAAAAGTGTGGATGCCTGTCTGTGCGTAATTCTTGCATAGGTCAATTATTTCCTTGCAATTTGATGAATATCTTCACAAGTATTTGTGTTTTGCCCTGAAATGGGCATTTAGTAAACTACGCTAAACTTGATCATTGGCGTAATGTTAAGGTACGTAGACAAACTGTAAAGGTTAGGTCATTTAAGTGTTAGTCCCAACCATAAGTTGGGGCATATTTTATATCTTTGATCTCTCAATTTTTCTCCAGTCACAGGCTAGGGCACATTATATGATTTTCACTTATTTTGGATCTAGAGGATTTGAGCTTGTCGAACCACAAGCTAGGGCACATTATAAGGTTTTTGCTTATCTCAGATCTAGAGGATTTGAGCTTGTCGAATCCAGTTGCAAACTGAACCGCATTTAATGTTTGGTCTTGTCACACTTACCCCAGCCATAGGCTAGGGCACATTTTATATTTTGGATTTTTCTTTTCTCTCCTTATCCGAGGGACTGGGTATTAGTGTCATCTTCATCATTACTCTAAACGGACATTTATTCGTCATGAGTATTGTCATGAGTCTTTTTTCATTAATCTCAACGATCATCTAAATGAACATATATTCATCATACATATCGTAATAAGTCAAGTTCTATCACTCTAAACGATTCACTAAACGAACACTTGTTCGTCATGAGTATCGTTATGAGTGATTTTCATTACTCTAAACGATCCTCAAAACAAACATATGATTCGTCATGAGTATCGTCATGAGTCATTCTCTACTCTAAACGATCTTCTAATCGAACACTTGTTCGTCACGAGTATCATCACAAGTCATTCTCTATTCTAGACGATCTTCTAATCGAACACTTGTTCGTCGTGAGTTCGCCAAGAGTTATTTTTTTATTTGTTCTATTATAAATTAAAAAAAAAATGCTTTGAAAAATTCAGAAAATAGGATGATAAAAATGATATTGTTTCCTATCTTTATCAAGAAAGTGAAACTCGCATGATAAAGAGAGGCAGTTGTAGACACGACATTTTGACCGTCCTTGCAAAAAAAATATTTTTTATTTTATAATTTAATCTACATTTATTTCTTTTTTTTTTAGAAATTAAAAAGAAAAGAAAAAAAGAAAGAAAATAGAAAATAATAAAAACAAAACAAAAAAAAAAAAAAAGAAGAAAAAAAGGAAAAATAAAAAGAAGAAAAAGAAGAAAAATGAAAAATAAATAAGCAGAGAGAGAGCGAGAGAGGGAGAGAGAAAAATGATTCGGTGAGAGAAGATGAGAAAAGAGAAAAAGAGAAAAGAAAGAAAAAAGTACAGAGAGAAACCCTTCGAGCAGACACAAAAATTCAGAGAAATCCTTTGGAGACACTCAAAAAATTCGGAAAGAAACCCTCATAAGGAGCGATTCTAAATGAAAGCTCATTCGGGAAGCTATCTTCGAAAGAGAAAAACCCGTGCATTGGGTATCTTTGCCAGAACATGTACGTTTTTTTATTTTCTTTTTTATTCATTGTAATTTAAATTTCTACAAGTTTAGTTCCATTAGAATTATTCGATGATTCAATAAAAATACACGGACAAGATTTTCCTTTTGCGCTTAACCTCCGAACGTGAGATGAGAATGGTCTTTTATTTTTATTTTACTATTTTACTATTATTATTATTATTATTATTATTATTATTATTATTATTATTATTATTATTATTATTATTATTTAAGTCGTTGTCATACCTAAATTCATGAATTAAATATAATAATAATAAGTTACTTTTTTATTTTAAATATTCCTGTTATTTATTGTTATATTTAAATTCATAAAAAATAAAATTAAAAATTAAAGATAAATTGTTTTGTAAGAATTAATTTTTACAAGCCTTAGGGAGGATTCAATGATTCCTTTGGTAAGTCGTTTCGTCGTTCTAATTAAGTTTTGGAGGAATTAATTTGACAAAACTCGTTTCCGTGACGTTTTCTTGATTTTCATCTCCATAGTATTTAAGAGAATGTCAAATCAGAATTTTTTTAAATTAATTGGGCAAATTAAAAAAGTAAACATTTCATGACATCGCATTTACATAGAAAATAATATAATATTTCAAGCCATTTTGCATGTTGCCCTTTTGCATCACTTAGAAAATACTTAGATTGATTTGCACATTTAAATTAAAGAAGTTCATAGGAAATATACATAAAACCACTCTCGAGGACCATCGTTATCAAATCTCTTAATATTTGAGAAGATGTCATACTGAGGGAACAATCTAAAAATACCAAAAATTCTCTCATTTTATTTGGAAAGTAGCGAAAAGAGTTTCATAAGAAGGAAAAGGTTTTCGAAAATAAAATAAAATATTTAGACTTAAACTAATTAGACATAAGGTACCATTTTTGGATAGGTGTCTTAGAGTGCCTAACACCTTCCTCGAGCGTAACCGACCGCCGAGGTCTTTAAATGAATCTTTGGTTTTAACCGTGTTTTTTGTGTCAATTTTTCTTAGGCCTTTCAAATTGTTTTCTAAAAATCCAGTGACATAGCACACCAATTAAACCAGATACTAGGTGGCGACTCCTTATTTTTAAAATAGCCTAAGTATTTTTTTGAGAAAATAAGTATTTTTAAAAACCCTTATTTTTTACGCTTTATCATTTCATATCCTTTTTCTTTTCCAAAAATCGGGGCACGTCAGAGAGTAATATAATTTTATTTTTCTTATTTTTCAGATCTGCGAATGAACGGCGTATACAATGTCTCTACATTTCAATTCTATGATAATTTTTTATGCTTTGTCATTCAAAGCATTGCATCTGACTATTTGTTTTTTGAGAACAATCAGAGAATGGAAAATAAAATGGAAACAATTTTGAATTGTGATGGTTTTGTATTCGTGTGATTTATATCTGTTCAGGTTTTCTCATTTTGGCATGAGAAAATTTTGAGTCGAAACACTAAACAAATGTTGCTATAGCCCATTTCATTTTTTTAATTTTTATGATTTTTGCAATATTAAAGTCGGCACAAATTTCGAATCACCTGCAAAAAAAATTGGCATAAGATTTTTTTTGGTTCCAGATTCATTTTTTTAGGAAATGAAACGGATATCTGGGAACAAGTATGTGATATTCCCAGAATTTTGTTCTAAGAATCTAGGAGAATAACAAGAACATATTTTTTATTCCCATGTTTTTGTTCCCATAAACCAAAATTTGGGAACAAAAACACTAAACAAACAGGGCACCTTTATTCTATTTTTTTTTTTTTTTTTTTTTATGTGTTTTTTTTTTTTTTTTTCCATAAAAAATTCAATACATTTGAACTTTTTGGGTTCATAATTTTTTTTTTTTCCTATTGTTGGGTTTAGTAGTAACTGTTCGGTTGGTGAAAAAATTGGAGTTTGATTGTAATTTTAGCCTCAAACTTTGCAATAAGTTTTTAATCCACTAATGTTCTTATCTATTTTGTTCAAATTCATCTTTATTTTATTTTTATTTCTGAATTGATTTTAATTTTTATTTTGAAGGGTTTGATTGAAGGATGATTATTATAATCGACATGCCCCATTTTTTGAAAGAATTAATAAAAAATATGAAATATTGAAGCATAAAGTAGAAGGGGTTTTTTAAAATGTCGATTTTCTCAAAAAGTACTTAGGCCAAAAAACAAGCAGTCATCACATAATATTGGGTTTAAATGGTGTGCTAAGTCACCGAATTTTTAAAAGATAATTTAAAAAGCCTAAGTAAAATTAACTTCAAAACTCGATCAAACCAAATATTCATTTACAGAGTTCGAAGGTCAATTATACTCAAGAAAGGTGTTAGGCATTCTAAAATGCCCGTCCAAAAATTGTACATTATATCCAATTAAGTCCAATTAGTTTAAGTCTTAATGTTTTATTTTATTTTGAAAAAAAAATTATTCTTATGATTTTTTTTTTGGTATTTTTCAAATTAAGATGAGACAAATTTTTGATATTTTTGGAATGTTCCCCCTCGGTATGACATCTTATCAAATATTAAGGGATTCGACAAGGATGGTTCCTGAGGGGTAGTTTTTTATGTGTTTCCGATGAATTTCTTTAATTTAAATAGGCAAATTAAAATAAGTGAATTACGAAGTGTAAAAGGACGAATGCGAATGCAAAGCGTAAGGATATTAAACAAGCATGATATGAATTTATTTTATTTATGCAAGAATGTATTTATCTGTGATATAGTGTCCTAAAGCTATATAAACCACATGTTTGTATTTTTCATGATTTTTTATGCAAAACAATCTCTAATTTAAACGTGCCAATGCAAGTGATGTGAATACGAGAATAAATTAAATGAATTAATATAACTATATGAGTCAAATAGTTAATGTCTAGTATGGCTAATATGACGTATATAAACGGCCTACATGAGAATAAACGTGTAAAGTGCAAGTGGTGTATATATCTTAAACACATATCTACTAAGTGGTGAAAACGTGGTTCAATGGCATGATTTATGGAGTTTAACTAACATGTATGACATAATAAAGTATGAAAGGTAAAGTGGTGAAAAGGTGTTCTAAATATATCTTCTAAATGGTACAAAAGGTAGTATTCAAGATGTCGTGGAACATCACGCTACTTGCTACTTGGATGCGAAAAATGTCTACTTTCTTAATTTGCCTAATCAATTCAAAGATATCTTGATTTGAAATCTCCTCAAATCCTATGGAGATGAGAATCGAGGGAAAGTCGTAGAAACAAATTTGTCAAAATTAATCCTTCCAAAACTGAGACGGAATCTCACGAAGAGGTTTACCGAGGATTTCTTAAACCGTCCATTTCTAAATTCCACTCTATTTGGGGAATCGAATCGACAGTATAGAAACCTCTTCCTCGATTTATTGAATTGTTGAATTCATCCTAAGGTTTGTAGGAATTAGTTCTTACAAAAAAAAAAAGAAAAAAAATAATTTTATTTTTATTTTTTAAAAGATTTTTTTTATAAACAATGACAATAATAATTAAAAAAAAAAAAAAAAAAAAAAGAGTAAAAACAAGAAAATAAACATCCTCATCTAACGCTCGGAGGCTAAGCTTAGGAACGAAGAACCTCATCCCGATGCTTTCATTGGATCCTCGGATGATTTTTTTAGGTTTTTCTATCATGAATTTCAATAATTCAAATAAAGGATGATATATAAAATAAAAAAAAAATAAAAAAAAAGAAGCAAAATAAAGGGTGTCCTTGTCTAACGCTCGGAGGTTAAGCTTGAGAACGGAGAACCTCGTTCCGGCATTTCCATCGAGTCATCGGACAATTTTTTTTTACATAATTAAGCTTACAGGATTTTAAAGTGTGATAATAAAAAAATAATGAAGGAAATTAAAAGATAAGAAAACATACATGTTCTAGCCAAAATTCTCGACGTACAGGTTTTTCTCTCTCGAAGACAACTCCCGAAGAGGCTTTTGCTGAGAATTGCTCTCTATATGGGTTTCTCTTAGAATTTTTGAGTGCCTAAACTATTAGGGCAAGGGTCCTATTAATAAGAAAATAAAGAGAATGAAAAAAAAATCCAAAAAAACTAACCTTGACCTCCAAATCCTAATCTTAATTTAACTAGGAAAAGGAAAAAACAGTGAAAAACGCTTCTAGAAGATGGGAGGCTAAAGTGGTGAAGTGGACACATGGCGGCATAAGAAGCTACCATACGTCCGCTATTTTTTCTTTTCTTTTTTGACTGGTTGACTATGGTGGGCCCCCTTCACTTTCTCTCTCTCACTCTTCCTGTCTCCTCTCCCAGTCTCTTCTTTTTTTTCTCTCCCTCTCTTCTTTCTCTCTCTCTCTCTCTCTCCCTTTTTCTTTTATTTATTTCTTTTTTTTTTCATTTATTTATTTTTCTTTTCTTTTCTTTTCTTTTTCTATTTTCTTTCTTTTTCTTTTTTCAATTTTTGTGTTTTTTTTAAATAAAGTAAACTGTAAAAAAAAATAAAAAATTACTAGGATGGTCAAAAAATCGTGTCTACAATAATGAATTAGGTGAACAAAGCGTTGAATGAAGTGGACAAGAGCTTGAACTCCCAGTTATGGCACACCTGTGTTGGTGCCTTGTTTCAAATGCCCGGTGAACTCCAAGGACTTTTACTTCTCTCAAGTACACGCCGAACACACCAATGGTGTTGTCACTGGTAATTTCCAAAGGATTCAACATCTAATTTGAGGAGGGTCTCGTATATCCATTTAGCATTCAATGTTGATTTTATAAGTGTGGGCCGCAAAGTTTTTATTGGACTTTCGGGTTATTATTTATTTTTTGTTGTTGTTGTAGAAAGTGTTTATTACTTTAAAACTGCGGATATTTACGTTTTATGAATTTAGTTGGTATTAGAGATATCTATTATTTATTATTATTGTTTAAGCATGTGTTGGTTAGCACACTTGATTCTATTTTATTTTCTTCATGAATGTGTAATTTGAATTTGAATATTTTATATATATTTTTTACTGTACATTATTGTAGATGTAATTTGTAACTAAATCTGATTTTTTTGATAGATTTGCATTATTCTTTTCATTTCATTGCTTAAATATTGAAGTTATTTTTTTTTTTCAAATTTGATTCATCTTTTTAAGTTGGTGTCTTCAAGCATAAGTTATATGCTAATGTTGTAACAATGCACTTACATTCTACTAAAATATAACTCAGTAGTAGAAAATAATTTATAATGTAATTCAAAATTTATAATGAAGATTAAATATTGAAATTAGATTATGTTTTCCTGATTGATGGGAACTACTGAGATTCATTAAAATCATGCAGGTCATATTGCAGTTTTTCCCTCTTTGCTCCTTATGGTTAGGTTTTTGATATACTTTACTCCCCTCGTCAGTACTTTGCCTCCTATAGTTATGCCTATATCAAGTGGTAGAGTGCAACAAAACCCAACTGCAAAGGGTAAAATAGTGACGAAAATACTACTAGGGTAAAGTGCAAAATGACAGAAGCACATGAGGATAAAATATAATTAATCCTAAAATTTAAGCATTATTAAATACGGATCAAGTCCCTATAACAAAGCAATTAATTATATTGTGAAATAATTTAAAAATTATAACATAAAAATTTAGGAGTACAATGGTCACCGAGACCGTCTCTAAAGTTGTAAAAAGAAATGAATTTGAATATTAAATGTCATCTATTGTGAGTGGAGCCAATTTCTACATTAATTTACATTTTTTAAAATTATTATTAATCGATAGAAGGAATTATTCACTTTGGAAAGTACACGGACTTAAATGAGAATTAAAAGTGGAGGGATTAATTAAACAAAAGAATAATTTAACCTATTGTAATTGGGTGAGGTTGTAAATCAGTACTCACTGATTTAATTTTGGACATTATTTTTTTAAAAAAATTCAATTTCATTTCCATTGGCAAGTTGATAAAAATATATATATATATATATGTGTGTGTGTGTTTTTCTCCAGAGGGTAAATAACAAAATATGAAAAAGACTAAGAGTTTGTTTGATAACTATTTAATTTTTAAGTGCTGAAAATTTAAATATTAAAAATTAAGTACTTAAATTTGAAGTGTTGAAAATTTAAAAAGGTTGTTTGATAAATTGTACTGAAAATTTAAATGCTGATTTTTTTATTTTTTTTTTTGTTTGATAAGTGCAAAATTTGAATTGTTGAAAATTGTTTAATTTACATAACTACCCTTAAATCAAGATAATACAAAAAAAATCATTTTTTTAAAATTAAACAACCATAAAATTCAAAATCATATGGAAATATCATTCGACAATGCAAATAAATTGTTGTTAGAAACAAACAGATTTTAAAATCGAGAAACATATGAATCACTGTTTGAAAAACATGTAGATCCTTAGATTCAGAACAAAATTAAATATTAAACTGAGATTCAAACAAACAAATCCTAAGATTCAGAACAAAATCGAATTAACATTTCAAAAACAAACCGATCGTCGTATAATCCTCATCATTTGCTTCGCACTCGCCACCGTCTATCTCTTCTGCTCTCCTCTGAACAAAATAAAACAATGAAGAGTAGTGAGAAGGCAAAGAAAATAATAATTTACAAGAAGTACTCAAAAAAACAATGAAATGTAATAACTCTTTTTATTACAAAAAGTACTCAAAAAAACATTATGAAAAAGTGACCAAGATTTTGAAGGCGTCTCATTTTCAAAATGATATAATCTCACAATGCAACTACCGAAACAATAATAGAGTAATTTTCAGTATCTTCTGCCTTGGAAGTGACAAAGGATTAGGGTCAAAAAACGACGAAGGCTCCTTTGGTGAAAGGTCAGCCATGGCATGAGTTCCATGCTTTGCCACAAAACCATTTGTTGACTTGCCTAAGACATAGCGAAAAATAAAATTAAGAATGCATAAAATCACCCGAGTCGAAGCAGAAATTAGCCAAATCGTGTTTCTCCATCTAAAAATGGTGGTCTAAGGAAGGTGTGGATCTAATGGCATCATGAGGCCTTCGATCGAAGGAGGGTTTTGAAACCTATGTGTCCACTGCCTATGATTTGCCAAACCAACACCACCATCGGTGTCCCAACTCATATCCAAATAGAAATCGATTTTGAAATAAAAAATTGAATCAAACTTTAATTGAAACTGATAGAATTAAATGAAATTGAGAATCAAAACAGTGGGGTTAACTTAATGGTCAACATCAAACAGAAAAGAGGTATTGGTCTCTTATTTCATCAAATATTTAGTCCATTTGGAGAAATCTTGATTTAGTCCAACTGTAAAAACGATATACTGGAGTTTTACAATAATTTCATTACTGATAACTTATTAATAAATTACAAATCAAATAGATCCTAAAGAACTTTTTCTTCCAATTGGTTAGGGAAGAGGTTGTGGTTATAAAAACATATCCTTCGAATTGTACTATGAAAATTAAGGGAAAACTATGAATAACAGAATATTCTCAACACTGTCCAAATATGAAATGGTATTGATGACAATATTTGAATCCCCAGTAAAAAATTAAAACCCTAATCTGTTAATTAGAATCTCGATCTGGAGATATCTGACCAATTGGAACCGAGATATGGCCACTGTGTTCAAATTATGATGAAACCGAAAAAACTATCATTCGCATAGATAAAAATCGAATCATGTATTTATCCATTAAGATAAAGGATTATAACCATAGATGAAACCGAAAAAACTATCATTCTCGTAATGTATTTAAATGACAAATCACTTTGCAGCTCATAATCTGAACACATTGAATTACAATTGGAACCTTCAATTCAAATTAACCCTCCAAAATAAAAATCAAATCATGTATTTATCCACTACTGACAAATCATTGACAAATTAACAATTGGAAAGGTTAATCGAAATTGAAACCCTAAACTATAGAGTTGAAGAAGAACATATCTTGTCGCACCTCTTCTATTCGCCGCCTTTCTTCTAAGCTCGTCGCCGCCGCCGTCGCTCCTCTTCTAAGCTCGCCACCGCCGCTCCTCTTCTAAGCTCGCCGGCGTCGCCTCTCTTCTCAGATCGCCGGCGTCGCTGCTCTCTGCACAACAACGAAAAACGAGACCAATCAAATGATATGGAACAGAAGAACCCTACTTCCCTAAGGGCAAAACGGTCAATTCCACTTTTTTTAAAATTTGAAAAATTCTGAGTGCATTCTGTAAAAAAAAAAAAGTAAGCGGGGTTTTACTGAATTTTTAACTTAACATTTCACCTAATTTTTAAGCAAGCTTAATTAATTAAGCAATTTTTATTACATTTGTCAGACACACTTAATTCATTAAGCACTTAATTTAATCAATTTTAAATACTTAATTTTTTTTATCAAACAAGTCCTAAATATTCAATTTATACCCTGCACTTTAATTACCATAATATTATTCTACTTACAATTTATGCGAGCAATAATAGAGATCGAAAATGTGTGATTAGTCTAATTAGTCATAAAATTGATAAATTGAGGAGAAATGTACAATCATTGAATACCTAAGATCATCCAAAATGTGTTAGTTTGGTTGGTAAGGAGATGTGTCTATTTTATTTGTCAACTAGAATTTGACTCTCCCGAAGAACACTCTGAAAATTAAATATTTAATTTAATCTTGAATGTACTAGGTCGATGTGAAAAAATACGTCATTTAGATCGCCCGAAAAGGTGATTAGTGGATGTACGCATAAGTTGATCCGGACAATATCTTACCGTAAAAACAAAAAAAATTAAAAGATTTTGAATATCAAAGGTTGATGTGAAAAAGTGCGCCGTTAAGATCGTTTAGGAATGTGATTAATTGATGTATGCGTAAACTGACCTGGTTTACCTGGATGTACTTAGGAAATGAAAAAAACAAAAAGCAAACTATGGAGGAAAGTGAAAGCGCACTTCAACTTGAGGGGTACAAAGTGAGACCTAACTCAATTGATACTACACATATTTGACCGTCTCTCAATACACAATTCGAGTCTCCTTCCCCTTGTAACAGAATCAAACGGCAGTGTCCATTTCGGATGAATCTGGTGAGTATATAACCTTTTTTTTTTTCGTTCTTCGTAATTTCTTCCCCACCCCTTCTCTTTCTCGCATTACGCGTTCAGAATCTAGTTCTTCGTGATTTCCTTTTCCCATCGATCTAATAATTAATTATTAATTAATTTAACAAACTGGGTTGGAATTTGGAAAATTTGGATATGGAATTCACAATGTTGAAACCCTTATTCCAATTAGACAAGAGAGAGCAAGGAGTTGGCAAAATCTAATCAACTTCTCTATAAGAATAAATTAGTAATAAGCAACACAAATTATAGAAAGGAGTTAAAATAAAGGTTTATGAGAAGTTATAAATACGAGCTGCCCTTGCATCGCACGTGGTATCAACTCCACTTGACCCAATAGTACAAGAGACGACGACGACGGTATACAAGTGAGCTTGTTGAATATAAAATTAGCATCAGAAGAATTAACCAATCTGTATTAAACCATTAGTGTGTAATTGGGATTAGCAAAAATGTTTTTTCCCCCAATTCTAATTATGCATTTGCATGATACCTTGTGTAAACAATCTGCATTAAACCATTAGTATATAATTATGGTTAACAAACATGTTTTATTCCCCAATTCTAATTATGCATTGGCATGATATCTGCTCATCGTGCACTCTTATATTGTCATTTTGGTTATGTTTCAAATGTAGACATTTTATAGTAGTAGGCTATTTTTTTGTGGTGACAAATGGCATTGTTGAGCAAAAACCCCAAATGATGTGATTTCACATTTATGAAGAGAAATATTTGATGAGGATGTCACTTGAAATATAAGATACATACTTAAAGCAGATCAAGAAAAAATGGAATTCCTGTCGTGGGAATCCATATTAGGCCATGTATGAAATTCCGCACTGTGTATTTAGCTGCTTCTGTGGAGCTGTTAATAAGATTTTCCCATTGTACTCGGTCTGTGGTTATAGCTCCTGGCCCCCTGTTTTGGTACTCGGCATAGTACACTCTATCCGGTCTATCTCCATTCCATTCTAGCCACCCTTTGGGGTTGATTAAATCATCGAGGAAGCTTTGCATAACAACTGTTCTCGAAAATAATCTCCAAGGCCGTCCCAAGTATGTTTTAACTTTTGGACCCCGTTGGTGTAAGTCTTGTGTAGCAGTTATTGTGCAATTGTGAATTATAGTTCCACTTTTTTCTTTCTGGGAGTATCTTCCTTGCGCTGTAATTGTATTGGACTGACCAGGCAGAGGTGTACGAGCATAAATGAGACAATTTTGGAAGACTACTTGTGCATTCCCAAAAATAAAATCTATTGTTCCATATATTTCACACTCCCTAAAAAATTGAATGCCTCTCATGACATAAAGAGCATCTTGGAACCCTCTGAATCGACATCTATAGAAGGCCAAATAGTCTTCTTCACTTCTTAATGCTACAGCTTGATTATGATATGGCCCAGCTACATTCTCAAACGTAATGTCTTGTGCTATAAAGCCTCGTGCTTCTACTCCTATGAAGTGAAACTGCTCCCATAAGAAAAATAGAGTTGAAGAAAAGAAAATAGTAAAGAAAAGAGGGAATTAGTTACTTTAGCTTCCTGTTATAACCTTGAGGACCTCACAAAATGCCAGAGGATATGTATAATCTATCATAGGTTTCGTAATGATCAACAAGGAGGTGGCCTGATACTTGGTTTTTTATTTTTTTATTTTTTGTGTGTGTGTGTGTTATAGTTGTTGAGAAAAAAAACACTTTGTTGGTGCGTGTGCGTGTTTCCGCACACAATCATGTATCAGAGTTTCTTGATGTATTTATTGTGTTGTTTGAGCCAAGTTCATAAGTTAACTAGTTACTAACCAACTGTTGCTGTCTGGAAGGTTCGGAGGCCACTGCTGGTGCTCCTGTTGCTTGATATGATTGTCTTGTCAATACCATCACCAAGAAGAGTTAGTGTTGTTTTATCTTTGCCAATAATGACATTCTCGTTGTAGATACCCTGTTTGATCCTTATGTAGTAACGCCGTGAGGCATAACTTGGTGCAGTTTGGATAGCGTCTACAATTCTCATGAAGTCCCCGGATCCATCCTTTGCAGCAACGATGTCAATTGGCATGGACTGGATTGTTGCTGTCCAGCAGAGTGTTAACATCATCGTAAGAATAAACATCTCTTCTTCCAACTAAACGGAAAATATTGTTTTTCTGTTTGCTGGAAATTCACCCTCTAAAAAATGAGCTTAAATAATTCATGAAACAACATGCCATTTTGCATAACGAAACCATAACATGCTCGAATTTTCTTTTTGTAAGTTCCTGTACTTAAGAGTATTGGGCCCCTCATTCCCATGGGTCCCCCCAAGTTTGCTGCTGCAGGCAATGCTTAGTATTCATTTTACTTTTTCTTTTTCTTTTTGGATGCATTTTAGGCATGTATTCATATATATTTGCTTTCTTTCTGGATGCATTTTAGGCATGTATTCATATATATATATCAGATGCATTCATTTGTCGTTATATTTTGTGAATCATTATTTGGGCTTTTAGTGAAATTTTTCTGAATTTGTTGACAGCTAGATCTCTTAGTCGTCATGTTTAAAATGTTAAATAGGTAGGTCATTTTTTTGGTATTTGATTTATAACTTTTGATATTTTTGGTATGATGTGGGTCATCACTTTAGCTTGGAATGGGTAGATGATAGGGTTCATGAAAGGGATTTTAGGGTCCATGTGGAAGCAGCAATAGAAAAGAATAATCTAGGGTTAATTATATTTTACCCCTTGTAATTAGGCTGTTTCGCAATGAACTATTACTTATATATATATATATATATATATATATATATATATATATATATATATATATATATATATATATATATATATATATATATATATTATCTAAATGGGTAACAGGAATGAAAATGTAAACCTGAGGGTTGGTAATTGTTTGAGGAATTTAGATAATTTAGGCATGGACCATGGTATTGTGTCATCACTTCAGCTTATGATAGAGTTCATGAATGGGATTTAGGGTCAAGCTGGAAAGATAATAAAAAGAAATCCTCTAATAATAGGCATCATAGGTTTACTAGACCTTCAAACTTGGTGCCCGTTTGGACCATTTAGAAGCCCGAAGCGTGGTTTCAAAATTTGAATCAAATTGTTTGATACTTTTAAATTGTGTAGGGTTTCCTTACCGTGTGCCCGGGATTAAGCTTGTATCGTCTTTTGACTTCTAAAACAGTCCCATTTTTTATTTTTATTTTTATGAAACACCGTGAACTATTTCGCATATGTTGTATCTAAATTGGGAAGAGGGTGAAACAATAAACCAGAGTTTGGAACCCATCTGCCCAAATGATGAGATATTTCTGGATTTTATTTATTTATTTATTTATTTTAATTGCCCTTTCGTTTTGGGTTTGGCAAAGGGATGGGAGTGCCCTCACCTTGGCCTGATTTCTGCACCTTTGACAAAGGGAAAATCTTCACTCACTACTAGAACCAACAGTTCTCTCTAAAAATTGCTACATATTTATTTAGCATTCAGTGTGCCTAATATTTCAAAATGAAGAATTAGATCAGAGTTACATTTCATTCTAGTCAGATGTTTTCTGGATGTGCTTGAAATCTAAATATAGATCTTGGTAAGGGCTCATTAAGCTTGGCTGGTCTCACTTAGATTTTGTCTGTAACAATTTGGTTATACTGTTTCATGTTTGCTAATGTACGTAGTGACTGCGACCAGTTTGAAAGATGGTTGCTACAGAAAACACTGTGCACTAAAGCTATCACAACGGTGAGGCACCAACAAGTTAATCTCAGACTCTTACAAATCCAACGCCTCTATCCGTTGGCATAGATTTTCTAAAATGGTCCCTTTTTAGTCCTTGCAACAAGTCGACTAATGCGTCATATGTGTCCAAATTATTTTTTAGGGAAGAATTCCGATTACATGGATTGCCTACTTCTATTGTGTTAGATCGGGATGTTAAGTTTGTCAGTTACTTTTGGAAGACACTTTGGAAGCTTTTTGATACCACTCTATAATTCTTATTAGTTTTCCACCCTCAAACTGATGGGCAACTGAGGTTGTCAATCTCGGTCTAGATAATTTACTTCGTTGTCTAGTGGATGATAAGTTGAGTAATTGAGATTTATTGTTGCCTACTGCGGAGTTTGCTTATAATAATTTGGTCAATCGCTCCACTAGCAAAAGCCCTTTTGAGGTTGTGCATGGGTTCTTCCCCCGCCAACCTATTCCCTTATTCCCTTGCCCTCTAATTCTCACCCTTCCGAGACTGCTGAGTCATTTGCCCAACATATTTGTGATCTTTATGCTAACGTTAAGCGCAAGATAGCTATGTGTAATGAAAATTATGAGCTTGTTGTGAAAATTACAAGCTTGCTGCTGATGTTCACCGTAAGAATATAGAATTTAAGGAGGGTGAATATGTAATGGTTCGAGTTCGCCCTAAACGATACCCAAAATACTCTTTTTAGAAACTGTGTGCTAGAGCTACGGGGCCATACCGTATTCTCCGTGGACTTGGACTTAATACTTATTTACTTGATTTACCATCTCAATTGCATAATAGTCATGTTTTCAATGTGGAAGATTTGCTACCTTATCGAGTCATATTTGAGCCTCTTATTGTTTCCATAGGTACTCTTCTTGGAAAAGAAGTTAATTCGCCTATGCCAACACCGAAGCTGCCCCGTCTGCTACCATATAGAGATGATCAAATTGAAGAGGTGTTAGAAGACGAGATCGTTGGTTCATCACAAAGTGGATATCAAATGTATCTTGTCAAATGAAATGATCGATCACTCTCAGATGCTACGTGGATTCTAGACGAGGAGTTAAGACAATTTGCACATGATCTCTTAGAGCAATACCATTCTTATAACTCTCTGGAGGTGAGTCTTTTTCAACTGGGGAGAATTGATGAGGATTAACTAAGGCTAGCGCTTCGAACTTATGTACGGCAGGGACCAAAAAATCATTAGCCGTTATTCTTATTTTGTCAAATAGCCGTTAAGTAGCCTTAATGCCTATCTTGTCAAGTAGCCATTATTATTTGTTGTTCTAAGCCTATATAATGAGACTTTATTGTAATAGAAAGACATCTTTGATTAATTGATTATTAAATTATTTGAGTAATTTTTTTTTTGGCCTCCTCCATCACATCATTGTCATGTCAATCAGCCATGTAGAGCATGTTTGCGCCACAAGAACATCCACGTTAAAAACATTGCAACATCATTTTGGTGGTCGTTGTGGTGGAGAATTGTCACGTCAATTTTTAGTGACATACCAATGCCATGTCAGTGACACATCAAAACTTCTTTCCATATCAACTTATAAAGTGATGCGTCATCGATAATTTAGGCCCCGTTTGATAACTATTCTCATCCCATTCCTAGATTTTTGGGATTTCTATTCGAGAACACTGTTTAGTAAATTTTGTTTCCGTTCCTATTTCCATCCCAAAACCAAGAATCATTCATCTTTTTACTTAAGAAGATTTTTTTTCCCCACCTATTCCTATCCCAAAAAGAAGGTCACACTCGTCATTTTGTAAATTGTTAGTGAGGTCTGACCTTCAACTCTTGTAAGTCTCTCTTTTCTTTCTCTTTTTTTTTTCTTCATTTTTCTTCTTCTTCTTCTTCTTCTTCTTCTTCTGTTCTGTTGTTTGTCGTCCGTCGGTCCTCCTCCTTCTGCTGTTCGTCATCCTTCTTCCTCCTCTTCCCTGTCACCATTGCTAATCGATTTCGTCTATTCTCGTTGCCGTCACCATTACCATTTCTTCCATAGCCATCGTCTTCTTCATCTGCTTCAACTCCTGGCCATCATTGTTTCCTCATCGCCGTCCTCCTGCTACTCGATTTCGATTTCCTTCTGGATTTTGATTTTGATTATGAAATTACGGTTTCGGTTTCGATTTCGCTTGTCCGTCCTCCTTCGATATACTTCTCAATTTCGATTTCGATTGGGGTTTAAAATTTCGATATCGATTTCAATTGGAGTTTAGGTTTTGATTGCTTTGATGATTTCTTGATTGTGATTTAGGATTCGATTGCTTGATGATTTCTTTATTATTGTTTAGGTTTCGTTCTTGATTTCTAGAATAATATTGTTATCAAACGCGATTTTGTTCTCAGAACAAAAAAGAATTATCATTACCAAATGCGATTGTTATCTTTGTTTTTCATTTAGATTTTTTCTTTAAAAAACTATTTTAATTATTTTTTTAAAAATATTGTTATGGTGTTGTTTCTTGGTTCTAAAGTTGAAGTTAATAGAGTTTTGTGAGGGGACAAGAGTATCTTTTCATTTATTTTGACCATTGAACTAATATCTTCCCCCCAGAAAAAGGTTAGGGAAGGGAACAGAGAACGAAAATGCATACCTGTTTGGGATGATTTTTTGCAATTAAATAGAATTCATTAAGAATTACAGCATGTTTGGTTGGACGGAATGGAATGAGGGTAGAATGGAATGAAAGAATGAATGGAATGAGAGAATGAATGGAATAGAATTGTGAATGGAATCACTATTTCATTCTTTTGTTTGGTTGGTATGGAATGAAAGAAAGAATAGAATAGTGAAATATAGTAAAATTTCAATTTTGCCCTTATAAAATTATTATTCTATTCTCTTCTTGGTTGGTTATAATAAAATTTTATTATATTTCACTATTCTATTCCTTTCCTCATTTTATTATATTTCACTATTCAACTCAATTTTAAGTTTTTGTTCTCTAATTTCTATTTTTGTTCTCAATTTTCAGTTTCTATTCTTTAATTTTTGTTTTTGTTCTCAATTTTCAGTTTATGTTCTCAATTTTTTGTTTTTATTCTCAATTTTCGGTTTCCGTTTTCAATTTTCTATTACCTAATTTTATATTTTTGTTCTTAATTTTCTGTTTCTATTATCTAATTTTATGTTTTTGTTCTCAATTTTCAGTTTTCGTTCTCAATTTTTCGTTCTCTAATTTTATGTTTTTGTTCTCAATTTTCAGTTTTCGTTCTCAATTTTTCGTTCTCTAATTTTATATTTTTGTTCTCAATTTTCGGTTTATGTTCTCAATTTTCTAGTTCTGTTCTCAATTTTTTGTTCTTAATTTTCTATTTTTATTTCCAACTTTTTGTTCTCTAATTTCAATTTCTGTTCTCTAATTTCTGTTTTTATTCTCAATTTTCAAGAGCTTAATTATAAGGGCTTTCATGTAATTTAAGGTATTGATTCCATTGGGTTGGAATCTCATTCCACCCTATCTCAAATGGAATCCTATTTTATCCAATTTCATTCTAATGGAATCACGAAAGTGATTATATTGGAAAACCAAATAACGGAATAGGAATCGAGGGCGGAATGCGATTCTATTCCGCCCTCGATTCCATCCAACCAAACATGCCATTAGGATTTTTATTATATAGTCCTCCATTATTTTTTGTCCTATTTATGGAGAAACTTATTTTTTAGTCCTTAACAATTATTTTAATTTGGTTTTTATTACTTGTTTATATTTAGTTTACAATAACAACAATTAAACCTTTGTCCTACATTTAGTTTACTAATAAACATTTTTAATAACAATATAAATAAGATAAAAAGGGAAAGCGAAAACATGGAGATGTAGTTATTTCTGTACCAAAATGACCACTACCCCTTGCTTTCAAACTCTCCATTTATATGTAGTATAGATGAAATCAAATACAAACTTTCAATATAGTTAGTTAATTGAAGGACTAAAAATTTATTCGGAGAACTAATTTATTTTTTTTAACTGATGATAGAAAATTATAAGTGACTTGTTTGAAGGACAATATACTAATTTCCTCATAAAAAACCTGTTTCACTTGTTTGGAATAAAATACAAGTTGAATTGTATTCGATTTTATTGTTTAGATTTTATATACTTTTCTATAAACACACTTAACACATTTGTAAGTGTTACAAATAATAAAAAACGAATTTTAATGAGTTTTATGACATCAAACAATGAATAAGAATAATCAAAATAATGAACTATCTATTAATATCAAGCTTAGTCTTTTTAATTCCATTTAGGTCAATTAAAATAATGAATTGTGTTCATTCAATATATATATATATATATATATATATATATATATATATATAATTGCCAACAATTACTAAAAAAAGTTAATTTTTGCATCAAGGCTTCAATGCAAATATGACATTGTAGGCCAATTGAAGGGATGTGGTGCAGCTTGGTAGCGCATTTATTTTGGGTACAAAATATCACGGGTTCTTTGGGTACAAAATATCACGGGTTCAAACCCTGTAATCCATACCGATTACTTCTCCTTCAAGGAGTAACGAGGAGTCAATTCAAGGCTTCAACGCAAATAATGAAAGTTATTTTTATGGAATTGAATAACTTTTGTTGCTGCAGAAAATAAATAAAGAATGAGTTTACCGAAATTTCTTTGGTTGAGTCGCGAACTAGATCGCTCTCTTTAAGACGTTTTGCGGCTCTGCTCAAAAATCGTGCAAGCAATATATCAGCTCCGTCGTCCCCAGAATAAAACAGCCCAGAATCACGTCTGTCTAGGACCTTCTTTGCACGACAGAATGCCTGAATACTAGACACCTACATACTGTTCGAATAAACGAACAAACTGCTCAGAATACAACTTAAAAAACCAAAATAAAAAATTGTACAAATCAGAAAAACGATGAAGAACAGTTTATGTTTTTCTGTATGTCTGAAAACTAAAGAAAACGTCTGTATTTATAGGCCAAAGAAACCGAATCAAAACGTTTGAAACTCTTAACTCCAGAATAAGTAACACTTTGAAAACGTTCAAATATTTATGTAACATTTGGAAACGTTCATAACGTTTTGGAAACGGTTCATAAAAATAAAGACAAAATTAATAGTTTATTAAATAAATTTTGTCCAAAATAATATATATATATATATATATATATATATATATATATATATATATAAATAATAAAATAGGATGATTTTTTGGCTGACTAGGACAAACTTATGATTAGGACAAACAAAATATGACTAGGACAAAAAAAAATATTGACGAGGACAAACAAATGCTGACTAGGACAAATATAAAAAAAATCAATTTTGGTAAAAGGTTGACTCAATTTTTCTTAATTAATTTAATTACATAATTGAACAATTATACAATTCCTTAATTAGATATAACAATTAGTGAGAATATAAAAAGCACATTAATTAGTGAGAATTGATTAATTAATATAAAAAAAGGAATGGTTTATTTAGTTAAAAAAAAAAAACATGTATTTTTTTATATATTCCATAATTCTTTAAATATCTATATAATAAAATAGGATGACTTTTTGGCTGACTAGGACAAACTTATGACTAGGACAAACAAAATATGACTAGGACAAAAAAAAATATTGACGAGGACAAACAAATGCTGACTAGGACAAATATAAAAAAAATCAATTTTGGTAAAAGGTTGACTCAATTTTCCTTAATTAATTTAATTACATAATTAAACAATTATACAATTCCTTAATTAGATATAACAATTAGTGAGAATATAAAAAGCACATTAATTAGTGAGAATTGATTAATTAATATAAAAAAGGAATGGTTTATTTAGTTAAAAAAAAAAAAAAAAAACATGTATTTTTTTATATATTCCATAATTCTTTAAATATCTATATAATAAATCAGAACGGGTATATTCACGGCTGTCGGATGAGAGACAAAACTCTTGACATTTTAAGGCCATATGATCTTTTCATTTTTATTTTTTTTTTAGATTAGGGCCATAAAAGAAAACTGAGTTTGTTGAAATGAAAATAATTGTATATCATTAATTGATTTTTGACTGAGTAAGACAAATTTATGATTAGAACAAATAAAATATGACTAGGACAAAAAAAATACTGACGAGAACAAACAAATGCTGATAAAAAAAAAAAAAAAAATCAATTTTGGTAAAAGGTTGACTCAATTTTCCTTAATTAATTTAATTACATAATTGAACAATTATACAATTCCTTAATTAGATATAACAATTAGTGAGAATATAAAAAGCACATTAATTAGTGAGAATTAATTAATTAATATAAAAAAGGAATGGTTTATTTAGTTACAAAAAAAGAAACATGTATTTTTTTATATATTCCTTAATTTTTTAAATATCTATATAATAAATCAAACGGGTATATTCACGACCGTCGGATGAGAGACAAAACTATTGACATTTTAAGGCCGTATGATCTTTTCATTTTTTTTTTTAAATTAGGACCATAAAAGGAAACTAGGTTTGTTGAAATGAAAATAATTGTATATCATTAATTGATAGGATTTGTCACCTATAACTAATCATCTTAATTCCTAATCGTGTATCACTTTTATGGAAACAAATAGCTAATTAATTCTTAATCCTTAATTGCCTCTCAATTTTATGGAAACAACGATGCTTAATTCCCGTAATCCTCTCATTGTCTTTTTCTCTCCCTAATTGTAAAAACATAACACCGAGATTTCCAAATTTGAGAGTCCAATTGAGTAACAGTTGCATTTGTGAGGGATCAAAAGAGTTATTAGCCTGAATAGATAGCTTGAATAGAAAAGAAAATTTATGAAAAACTCTATATAGTATATAAATAGTATGAATTAGTAAAGAATGTATAATCTTCTTATTTTACATCGATACATTTTTTAATTTTAATTATTGGTTATTAGTGATGTTCAACTGTTAGTTATTATTGATATTCAAATTAAATAGGTGCATTATATTAATATCGGTTGTTATTTATTGTTAATGTTTAAATAAAATAGGTCAATTCTTTATTTTATTTTTGTTGTTTTACACCCGTGCCTTCAGGCACGGGTTATACGCTAGTATATATATAAGTGCCACCTTACTTCACGCGCACTCGGCACGGCCGGACGGATGGCAGCGACTGTGCGCACGAGTGTGGTAAACCAATAGGGATGTAACTTCTCTCCCTTCCACAAAATGTGGATACCCCTTGGAGTACACCCCAAGTATCCCACCCATCCACTATTATACTTCTCTAAACCTCTTCTCCTAAGCAATGTGGAATAAAGGAAAAAAGGGAAAACCTTGACACTTATTATTATTTTTATATCTTAATTAAATAAGTAAAAATTCATTATTCTCCAACAATCCCCCACTTGAATTTTTAAAACAATTTTTTTCATCGAGTAGTATAATACAATATAAGATTGTGCATAAGTAAAGGTGTCTATCGACTTGAACCTTTACATAGTAAAGATGATTTAGATTATACTAAAGTAACTCGTAGTTTTGAACTCCATCTCTAACAACATCACATACACAACTCTATCAGGGTGTAGTCCAAAAGCCCGTGTTTTACGGCCATGCACGTATGTCCCAATATAGTGAATGCTCTAGAGAATTTTGCCCAAAATTTCATAGAAAGCAGCCACACTTCCACATTCACATAGGTGAGTTTATCAAGAGTATTTCTGTAGCTAAGTACTCCACGCCAAATAAAGTATAGATCTCATTAAGAGTTAATAAAAACTCAACCTTCTATCGCTTCAGGATATCATGCTTCAATCAACACATGTAAGAAATAGAACTCAAATTTATTATAGCATGATTCCCCTAATCCTTTCGTCAAATGATAGGCTAAGTTATCATCAGACCGTGCATGATCCACTCTCACAGCCCCTATCGAGATATACTCCCTAATAATGTTGTGTTTGCGATGTATTTGTCGTATTTTTCCATTATAATAACGGTTCTGAATCTTTGTAATAGCCGCAGTACTATCGCAATGAATCAAGACAGCTGGAATCGATTTCTCCCATAAAGGAGTATCGGAAAGCAAACTTGTTAACCAACCTGCTTCTTCACTAGCCGAAGTTAGTACAATCATCTCAAACTCCATAATAGGCTGAGCCAAAATAGTATGTTTCTTAGATTTCCAAGAAGCAGCTCCACTAGCTATGCTAAATATATAGCCACTAGTTGCCTTAGAGTCATCTGAAAGGGTGTTCCAATCAGCATCGCTATATCCTTCTAGAACAACGGGAAACTTCTGATAATGTAATCCAATGTTCATAGTTCTTTTTAGGTATCTCATGATCCTTTCAATAGCATGACAATGCTTAATACTAGGTCTGCTTGTAAAGTTGCATAGTAATCCCACAACATAAGCTATGTCGGGCCTAGTGCAATCAATGGCATATCGTAGACAGCCTATGATGCTCACATACTCAAATTGTCTAACACCATCACCGGTATTCTTAAACAACTTCACACTAGAGTCATAAGGAGTACATGTTGGTTTACAATCAAAGTAATTGTATTTTTTTAGAATCTTCTCTATATAATGAGGTTGATCCAAATAAATTCCATTTTCAGACTTAGTTATTTTAATACCAAGGATCACATTTGCATCACAAATATCCTGCATGTCAAAATTAGCACATAGCATAAATTTCACATTGTTCACGACATGAATATTAGAACCAAAATCAACAAGTCATCCACATAAAGGCATATAATAGTGCAAACATCATTTTCATATTTGTAATAAATGCATTTGTCACTTTCATTCATTTTGTAACCATGTGAGATAACAAGATTATCAAATTTCTCATACCATTGTTTAAGTGCTTGTTTTAAACTATAAAGAGATTTATCTAATTTGCACACTTTTGTTTTCTTGACTAGGAATTACAAATCCTTCATATTGGTCCATATAAATATCTTCTTCTAATTCACCATTTAAAAAAATAGTTTTAACATCCATTTGGTGTACAACAAGATCATGAATAGCAGCAAGTGATAAAAGCACACGAATAGATATAATTCTAGAGACAGGTGAAAAAGTGTAAAAAAAAATCTACATTTTCTCTTTATCTAAACCATTTGACTACAAGACAAGTTTTATATTTTTCAACAGTTCCATCGGGTTTTAATTTCTCCTTAAGTACCTATTTACATCCTATTATTTTACAACCAGGAGGTAAATCTATTAAATGCTAAGTTCTATTTGACTCAAGGGAGTCCATTTCATCATCTACAGCCTCTTACCACAAATTGTCATCTGCAGAGGACAATGCCTCTTGGAGGATGAATGGATCCTCCTCTAAGGTATATAAGTAGAAATTAGAATCATAATCCTTAGCAATACGAGGCTGTTTACTTCTTCTAGGTTCAATTTCTAATACTTTATCATATTCATTAATTTTAATGACAAACACATTACTAGATGTTGAGCCCCCACTATTCTTCAATTTAAAAGAGAATTTATATTCATAAAAATCAGTATCATTAGATTCAATGATAACCCAATCTTTCAAGTCATAAAATCTATACGCTTTGTTATTCAGCGCATAACCAATAAAAACACATTCATAAACTCTACTTGCAAGTTTTCTCCTTTCAGTCTTACTATTCATATAAGGAGAATAAGGTGCAGTCTTTTCATGAATAATCACATGAGAATTATAAAAGTTAATGAAAATATCTTAATCATATTCGATTCCTCTATCACTACGCAACCTCTTAATTTTCTTATTGCATTGATTTTCAATCTCAGTCACAAACAATTTGAACATATCAAACGCTTCACTTTTATTTTTCATGAGATAAACATAAGTATAATCAGAACAATCATCTATAAATGTAATAAAATAGCGTTCATCATTCCTAGTCAAGACACCATCAAATTCACAAATGTCAGATTGTATCAAATCAAGAGATTCAGATTCTCCATTTACTGATTTATGTGGTGTTTTGGAAATTTTAGCTCTACAAAATTCACACTTTTCAAAATCATTTAAAGACAATTTCGGAATTAGTTCTAAGTTGCTCATATTTTTAATAATGTGTTTGTTAACGTGACAAAGTCTAGCATGCCAAATATTAAAAGAACACAACATGTAAGCAGAAGGTGAAATCTAATTAGCATCAACATTCAATTTGAACATTTTATCAGTTGCATAACCCTTCCCAACAAAAATATTATTTTTGGTTAAGTTGTACAAATCAACCCCAATAGTTTGAGTAAACCCAGTCTTGTTAAGAAGATAGCCCAAAAATAAATTTTTTCTCATCTCTAGAGTATGCAGAACATTTTTAAGGATGACTATTTTTTCAGAGGTAAACTTCAATTCCACCTCACCAGAACCAGCAACTGTAGTGGAGTGGGAATTACCCAATAATACTTTCTTGTACTCAGTTTCAGAATAAGATCTGAACATAGCACAATTATAGTAAACATGGTGAGAAACATCAATGTCTACCCTCTACCCTTCGGATCCACCAACTATGTTGATTTCAGAAATCATGGTCACTAGTTGGTCTTCGTTAGATTCGCCTGCAGAGCAGGACAAAGTCTAAGCCGGCAGTTCCGAGTCATATAGCCCGACTTTCCACAGTTACATTTAGTAAACTGTACAGTATCATTTCTTGAAGGGTTTTGTGTCCATTCTGGTTTTTCATATATTTCCCTTTGGGTTTCATAACAGTAGATGTGGTTCTCTTGTGAGCGTTGTTGGAAACAACGAGCATCTTATTCTATTGATTTTGTTTGCGGGTTGCTCTTCAATACGACGACTAGTAATCAAACTTTCTAAAGGAAATTCTTTTGTATTGGAACTAATAATACTCTTTAAAATCTTTCCAACTAAGGGGCAATTTGTTAATCAAAATAGCAACTTAAAATTATTCATTAAGTGACATACGATCAAAAAATAATTTCATGAACAATTTCCTTCATTTACACAATTGCAAACTTTAGGGTGTTATGTGAACAAATTGAAATCAAAGGGACCATGTAGGATTTAGTTAAAAATGTTAGGAGTGCAAAGTGTAAAAGGGCTCTAAAACAATTTGCAAAGTTTAGGGTGTTAAGTGTTCACATTTGAAACCACAGGGACCATGTAAGATTTAGGTAAAACATCAGGGGTTCAAAGTGTAAAAACTCCCCTACATCACACAATATATTTGTTAATCAAAACAGAAAGTTGCAACCATACGCAAAATACAAAACAAATAAAATAAAAGACTCTTTTTGCTAAAATATTCAATATGAATATATCCATTTTTTTCTACACGAATAAGAATCAAAGGTCAGGAGTGCAAGGTGTAAAAAGCTCAAAAAATTCATGTGTCATTTGCACATAAACCCACACGCAAACAAAGAGTTCTCTTTTCAAAAAATGGAGAGAAATCCTCTGGTAGTTTTATCCTATGATCTCTAGAGTTAGAAATCGTTAGTCTTCTTTTTATTTTATTTTTCTCTCTCTCCCCAAAAGATTCTCCTGATCTTTTATTTAGATATGCATGCAAAAAATATTTAATTTGCTAAACATCTCTCAAATAGACAAGGTAAAAGAACACTTAAGCATTCATGGACTAAATAACCATAAAAAAAAAAAATTGGAGCAGCAGATTTATTTAGCAGATAATAACGTCTTAAAATTGTTGGTGCAGAAAATAAATAAAGAACGAGTTTACCAAAATTTCTTGAGTTGAGTCGCGAACTAGGTCGCTCTCTTTAAGACGTTTTGCAGCTCTAGCTAAGAATCGTGCAAGCAATATATCAACCCCGTCGTCCCCAGGATAAAACAGCCCAGAATCACCTTTGTCTAGGACTTTCTTTGCTCGGCTGAGGGCCTGAATACTAAATACCCACACACTGTTCGAATAAATGAACAGATTTCTCGAAATACAACTTGAAAAATCGAAATAAAAAAATCGTACAAATCAGAAAAACTGATGAATAACAGTTTATGTTTTTCTGTATGTCTGAAAACTGAAGAAAATGTCTGTATTTATAGGCCAAAGAAACCGAATCAAAATGCTTGAAACTCTTAACTCCAGAATATGTAACACTTTGAAAACGTTCAAATATTTATGTAACGTTTGGAAACGTTCATAACGTTTTGGAAACGGTTCATAAAAATAAAGACAAAATTAATAGTTTATTAAATAAATTTTGTCCAAAATAAAATATATAAGTGCCACCTCACTTCACGCGGGCTCGGCACGGCCGGCGGCTGAGGCACGCGTGCGTGTGGTAAACCAATAGGGATGTAACTCCTCTCCCCTCCACAAAATGTGGGCACCTCTTAGGGCACACCCCAAGTATCCCACCTATCCACTATTATACTCTTCTAGACCCCTTCTCCCAAGTAATGTGGGATAAAGGAAAAGAGGGAAAATCTTGACACTTATTATTATTTTTATATCTTAATTAAATAAGTAAAAATTCATTATTCTCCAACAACTTTGACTTTAAAAAAAAAAAAAAAACACAAAAAAAAAAAAAAAATGAATGGGAGGAAGATGAAGTAATTAACAAGAAAGAAATTTAGAAGAAATTAAATGGTGGAAAAAACTCCTATGATTATTCAATTTTGGAAAAAATAGTTGAGACGGTAACCCTCATGTGTGAATTAGTTAGCATCGTTGATATGTTCACATCATTTCATAAAATGATATTTGGGAATCGCCTCCCCACCTCAAAAAAAAAATAAAAATAAAAAAGATTTGGTAAATAGGATAATTTTTGTTGGGTTTTATTTATTCTCATAAGTGACATAAGAATTTCTAAATATGATGAGAGTTTCATTCTAACAATGAATTTTCAACATGGAAATTTTGGTAACAAAATCTGAACATTTTTATAATATGATTTCACAAATCTGCAATCATTAAATTATTTATGCCTTTATTTAATATATTATCACAATTTATGCCTTTATTCAACATAGTATCACAATTATTCAATCATTTATGCCTTTATTTAATATATTGTCATAATCATTAAATCATTTATGCCTTTATTTAATATATTGTTATAATCATTAAATGATTTATACCTTTATTCAATATATTGTCAAAAACTAACTCAACACTAAATAATCGTGGAGATTAATTACCACAAAGAGGGGTACTATTTATGCCTCCCCACCCTCATTTGTGTGCATAAGGAAACTCAAATCAAAATATAAAAAAAGATTGAAATGGTTGCTCCATCATGGATGAGATTGTTTCTCCTTTTTGTTATTGTAAGTTCATCCTCAGCAGATTTGATACAAGATGTTTGCAAGACATCAGAAGATCCTAACCTCTGTGTGTCAACTCTAAGATCGAATTCTCGGAGTTCTGGTGCAGATATAAAAGGACTTGCCAGCATCATGCTTGATGCATCAATGGCCAAGGGCAAAGAAAATTTTGCCCTAGTGAAGAAGTTACTTACTCAGACCACTAATCCAACGCTTCATACTTGTCTTAGTGTTTGCTCTGAAGAATATGATCACCTTGTTTATGGTGTCTCTGAGGCTATAGAATATTTTGCGTCCAATAGATTTTGGAACGCTGGGTCAACAATAGCTTCAATGTCTGATTATGCGATAGATTGTGACGATGCATTTAAAGAACCACCGCTAGTCACTCCTATTCCGTCACCCTTAGGTAATATAAACAAAGTCATGTCTCATCTTACTTTGAATGCAGCTAGTATAATTGATTACCTTGTCAAGGATAATATATAAATGCCTAGTTTTCATTTTTAAAATAATTTCTTCAATAATAAAAAAGTTGAATCAATATATTTCTTCATACATTTACTTTTTTTGGATGGGATGTCTTAGATGACATCTAATCCTTCTTAGACGACACAATATTATGGTGGGAACCTTTGTGCATTGACTGTCTTTTTAACAATTCACTACCTCCCAATAAATGAGAAAACAGGAGAAAAAATAATGAGCTAGATAATTTTATTTTTACTTTTGGTAATAAAATCTGAACATATATGCAATGTGATTTCGAAAATCTTCAATCAATAAATGCTTTTTGCCTTTATTAAAATATATGGTCAACAAAATTACATGAGATAGGTATCAAATTATAACCCTATACTAGCATTAACTCATTGTAATACAATGTTAGTATTAAGGTGTCCAATCCATAATGATTGGATTGTTACTATCAATTTCTTTCTAGTTTTCTAATGGAAACAATTCAATTTTTTTATTTTTTTTTTAATGTTAAAATAAATTTTAGAAATTAAATGAGGTAAATATATAATAGACAAAAGATCGGGTTGGGGTTTATCCCGTTACTTTTTACTTTTTTTAGATCAAATTTTATGTGTAATGAAGTAATCATAGTAGAAAGGAATAATTTACTTACCGGCATGATAGGTTTCTTAGACCTTCAAACTGCGTGCCCATTTGGTGGACTTTCTAGACGCCCAAAGCATTGGTTTCAAAATCTAAATCAAATTGTTTTGGTACTCTGATTTCCTATTTAGGGTTAACGTTTTGTCAAGTGGGTACCAAGCTTGGGTCTCAATTTTTTGTATGAAATGCAATGAACTATTACTTATATATGTTTTATCTAAATAGGGAAGAGGAATGAAAAAGCAATGATTTAAAAACCGGACCGGTTGGTCGAACCGTCAATCGGCCATGTTTCCGGTTCGGAAATACCCTAAAAATCATTTAACTGATTAAATCATTGAACCGGCCGGTTCAAACCAGTTCAACTGCGAACCGGTGAACCGGTCCGGTTTTCATCGAACCGGTCGGTTTTTCTTCATTCCCCTATTCAAACCATCATAGGCCTCCGACGATCAACCACCGCAAATCATTTTTTAGATCGACGAGAGTCTTTGCTCGTGCGACCTCTGACGATCAACCACCATAGACCAGAGCCATCCAAACCATAGCCAAACTTCACTGGGCACGATCGCTAGCCGTACTAACCGCCAATCAACCACTACCGACCATCGCCATTCACAACTTCGCCCAGCTGCACCGTCATCGCCCACTTCCTTCGTACTATCGTCGTTAGAGTTGCAGAGTCAAAGAGAGAGAGAGAGAGAGAGAGAGAGAGGTACCTGATGTGGATTTGGGAAGGAGCAGTTGCACACATCTAGGGTTGGGAGGATTTGGGAAGGAGCGGCTGCACACAACACAGGTATATAATTGAAAAAGATTTTGACACTTTGTTCCCTAAAGTTTGACCAAAATCTCACTTTAGTCCTTATACTTTCAATTTAAACACGTAATATCTTAAAGTTTCATAATTATCCCATTGCAATCTAAGTGATCATTATCTTCATTATAATTTTAGATAGAAAATAGTAATTTATTTCACATGTGATTGTTTTTAATATATATATATATATATATATATATATTAATGATGTAATTATAACGTCACCGGTTCAACCGCGGTTCGTCTACCGGTGAGCCGTGATCCGGTGACTTTTTCGGTTCGACATCCGGTTTTAAAAACATTGCGAAAAGGAAATTGTTTGAGGAATTTGGATAATTTAGGCATGGTATGCGTCATCACTTTAGCTTATGATAGAGTTCATGAATGGAATTTGTGCTCTAACCACTGTCGGATTTCGAATGTTTCTTTTATTTATTAGTTGAATCCTTAACGTAATGCGTATGTCTGTTCGTCATCATTATTGCTCTAATAGTTTCTACGCAAGCAAGAGATTTAATTGAGAGATGCAAGATGCGCCACAAAGATACAAAAAAGACGATGGAAAAAGAAACGATTATGGAGTGATGAGGGTAAAAATCAACCATCGGAATCATTCCACCTAAGCTTTCCATGTGGACCGAGCATATGACATGTCATGTGGCATCAACAGTTTGGACAGCAAGATCTATTTTTTGGTCGGCACAATCTATTGATCGGTCAACCCAGATCAGCAAGTTCAGGTAGGTCAATCCTCCAAACTTAGACAGTTGCGCCCGTAAACTTTCTACAATCAAGAAGGGTCCAACCGATGATACTCTGGTTGGTATATCCACCTCAATGTCCATATTCGTGTCCGGGCCGGTTCACCCTTAGTTTTGGCTATAGGACCCATGAACTTCTCCACCAGCACTAAAAAGCACAGACCTATGGTTATAATCCCTTCACGCACCCTTTTTCTCCACCACGTTCCGTGTTAAGGTTGATAACCGAGTTTAAGGCCCCTAATCTCCAAAACGCTAATCAATTTTTCTCTTATAAAGTGAAAGGTAAATAGTAACGAAAGAGGTAATTGCTTATAGAATATTCAAAGCATTCGTATTTTTCTCCCCCTGAGCTCTTACTCTCACGCCTGAGGTTCTTCGTCGGGCACGACCCCAGTGGATCCTGTGCAAGTACACGCTTGGAGCTCAGGTTGGACAACGCCCAAGTTAGCTCAGTCAAGTGCAAATTCAAGGACGAGAAATTTAAAGGATTCTTCTTCATATAAGACAAATTCAAAATCGTCAACAACAATTTATGTGGACTCTGACCGGACCATACTGTGGGTGTTATCCATTTTTAGACACCAACAGTTTGGCGTCATCTGTGGGAAGGTGACAAAAAGTTTTCCTCAGGTCATCAACTCCCTACTCGACTAAGACTTGATGATCACAATGTTTGGTCAGATAATTCAGCAAAAAGATCAGAATGTTGTGGTAAATCCCTAGGCGGACACTAGGGTCTTAGTCCCCATCCCAGTTGAGGAGGAAAACTTATCGCCCACGGGTTAAGCGGGCCCTTCTGCTTTGTCCTCAAGTGTCATAGTCTAAACTTTCATAGTCGTCGAAGCATCAAGGATCGACAATTTGGAGTGTCACCTCGACGAGTTCCAGAACTACTTCTAAGTTATTCTCTCCCGCCTACCGTCGACCTTTGCTCAAGAGGGACCGACTTTTCAAACCGTAGGGGGAGTGGAACAACCCTAGGAGTTAGGAGATCGCGTGATTCACTCTCATAGACATATACCCACGGCCGGACCTCGGCCTTGTAACCAAGCAATGAGGGAGAGGGATCTAGCGCCCCTATTGCTTTGAGATCGTCATCTCAACCCTCATAAGGGCACCAAGACAAGGGCCATCACGAGTCTCTACTAGGTAGAGCACCCAACCATGTCACCTAGTTTGAGCACTAGTCTCAACATGTTCACGAGGGTGACTCTCATTTTCCGTCGGCCAGGAGGCAAGGGGCCTGCGCAGCTTCTAGCCAGGTAGTAGTGTTGCCTAGGGGTGAAGACATTGTGGAATATCACCTCGCCGACATGGAAATAGATGTTCACCAACTGCAAAGATCAAGGGCAGCGGTTGGGCTCCCTACTGAGGTAAGATCCCCCTTTAAGGATGATAATGTGGAAGAAGTGGTACCATATAGATTCTCTCATTCCCAAATGACTTTGTATGACAGGATTGTTGACCCAGTGGACCACCTCTCAATCTTCTTATCCTACATGGATATGCACACGACCTCAGTGGCGGTGCGATGTAAGTCTTTCCCTCTCACCTTTACCGGGACAGCCTGTTCATGGTTCTAGGATCTAGCCCCAACCTCTTTTCCACTTTCTCCTAGCTCGAACAACTTTTTCTCCCTTGGTTCAGCCACTCCTGATGAAGACCAAAATTCGTGACTCATATCCTTACACTTTAGCAAGAGGTCGATGAGAGCTTGGGAGATTACGTGGATAGATTTGAGAGAGAGATAATCACTTGTGAAGACCTCTCGTATGCAATGGCCTTGAATGCCTTCATCGATGGGCTGAGACATTGAAGGTTGTCCTATGACCTCTACTCATGCCTCACGCCAAACTTATGTGTTGCCCTGGATAGGGATACAAATTTCTACGAGGCCAATCTAAGGGATATCGTGAAAAGTGGGCGAGAAGGGGTCCAAAAGAAGAAAGGTTGGGTTGAAGAATGACCGATCCGTTTTCAGGGCTCACGAAAGCTTCAAGAGGAGGGGCGGCTAGGACCTCTATCCAGGGACCGGAGGCCTTTCTCACCTCCAAGGCATCAACAATAAGGGTTCACCCCCCCCCCCCCCCCCCTGACGGTTTCAATATCAACAATCTTTGCCTAGAATTCCGGAAAAATGATCTTCCCACTTGCGCCTTCCCTGAGGGAAAAACCTTTGGGCAGATTTGTCAACAAATACTGTGACTTTCATTGTGGCCGGAGTCACTCCACAGAAGATTGTTTCCAACTAAAGGAAAAGATAGAGACCCTCATCAGGAGGGGTTACCTCAGAAATTATGTTTGTAGGGAGAATAGAGAATCCCGGTTTAAGGAGAATGACTGTTGAGAAGAACACAGAGGCTAGAAAAGAGAAACAAATACGTAGCCGACCTTCCCCCCAGAGGGAATGAGGTCGAAGATGATGACGACCAATGGGTGGACGGCGAAATTAATGTCATCTATGCTAAGCTCAGCATCAGGGGGAAACCTTCTCCTCCCAAAAAAGGCACAAGCATAAAGCAAAGAGGAATGTCATTCAGGACGTGTACGAAGCGAGCATGGTCGATGCCATCTTACACAACATTATCTCCTTTACCGAGGAAGATCTCCGCGGGGTACACAAATGATGCCCTGGTCATCTCCGCTCTGATCAACCATTATAAGATGGGGCACATTCTGATCAACGGAGATAGTTCAACAAACATCATTTTCAAGTAGGCCTTTGATAAGATGAAGGTGGAGCCAAACGTCGTTCTACCCACAAAATCATTTTCAAGTGGGCTCTAATGCCAATTGTTGGCCCAGTGAGTTACCCAAGAGGGGGGTGAATTGGGTAGTTAAAAAATATTATCAAAAAATAACACTTAAAAATCGAATAATTAAGTTTATCCTAAAATTAATTATTATCTTTATATAGCAGCGGATATATATATTATCAATTAGGTGCATACCAAATAACAAAAATAAATAATAAAAAATTACAGCACACAGAAATTTATACTGGTTCACCAAGCTACTATTGGCTAATCCAATCTTTCGAGCTCCACGGAGAGTCGCACCCACTGAAACTCAAGATTTTTTTAAAGGTAGAAACCAAACCTTCACAATTATTCTTTTGGTAGGCTCAGAATCAACCTTTATAAATTTCTTTTCTCAGACTCAGGAATAACCTTTACTTTTTACAGGTTCAAGAATAACCTAATTTTTTCCATACCTTGGCTAAAAAATCAAAATCTCATCAACACTCCAAATATCATTTTACTCGGTAAGAATTGAAATGTTACAAAATTTCTCACAAATCAATTCAATTTAAGAAGAATTACTACTTCAATCTCTTTACATAAAGAGATTGAAACCAGCTACCCTTTGATTTAATACTTCCAATAGTATTTAATTTGTCACTCAACTCACCAATACAAATTGATAAGTGATTTTTCTCACTTGGAGCTTCTACCGTCCCAGATAAATTAAAACTCAATTAATATCCCAAAACTAGAAATAGAAAAAGTGAGATATTTAAAATCTGATTTTAAATAAAAAAAAAAAAAAAAAAACATGGGTAGCACGTAATTAAGCTAGTAATCAGATTCTAACAAATTGTTTCAAGAATTATTTTTCAATAAAATTTTGAAAAATAATTTCAAAGATCAAATTTCAAATATTAAATTATAGAATCAAGCAACAAGTAATTTGGAATGATCTCACCAGGAATCCACCGAATAAATGACAACTTAGCAAAATAACTTCAAATCGGTGAATGAACAATAATCTCCCAAGAATGTTTCCCAAGAAAGATCTCACAAACATTTCTGAATAGATACCCTTAAAAAGCTCTTAGAGCTGATATGAAAGCTTGGGATTGATTTAACTGATGTATTGGATGTCACCATTTAGAAATGAAAAATGCAGGTCTATTTATAAGGGAATAGATCAAGCCCTCTAATAGTTAGTTCTCATGAATCATGACATTTAATTGCATCAATAGATCCTATATATCATAATGATTCATTCTTGTTATATTTCACTCAAAAATATCTTTTAAAACTTTCAATTAAGTCCCTCAAACTTTTTTCTCAAACACAATTGATAGGATTGAAAGAATTATATATACCAAATTGAGAGACATCTAAAATATTTGAACCATATCTATAGGAACACGTAGATATCATTTAAATAACTAAAAACACTTCAGAGTCCTAAGATATCTCGGAGATCCTAACCAAAAAAGGCTAGTAACGGCTATTTTTAGAATAAAATCCGAAATTCTTCAAAATCCTGAAACAGTCATAGCAGTCAACTGACCAAGTTCATCTGTCGACTGATCAATTCAGGATGTATCCAAGCCAAAAAAACTTTCCGCCCATCGGTCGACTGCCCATGATTCATCTGTCGACCGGACGATTCAGAGAGTTCATTTTCTTTTCGTAAGTCGACTCATCTATCGACCTAGAGATTCAAAGAGTTTCACTTTTAGTCGTAGGTCGACCTCCCTGTCGACTGATCAATTCAGAGAGTTCACCGTTTAAGCTCAGATCGACCTATCTATCAACTGATCGATTCAGCAACTTCGTTCATTGAGCATCGGTCAACTTACCTGTCAACTGGTCAATGCTGGGAACTTCTTCTAAATTCAATTTTAATACATTTTCATTGACATTTTTGCCCCTTTAACCGATTTCTTTTCTCGGTTAACTCCACTAAATACTTAAATTCAATTTTAATCAATTATCTTTGTTTCTTTTTGAATTACACATAGGAGCAAATAATTTTACTAATTAGGACTCTAAACAAACACATATAAATTTGAAAACGTTTTGTGTCATGTGTGATCCTAATTGGAATATTAAGAGTTGAAATTTAACCTAAGTTGTTTTCCTTAAATTCTTCAATTTCTTCAAACTCTTAATCTCTTGACGTTTATCATCTTTGTCTATAACTTTAGCATCCATTTAGCTTTTGTCACCATATCTTCATCATTGAAATTGATAAACTGAAACACTCAATCAAATTGTTAGTTCCACAAAAAATATCAACATTTAATTGTTCATCAAAATCTTAAGATCAACATGTATTATTTGTTTAAACTGAAAAATATACCATTGTTTTACTTTAGCTAAATTTTAAATTTTATATTATTTTAATTACATGAGAAACTCGCATCTAAAGGTTTAAATTTGCATTTCAATTACAACTTAAGTTTCATAACTTTGTCTTAGACATTTAATAGGGCAAAATTTCACCCAAAACCTGTATTTCTCAATTTAATTTAATTTTTTTTTTAAAGTTTCTTGATGGAGTTATACGGCCTTTTTAGAATGGTATATAAATACAAAGGTTTAATGTGCTATACATGTGAAATTGAAACTTAAGGGTGCAAAGTTCTATATGGCCTTCCCTAAAAAGAAAGAGTAAAAAATGATGCATTGTTGTGTATAAAAAAAGAGGCCTTCTTGTGTATAAAATGATATTTTTGTTTGTTTGTTTATTTTTCGTTTTTGATAACATAAAAGTGATGTTGATATGGCTATAAGAGGAAAAGTGGTCTTTTATATATATATATATATGAACAAAAAGGTCTAATGGTAATATCGTGGTGATATATCACATTCTACTTCCTAAAACATGTCTAAATCAAAATAAATTGAAGTTGATTGGAATTAATATTCTATGTAAAATTATAGTTAACTATGAAATTATCTTATATCGAATGTGGAAAAAATTAGTGATCATGTTATAAGTGCGAGAAAAAATCTTATCTCATGAGTAAGTTTTTGAAGTTGTTAGAGGCTCATGACACCCCTACACTGGTATTAAAGTGCATGTTATAATAACTTTGTCCCAATAATCACAACGGGAGATATTGATCGAGAGTTAGCTAACCAAAGGCCCAATGTGTGAGGGGGAGATTGATGGGTTTATCTCCACATCGGATATGGAAGAGGCTGATAGTCAAGTTATAAGTGTGAGGAAAAATCTCACCTCGTGAGCAAGTTTTTTAGATTGAGAGTAGCCTAAGACCTCCCTACACTGGTATCAGAGTCTAAGTTACAACAACTTTGACTCAATAATCACAAAGAGAGAGGTTCTTCGAAGGTTAGCCGATCAAAGGCTCGATGTGTGAGGAGAAGATAGTTGGGTTTATCATCGGATATGAAAAAGACTGGTGATCAGATTATAAGTGTGAGGGAAAACCTCATCTCATGAGTTAATTTTTAGAGTTGAGAGAGACCTAAGACTACTCTACTATTTTTGCATGGGGAAAATCTGGTGAGGATTAAGGTGCCTATATCAAATGCATGTATGCTTCTTCTGTGGTTAAAGTTTGAACATTTCAGTAGGTGGACATATGTACAAAGTGGACTAAATTTTAAAGTGAGTAAAACATTTTATTCTCAATTCATGTACTATTCAATGTAACCATGATTTTACATTGTATATATCGGTGTTCCGTGAAATATTATTTCAGGATTAGGTGGAACCGACATTGATTATATAGAGAATCCTTTTTTATTTTATTTTTTATTTAAACTAAAGTTATTTTGGAATTAGAAAATATCAATTGCTAATTATTTTGTATTTACTTTTACAATACGATAATTGATAGAATTAAATTTAGTACTGTACAAATATATTTCCGAGACAATTAGGTGGCGTTTGGTTAGTGTTCCCACTTTTTTGAACCCAATTGGAATGGGTTGGGTTGAATTGAATTGGGTTGGGTTGAGAATTTTGGGAATAGAATTACGTTTGGTAACGACAATTTTTGTTTTGTGCTGAGAACAGAATGTGTTTGGTAACGATTTTATCCTAAAATTAAATTTTTTTTTTTGTTTGGTGGCGGCCAGACGGCGGCGGCGGCGGCAAGGTGGCCGGCGACGGTCGCCGGAGGTAGCCGGCGGCAGTGGAAGGTCGCCGGAGGTGGCCGGAGACGGCGGACGATCGCCGGACGGGGGAGGCGGCGGCCGGCGATGGTTGCCGGAGGTAACCGCCGGCAGCGGAAGGTCGCCGAAGGCGGCGGTCGGTCGCCGAACGGTCGCTGGAAGGTCGCCGGACGGCAGCGGCGGCCGGCAATGGTCGCCGGACGGTGGCCGGCGGCGGCGGGTGGTGGTGGTCGGCCGGCAGATGAAGTCGGAAGTTGACAACTTTGGGTTGAGCTTTTTGGGCACAAAAAGAAACAACTTTTTTTTATTTCTAGTTTCTTTAGAATTTTGAGAATCAATTCCTATTTTTTGGGTTGGGTTGGGTTGGATTTTGTGCGTTGCCAAACGCGTTCCCAACAATCAATCTCTGAATTTTTGGGTTGGGTTGGGTTGGGTTGAGTTTGGTTTGGTTTGGTTGTGAACACTACTAACCAAACGGGGCCTTACTAGCATATAGACATGTATGCATTTAACAGAAAATAAGGCCTAGTTTTTTGCTCGGGAAAAACAATAATTGTTGGTGACTGCTCGATGTTTTCCCATTTCTTTCAGTTTCCTTTTTATGCTATTTTTTCCTCTTTCAAATTAATAATTGTTTGTGATAAGATGTGGCATACTTTAATCTACAATGGTAAGATGCTTTGTTCATATGAATTGATCAAAGAAACCAACGACATATTAGATGTTGATTGTTTAGGTCCCGTTTGGTTAGTGTTCCAAACCAAACCCAACCTAATCCAACCCAAAAATTTTGGATTTGATTTTTAGAAACGCGTTTGGCAAACACAAAATTCAACCCAACCCAACCCAACCCAAAAAATAGGAATTGATTCTCAAAATCCTAAAGAAACCAAAAACAAAAAAAAAAATGTTTCTTTTTGTGCCCAAAATACTCAACCCAAAGTTCTCAACTTCCGTCTTCATCTGCCGGCTGACCACCACCACCCGCCGCCGTCCGGCGACCTTCTGCTGCCGCCAGCCACCTCCGGCGACCATTCGTGCCGCCGGCGTCCACCTCCGACTACCGTCCGCTGCCTACCGGCAACCGTCGCTGGCCACCTCCGCCGCCCCGCCGGCCGGCCGACCACCACCGTCCGGCCACCGTCCACCGCCACCAAACACAAAAAAAAAATTAGTTTTAAGATAAAATCGTTACCAAACACATTCTGTTCTCAGCACAAAATAAAAATTGTCGTTACCAAACGCAATTCTGTTTCCAAAATTCTCAATCCAACCCAATTCAACTCAACCCAACTCATTCCAATTGGGTTCAGAAAAGTGGGAACACTAACCAAACACCACCTTAATTATCTGTTCCCAAATTTCTGTTTCTATCATGAAAATTAAAAAAAAAAAAAAAATTATGAACAATTTCGTTCTATTTCCAAAAAATAGTTTAAGAATATGAGAACATAATAGAAATAAAATTTTCATATATAACTATTTTTTTTATAATTTTTTTTGGGATTAGAATAAAAAATACTAAACAAATGTCATTAACATAGTTTACATGTAAGTTGTTGGACGGAGTGAATTTACATATGGTCCCTTTTTTTCTTGATTTATGATGGAATTAATTTATTAATTTGACTCTGAAAAGTAGAGAGTTAATTTTATTTTTCTTATGTTACCATAATGAGTGCTTCAATTTAACTTGATTGAATATGTTTGACGGCGTTAGGAATTCACTTCGGAAGGACAAAAAAAAAAAAAAAAATATATATATATATATATATATAATTTAAAACGTTTGTCAATTTTAATTACAAATTAAAATGTGTTTGACGATTCTATATTCATAAAAAAAAAAAAAAAAAAAAAAAAACAAAAAAAAAAAAAAAAAAAACCGAAAAGAAGAAGAAGACTATTGTCATGCAATTGATCTCCCAGTTGGAATTTTGAATTTGTTCAAAATTGTGACGAAGGAAAAATTCTTTTTTTAAAAGCCTAGTTACTCCTTTGTAATCTCTGTCAGATTGTTTTACTACAACAATTTTGTATCATCTGTACCCATGACTTTTAGAAAAGAAGATGATATCCAATCTTTGACCGTTCCCGCTTCACAGCTATCTACCTGTTCGAAACCTACTCATGAGAATGATGCCCGGTCTACCATGTCACAATTGTATTACTTAATGGGGAGAATTTCAATGCATGGTGTCACTTCCTCCATCTCTACCTCGGTGCAAAATGCAAGACCGAATTGCCCAAAGGCCTTGAGCCAAGGCCAGATAGTAACAATCCCAAGTTCGCTCACTTGGATGCAGATAATTATACCATCCTTGGGTGGATTTTCAATTCTATGTATGTTCATGTTCTACGAGACAATAAAAGAATTGTGACATGCTCTCGTGAAGATATATGTCTATTCTCGTAATGAATTACAAATCTTCGAGTTCTATCATGAGATCTCTCATTCCTCTCAAGCATCCTTGGGCTATCAGTTGCGGATTACTTTGAATACCTTCAAGTTTGGTGGAAAAAACTTATACAATATGAACCTCTGAGAGAATTCCCCGAGAATGCAACTGAGATTGAGTTCAAGTACTAGGATCGTCGTAATACATACCATTTCTTGATGGGTTTAAATCCTGAATATGAGAATTTTCACACTCAGATTTTAAACACATCTCCGATACTTGATCTATGTGGAGCATTATCCATTGTCGATAGCGATTCAAAATGTTGACTCCTCATCTTGCCTAGAGTCACTCCTTCTATTCCTGAGCAGATGGACTTTGAGGGCCCCTCCGGCCCTTTCCCAAAATGATCACGTGCATTCTATCAGTACTGCCGAAAGCTTGGTCACCACACTAACCGCTTCTATAGCCTACACCCTAAGTTGAAACCTCGGAACCTAGAAGGTAGGAAAGGAAAAGAAGCACCACGTATTATTGTTGTTGTTGTTGATATATATTGCACCTGGCCCGTTAGATCTATCATCAAATCAACTAATTCCTTCCCAAGTTCAGGCCCAAATTGACCAGCTTTAGACTTAGTAACCAATTTGGCATCGTGTTCCGACCTCACGGTTGCTCTTGCCTCGGATACTCATTCTGCACTTCATGGTAAGTCTGATCCTCCTACTTGGATTCTTAGGCTAACAATCACATGATTGGTGAGCTCTCTGCCTACACCTCCCATGTTTCGTCAATCAATCAATCTATGTGCATTGTAGATAGGGCATATCTCTCTATTCGTTGCCAGGGAGATGCGTGTTTGTTCCTCGATATCGCCTTTCACTCTATTTACTATGTCTTCTAATGTACCTATAATCTTTTATCCGTTAATTTCCTTGCAAATAATCTTAATTGTGTTGCGGTTTTCTTATCTGATTATTCTTCTTGTAAGACTTGACTTCGAATAAGATTTTTGACAGAGGATATGAACACGATGGACTTTATTACTTTGAGATCCTTCACCTCCATATGTACCACCTTCTGGTATACAAGGCTCTGTGCTACCTACTTTTTATCCTTCCCTATGTTCGTTAAAAAAATATTATTTATGGTGTTCCCGTCTGAGACATGCAAATTTTCAGTATTTATGTTGGTTGTTTCCTTCTATTAATAAAACTTGTAAGGATTTTAAATTTCAATGTGTGGTTTGTGAACTGTCTATACACACACACATACTTTTCTTACGTTCCTCACATGAACCGTGCATCTCATGCCTTTGATCTTATTTACTCTAATATTTGGGAACCCTTCCCTCTTACAGCTATTTCTAAACATTGCTATTATTTCACTTCATAGATGATTATAGTCAATGTACTTTGATTTATTTGATGAAGCACAAGTTAGAAGTCCACACTCATTTTACTTACATTTTTCAAATGATAAAAATCTAATACAATTTCGTCGTGTGAAATATCACGTTCGATAACATAAGGGAATATTTAACGGATGACTCTTGGGCTGAGCTTAATAAGCAAGGCATCATTCAGTAACTTACCTGTCTCTACACCCCTAAACAAAATAGTGTGGCAGAATGTAAAAACTATAAGATCATGTTTGTAGTTCGATGTTGATGCACCCCGAAAAAACTGTAGCCCTATTTGAAACACCTTTGGAAAACACATTTTTTAAAATTTTATTATTTTGGGGAAAAAAAAAACGAGTTTTGGCTTTATTATGCATCAGTTAAAAAAAAAGATTTGGAAAGAAAATGAGTCACCACCTAACATTAAGTTAAATGGTGCACTAGTTCACCAAAATTTTTGAAAATATATATATATATTTTGGAAAAAGACCCAAATTTGACTCTAACAAAACGAAGTGGTCTAACCTAAAGATTAAAAAAATCTAGGGTCGCTTATGCTCAAGGAAAGTGTTAAGCACCCTAAGACATTCATCTGAAAACGGTACCGTTATATTAAATTAAGTTTAAGTGATTTAAGTTTGGTTCTGTTAAAAAAAAAAAAAAAAAAAACTCTTTTTTTCATCATCTTTATACATATATATATATAAAAGAAAGAAGCAAATGTTCCCGCTTCATTTTGACCATCTCTCGATTATGCTTGAAACCAACAAGGTTGGCCCCGGGGTTTTTGATATGGTGCATTTTAAAATTCGATTAATTTGGTAGACGAAGGATGACAAAACATTTTTTGATGCAATGTGGAAAATTTCTTTTCTTTCTTTTTTTCATTTTTTAAGGAAAAAAAAAATGCATTGGATTTCTTTTTTAGGTTTTCTTTTTCTTTTTTTCTTTTTTTTTTTTTTGGGGGGTGGGGGGGGGGGGGAAGAAATAATTTTAATAGAAAATACATTAGAATATTTTATATGTTTTCCTTTTTTGGAAAAAAATGATGGAAAATACATTAGATTTTTGTTGAATTTATTTGTTAGAAATAAAATAAAACATGCCTAAAAGTTTTTTTTTTCATTCGAAATCGGTTTTCTGAAAAAAAAAAAAAAAAAAAAAAAAAAAAAAAAAAAAAAAAAGAGAGAGAGAGATGTAAGATGAAGATTGTTACAAGAAAAACTTGATAATATATATATATATATATATATATATTGAAAAAATATGAATTCTTCCTTAAAACATTTTTTTAATGTGAGGAATTTATTTGGAAGGGTTTCCCTAAGAAAAAAAAAATGATAAAATTTCTTATGAAACAAGAAGCTTGTTTTTTTAAGTGTCTATATATATATATATATATATATATATATATATATATATATATATATTATCAAAATAAAAGATTATTATTATTCTTTTTAAAATACATTTTTTTACAAGGATGTTTTAATTAGACATCCAATTCTATACTTGATATTTGAATGGACCCCAAACACTTCAGCCCATAACATTAAACACCCAATCAATTAGTTGTATTTTGAGAAAACCCCATTTCTACATGCACAAGACTCACGCGCGGCTTGGGATTGCAATTGCTATTTAGGTATTTTTGGAAAATGGCATCAAGCTAAATAAGGCAAATCCAAGCAATCAAACCTTTGAAGCTATGAAAATGAAAGATTTTGAAACTGCTATTGCCATAAATTGCAACGGAGGTAAGGGCAAAGGTGAGGATGGTGATAGGAAAATCCCTAAATCGCGAAACCCATTCCCACGTCGGCAGGCGGTAATAACGGCGACGAATCGGCGGCGACGACAGCAACTTCGACGACGGCAGCGATTTCGGTGGCAATGGCAGCAAATTCGGTGGCGACGGCAACAAATTGAACGGCGTGGTTGAGTAGCAACCCAAGAGTTACAGGTTTCGATCTTTAATCACCTTCTTGTTTCAAGAGTTGTTTCGAATTTTGAAAAATTAGGAACATAAAACAAAGACCATTTCTTGATTTTTGCTTTTGCTACTGGTTGGATTATTTTTTTGAAATCATGAACTCCATCTTCTTCATTATTAGTCCATATAGATATTGACAGTGTTTATATTGGTTTCCCCTGTTTTTAGAATAAATCACTAGAATTATTGAGATTAATTTAGTTGCAGTTTTTTGTTAGTTTGTGGAGCTTGATTATCAGAATATTTAACTAAGTTCTTCGGCCAAGATATAGCTATCCGTAGCATAGCCCCAACGCGCCCGCACGTGAACATATTAATGTACAGTTCATAATTGGTTCAATATTGCTATACAGTTATAATTGACTGAATTTTTACTGTTCAATTATAATTGTTTGAATTTTTTGTTGAATAATTGACTAATTGGGAATGTTGCTGTACAGTTATAATTGACGAATTGGTTGAATGTTGTTGTATAGTTATAATTGATTGAATATTTACTGAACAGTTATAATTGAGTTATTTTTACTGCACATATTTCATGAATTGAATATTGATGTGCTGTTTTAATCAGTTGTATAGTTGTTGTGCAACTTACAATTGGGTAATTGTTTTTGGCCTTTTTACTTTTTTTTTTTTGGTGCGGTTGTTTGTTACTTTTAACGGGGCTATATGGATAAATATTTACTGCACAATTACAATCAGTTGAATAATTGATATACAACTTATAATTGGTTAATTGTTTCAATATACAGATATAATTGTTGAATATTTTCTTATCTTGATCAGGAAATGGAAAATTGGACGACCCTACTGGTGGCTAAACAAATGGGGACTACACATGTTTTTTATATTGATGACACTTCAACCATTGAGGATCTATTTGACCGCGTGTGTGATAAGTATACGGGGTTGCGCATGAGGAATTTCAAGTTGTCTTATTCAATCGCCAACCACCCTAATTGTTATTTAGGAGATATCGAGTCATTATGTAATCTTCGTAAGATTTCAAAAAGTCTTAAATTGGAATGTATTGAATTATCTGTACAGTTGATGCATGTTGGACAGAGTAGCGGAAATGCAATAGGATCTAGCACTGAATATTACAGGAAAAACCCAGGGTGCGACGAAGATGAAAGTGTGTTGGTAAAATACTGCCCAAACAAGTCGACAACAATGTCTACTTATTGGAGGTATTTAATTCGTGATATAGGGAAAGTTTTTAAAGGTGAGGTTTAATGATTTTAGAGATTGCTTGGTAAAATATTCCATTGAAATTGGTTTTAAATTTGATTACCATAAGAATGAACCATCTCGCTTTGTTGCATACTGCGCATATAAAGGTGAGCGGTGATGTGAATGGTTCGTACATGCGAGCATTGATAGTAAGAATGGATATTTTTACATCAAGAAAATAAACAATATTCACACATGCGGTACTGCATTCCGTACCAGAAAAAATGGTAGGTTTAATTCCCAAGTTGTGTCGAGTTGTATAAAAAACATTTTAAAAGTTCAACTACTAAAACGTCCTATTGACGTCGTCAAAGAATTTAAAAATAACTATGGATTGGACATAAGTTATCACCATGCATGGTGGGGGTTGAAAAGGCGAGAGAAGATGTTTTGGGGGATTATCGTAGTGGTTATGACGAGTTGAGATGGTACAAGGAAACATGCATTGAGACAAACCCCGGAACACGTTTCGAAATTGAATATGATATGAGTACTGGTTATTTTAACTGACTGTTTGTTTCATTCGGGGTTAGCGTAGCTGATTTTAAATATGTACGACCTTTGTTATTTCTTGATGGAACGTTTCTGAAAGTAAAGTATAAAGGCACCCTGCTTAGCGCAATCGGCAAAGATAGTAATAACGGTAAGCTAGGTAAAAATTCTAGTCATTTTTTGACGTGTTAATCAATTATTTTTTGTGTTGTATCTAACGTAATTTTTGTTGTGCAGCAACAACTGTAATTATTACTGTCTTTTGTAATCATATTTTCCAATGTACAGTAAATAACACATTCTGAATTACTAAAGTTTTGTCATTTTCTGACAGGTACATATCCGTTAGCTTTTGGAATCGTTGACTCTGAAACGGTAGTCCACTGGGAATGGCTTCTAAATCAACTAGTTAACGTTATCCCACCGGAACGAGTCATGACATTCATATCTGATCGACATGCTGGATTAATAAAAGCTGTGAAAAAGGTATTTTCAGATGCATTCCATTCATTTTGCTTGAACCACTTAACAATGAATTTGAAGGAAAAAATTGGAGCTCGGTCACCAGTGGTAAAACAACGGTTGATTTGGTTGTTACGTGAGTGTTACAAAGCAAAAACAGAGTTCGACTTTTATGCATTATTGGCATAACTAAAAACCGAGGGGTCTAAGTATATTTCTGATTGGGTGGATGATTTGCCGCGAGAGAATTGGACAAACGCGTTCTTCAAAGGTTGAAGATATGGTGAATTGACACCCAACGCTGCAGAGACATTCAATGGATGGATTGCGGAAGCCAGACACCTGTCAATTCACAAAGTTGTTGATCGAATCCGTGTTGACCTAATGGAACAACGGACAAAACGACGAAACATAGCGTCAGGGGTAAAGAATATTCTTTGTGAGACAATCAAGAGACAAATGCTAAAAAGATTGGAAGAATGCAGGGCATGGGTGGCGTGCGAATCCGTGAATGAAGTCTTTGAAGTTCAATCGGACCCTTCTGTACTTGTAGACTTAAAAAACCGAACATGTTCTTGCTACGATTGGAGGGACAATGAGATACTGTGTTCACACACTTGCGCTGCTATTACAAAGACCGGTGAAGATTTGAACTCATATGTAGAGGATTACTTTCACATGTCATTTTATCGTCTAAGTTACGAGGATGGAATTTTTGTTGTGCCAACTGCATGGAAAAAAGAGACAAAACAAGAAGACATTGTAATACTACCACCAGTTACCAAACGACCTAAAGGACAACCAAAGAAAACAAGGATCCCATCAAAGGGAGAATTCAAGAAATAAACATTGAAGTGTAGTCGCTGCGGTGGGAAAGGACACAACAGGAAAATATGCAAAGAACTCATTTGAGATGACATCATTTATTAGACTTTTATTATATTTTTTGGAGCAACAGTTTCTATTTATTTTTTAAAAATTCAACATTCTTTGTGGATGTTTTCATGACTATAATCGTTTCATCAATAGGATTCATTTTTTCTAGTTTGTTATGCTAATTTTATGTTTTAGTTATATTCTTTAAGTAAATCAAACATGAAGTAATAGATGAATATTACTTCACAGTAATGTTTATTGTAGCGAAATAATTAATACACAGTAATTTGTTATCCAACTCGAATTCCAGAAGACCCCCATAGATAGATGTGCATCCATATCCAGTAAAATTAGGATATTTCTCCACTAACTCCTTTGAAAAAAGTATATGAATCAAACCCATCTATAGACTGCAACCTCAGTTTCTTAAAAAAAAAGAAAAAAAAAAAAAGAAAAAATACACAAATCAGTCAACTGAATCATTAAAAACAAATAAGACCCCTAAACAACATCCAAAATCCAAACAGACCATCAATTTTAGTAGCTACACTTGGAGAGAACCATTTAATCAACAAATTGGAAATCAACTCAAAAGAATACCAGCTCATTCATAATAAATGACGATTATTGCACAATAATATTCATTGTATCGGAATAATTAATGCACAGTAACAGTAATTATTTATTCAACTCGAACTCAGGAAGATCCCCTTAGATAGATGTGTATCCATATCGACCTATTAAAAGTAACAGACAACCCAACCCAAAAAAAAAAGTAAATGTCTCTCCATCATTTAACTAGTGTTAAATGATATACATATATATATATATATATATATATATATATATATATATATACACACATGAATATGCAAAATAATATCAGCTCACAACAATTACTGTGAATATTAATTCACAGTAATTTTTACTACACCGGGAACATTAATGTACAATAATTTAATAGAACAAATAAGTGTGTCTGATGACATTATTCAACTTAGACATTTCATGCACGAACTTGATTACGTAACAAGAAATACACCCACACATCGAGATTAGTCATGAACCACATCCATCATAAAATGTCAAAAAGTGTAGAAACAAGTAAATCATTTAATCAAAATAATATAAAAAAATAATTAAACATTTTGTCCACGAACCCACCCCGCTCAACTGCTCTGTGCATAAAATGAATCAAAAGCCCAACAGCCATGTTTGTCATTTATTATGTCCTTGATAAGATCCGCCCTTTCCACCGTTGCTATTTTGGCTTTGCATTCACGGTTGACGTTTGCTCGTTGCTCAAGGACGAACTGCCTCATTATATATGTAACAATTACTCCACAGTCAGGTCACCCAAAAAAAAAGGTACAAATTTCTAGTATGATATCGCATATTCTTACAAACCTAATACAAATCAAAATCCAAACTTACCGATCAACCCTTTGCTGAGGTGTGTCATAAACAGGTTCCAAAGTGATCGATCGGTCTTGTGTAGAAGCGCTTAACGAAGTCCCATACCGAGTGAAATAGTTGTTGACATAGTCCACCTATATTTAGCAAACAATGAAATCACCAGTTAAAATTAAACAAATAATAACAGTAAATTAATGTAAGTGAGTGCAATTGGCATGTAGGATTATTATTGTAAACTCATAATCAATTAATTCGTAAAATATCTAAAATCTTACTATAAGTTTGGCGCTCTCGAAATGCGGATCATGTGAATTCAGACTATACAACAAGTTGTAGTGATTTAATGTCCCATGTTCCATCTCGAAAGCAAGTAATGTCCAGTGCGACGGTGTAGATTTCCTCCCAGGAGTGTTTATTGGGAACATTATCGTCTCGTATTTCCCAGCAACACCTATATTGAATTGTTTGTCCATTTGTCCCCGAATGATTGCCTCTTTATTCTCTTTGATGTAAGTCTATCATCAAAATCAGTACAAAATTTAATATGCACTCAAAGACTAGAATTACAAATGTGCCAAAATATTAAAAGTTCAAACACCGTGGTAAAGGAAGTTACCCAAGAAAGACTAGGCATAACAAACACTCTGTGCGGAACATCAACATTTAAACTGCCATTAAAAATTTCTATTTGGCGATAGTGTATTATCCCGGCAAACGTATCTATCACCTACAAAAGAACGAGGCCAAAAAAAATCAAGTTTATATGTTCATTAAAATACATGACATCCAGTATATTTTCTTACCCTACTAGATAATCGTTCTCCTTTTAGGAGATCGATAACGTCGCCAAAACAGACGCCAAGGAAGCCATCCAATCCAATTCATGCTAGGTCATTGCAGGACGAAAAATTAAATCAAAAAACTGAATAGGAAATTTAAAAAAAAGTACAAATTGATTCCAAGTAAATATAACGAATATATACGCATCATCATGTGTTTCATGTATGGATTTTATTTTATCCCAATCACTTTCGTCTAGTAATTTGGCCACCGTGCATCTTTTTTTGCTTGGAAGTTTTTCGAGTTTCCTTTTAGCCATTTGATGTATCAACGGGATCTTATCCACATCAATCACTACCTGAACACACCCTTTTTTACCTCACTTTTTAACCCTCTCATACACGAAATCTGACTTTCGTGTGGGTTTTCTTTTTGCCGTTTAATCTCCCTTACCATAGAAGTTTGCAGTTCGGCATGTTCAAGAGTTTTAATACTTGGAGATGAAGCTAATTCGGCAACGGATTTTTTTTCGCGTAATTGTTCTGCATCAATGATGGTCGTCCGTTCCGCCAAATCATCTAATTGTTTCATCAATGATGTTATCAACTCATCACGAGTTTTCAACTCAGATCGAAGATGGACATTCTCCACAACCAACTCACTATTTTGATTCAACGAACACTCCAATTGCTTCTTGATTTCAGTGAGCTCGTCGGGGAATTGTTGCTCGGGGGGAAGTAAGCCAGCTGATGTTGCCATTGGTTGAGCCCCAAATATACAACTCTTCCATAGCTAATGGCACCAGATCGTCAGAGATTATCTGAAAACAGTAGAACATGCAACTTAAATTAACAATCTTATAAAACACGTAATTATTGATGCACTTTTAAAAGAAACTGTGCTATTTTAAAAGAAACCATGCAATTATCGATGCACATTAAATGTCTCTGTGCAGTAACATTTCTTACTTATAAATGATACAAATAATAAGCAACTATTTTTTGCTCTTGTTTTTTCAAGCTTTAATCTTATTTTTCTGGTTTTTTTTTTTTTTTCAAGATTTGGTAATGGAAGTTCAATTTTGAAAAAAGGGGGTTAACAAATCCGTTGTTATTCAGTCATATAAACACCCCCACAAAAATATGATCAAGCGCATGGTGGAATACCATTAATAGTCAATATGCAGTAACATTCTTATAAATGACACAACACACGTAACTTTTGCTATGCAATAAAATTCTTATAAATTATACAACCACCCCTTTAATGGCATACATATAATATTTCAAAGATACAATTGGCACTAACCTGATTTTCACTGTATTCATTCACCCCATGCAACACGTTCTTTAAAGAAGACAAATTCCAACGGGTGAATCGAGGAATGCCGATCCAACTGACATCACCGCCCACTGGCATAGCTTGGTGATTGTAGTCTGGATCTAACAAGGTTGAACGCTCGCAAAACATATACTAAGAGTAATAACATATAGAAATTAGAAAAAATTATTACATCAACAAACAAGAATATATACAACATTTGTCATTGCACCTATAAACAACTTACCAATATAGCGATGATGCAGCCACGAATCATGTATGGTTTGTCAATGTTATTAAGGATAGAATCATTTACCCCCTTCGCAATAGCATCAACCCATGCGTATTCAGACATTGCATGCAAGTCCTCTACCATTTGCACAAACGACCATCCGATATTTGTACCAGTAGTTGCAAAAAAGCAAGTCACAAAAGCGTACAAACACATCAACCTTACGACATCCTCAACGTCATCGTGATCGTTCCGATCAATAATTGTGTCGATCGTCTGTAATATCACTCTCGTTGAGACTTGGTCCACTCCAGCAAAACATCGTTAAACAAATGGACTCATAATCTTCTTCGCATACGTGTGTTCAACTACTTTGGTCCCATTTTTTATTCCAAAGAATAACGATATATCTCTCGAACTCAAAAAAATACTCTTGCCGTCAAACACAAAAGCTTTCCTACCTCTGCCCAATACGCAAGACAATAAAAAAAATGTTCAGAAAATTATAGTTAGACAGTAAATATCATTGCAACAGAATTTTATCGATATGATAAGTAACAATTTTTACCGATTATAATACTTCAACAGCGCAAAGATATCCTGGTCACTTTTAGTGCATTGTTGGACCACGACATTGCCGTCAACGGATGCCTTAAAAAAAGGCCAAAGCGGAGTGGACGACATCACATCAATATGGGCAGGACGAAATTTCCTTCGTTTTTTTCCCATTAAATCACAGAAGCTACGTAAATTACATCGATACTGTTTACCCCTAGCTTAATTATGGGATATTGGATCGCTGTCGGATGCACCCACCATTATCTGAGAAACAATTCCTGTGTCGGACAAAAATTCAACATCTAAACATTAACAACGTAGAGGACCAAGGGTATAATTCAAAAACAAATATTTAATTGTTGATTTTTTATTCACATTCTTAATCTCTATAAACCAAACATCAATTTTTGCTACACTTTAACTCAACATTAATTTTTATACCACAGTAAAGATTTATCAACAATCACAATCAACAATGAAGTCTCAAAATGTGAATCTAACACAAGTCTTCAATCTTGAGATTTTTTGCCACACATTAATATTCCATAAATCATTCATTATTGTTTGCATACACTAGTTGAATATCAAATATCACACCGCAGTAAAGATTCTATCAAAATACCATATCAACAGTGAAAACGTATCAAATTGTCAATCCCAAATAAGTCTTCTAATTTATGATTTTTGCTACACAGTAAAAATCTCAAACTTGGTGGCTACACAGTTGAACTATATATATAATTTTTACTGCACATTAACTATTTCAACACTCACCCTATCAACAATGCAACGGGGAGATGGGGTTTTGCTACACATTAACATTTCTAAACAATCATTATTGTTTGCTGCACATTAATAATCTTCATAAATCGAACATATGCTTTTTAATGTTTTTTAACACACATTAACTAAACATCAATTCTTACACCATAATAACGGTTCAATAAAAAACCGAATCAACAGTGAACATTACAAAAAGTGAATATTTAATAAGACCTTCAATATAACATTTTTGATATACAATAAAAATCTGCATATTGATTGCTACACAGTAACTATTCCGAAATTTGTTACGTTAGGCAAAAAATATAGAACAGAAATATTTCAAGAGAATCAAACACCAACACATCAACCATGCAAAAGAATAAACCCAATGTCAAAATTTGATTTTTCAACTGTAACATTCACCCAAAACAGACACATGCAAATAGAAAAAATGCAACGAAATAGTAATATTTACACACACAGGCAGAGCCACAGACAGACATCGGTGAAGACAATAATATTCACACACACATAGTCAACGACACAAACAAACATGGCTTTTGGAAGATTGGGATCAAACAGCAACAATGTTTGGAAAATGGCCCCCCAACAACAACAATGTCAAGAAAATGGCAAAAAATCAAAATAAGGAATCTCATATTAGCTAGGGTTTTTGATTACCTCTCTTCGAATGATGATGGTAGAGAGAGAGATGGTGTTGAACAGCGGCGAGGTGGTGGCGGTGGCGAAATCGGCGGCCAATAACTCGCCTGCAACCCCGAAACACTGAGCAACAAGGGCCGAAATCGAAGCAACAACAACGTCTTCACAGCAGCGGCTGAAAATCGAACCGAATACGGAGGCGAACGATTTTTGGGGAAGGAAATATGGTCGCGATTGAAGATTCTGAATATTAAAGAATTTGAATGTGGAAAGTTCGGAAATATGGTAGCGATTTTGGCTACACTACCTTCCAATTTTGGACCAAGATCAGGCGCCTCTCTCCCTTTGTGAAACTCACGGCTCTTGAATGAGGTTTCTATTAACATTTTATTGATATAAGGGTTTAGTTCTAATATATGGGTAGGCCTTGGGGCCCATGTTAAAGAACCATTTTTACAAGATAAATGACTATGCAGAAATAAGACTCTTTTTAATATGATGAAAATAAAAATGGAATGCAAATGAATTTGCTTTCCATTACCAATTTAACCTCAGCTTAAAATTCGACTTAGGGAAGTGTCTTTCTAAACCTATCGTTTTAAGATTTAACTTCAAAATGCAATGTCAATCAAGTAATTTAATGGTGCAAAATTCTATATTGCCTTGTCTAAAAAGAAAGAAAAAAAACATGCCATATTCTGTGCATTCTATATAGTCATCAATTGAAGATAACTATCAAATTGTTGAATGGGGAGAAAGGATTAGGATGCTTATATGAAATGCATGTATGCTTCATTTCTGGTTAAAGGATAAATTTCAAAAGAAATAAGACACTTTATTATCAGTTCTTGTAAATATTCAATGCAAGGCACAAAATAATTGTTTGCGATAACCCATACTTTAATTCCACATTGGTTCGACATTATTTATTCTGTCCTTTGTAATAATTTTGTATTAACCACAGAATCTTTTGTATTCTACAACTTTAATTTATTATATTTTCATTTATTTTATCCAAAAACAAATGAGGACACAATTTGTCAATAAAACACATCGATTAATCTAGAATGGAAGGTAATGGCACATTATTAGAGGTAAATCAGGTCATAATTTATCAATATGATATCTCGCTTATAGAAATATAGTTGGACATTCACTAGTTTCAATGCCCAAATAGGAATGGGTGATAAGCACCCCTTAAATACAAGGGGCGCTAACCATCCACTTCCATTTTGTTGTGGAAACTACCAATTGAATGCAATTAGTTTTTTATGCACTGATCCTCCTTCTGTAATTTCGCGGACTGATGTATCCCTCTTAATGAGTCCATACCTTACTTATATTCGCTGCATTCTTAAAAATGCGAACAAAGTATGGTAATAGCCTACCAACGAAGCTGAACACGAAACTTAAAATTTCTATCAATTATGATTGTTGTTCAATGATTTTTTACACCATAATAATCTGTAAATCATGATCTTAAAAATGAAATATTAATCTTTTTTTTTTTTTAAGTTTTGAATTAGTATGCGTGTGAATATTATATATAATATTAACTGTGATATTAATGTTATATATAATATCATTATAATCTGCGTGTCCCCGTGAATATTGAATATAACATTTAATATAATAGAAAGAACATCAATCAATGTTGATATAACGTAAATTATATGTTTGTTAAATGTAACATTACTTATTGATAAATATAATTTAGATATTGAATATAAAAAATAATTATATTTTGATAAGGTATCACACGTGTTAATTGTAATACCAACTTAAAAATATTGGGCATTCAATACATAGTATTGTAATTAATGGACCCAGTTAGAATCTGATGTCAGACCCAGTTACCCAAATTGAATCAGATATTAAAAATTGGGCCTTTTGTCCATTTAAACCCATATAACAGTATTGGGTTTGTAAGGCCCATTAAATAAGCAATTTTAGGCTAATAAATATTTTGGTAAATTCGCGATTACATCTAATTTAGGGAGCCGAAGCTGCTTTATCCCTCCTGCCAAAGCCCACTTTGGGGAGTTCCGTAATCCTTATACATTGAGTGCTTCAATTTGGCTTGATTATGTTTGACTAGGGTGTAAATCGGTCCGATTGGGTCAATGATAGTTAAACTCGCACTTCTTTGGTGCTTTCTGCTTCTTCTTTTTTTTTTTTTTTTTTTCAAACTCGCACTTCTTTCATTTTTTTCTTATTTTCAGGCCGAGTAGGGCAAAGTCGATTTGTATCATATTTTTTAAGGGACTAAGCCACCTTCTTTTTCCTACTTAGATCAGGCCGGTTGGGTATGGGTATATGGGTTGATATGAAAGAATTAAGACAGAAATTTTTCAGCCTATCTAGGTCTTGTTCCATGGGTAGTAACTAAACCTATGTAGCTCTCTCCTTATTTTCGGGTCAGCTCGAGTCGGTTGCATGTGTTTTCTAAGGGAGGAGTGCCAATTATCTTCTTCAACTCGGAATGGTATAATAACACCACAATGAAGATGATCAACAAGCCAAACAAGTCAAAAGGATTGATCGTGAAGAGCCGTTGGAGAAAATAAAGAACTCTATTGTATATCGAAACATAAAGTAAAACAACTTTCTATACTCCAATTTTATGCCTCGACTCAATTAGGAAGCACACACGCACACATTTTATCCCTAAGTGGCATTTTGATTGTATTTATATTGTGCTTTAATCGTATACAATATGTTTAAAAAGGTTGTATAAAAACAAATTGTCAAATTGATATAGAATTAAACTAAGTGAAAGTTTAATCGACTGAACCCCTAAGTCTACTCAACTAAACTCAGCAGATAATTGAAGAATTTCAATTTTACTTAATCCGGTCGACCAATTCTCCAATTCGATCAACTTATTTGGCCGGGAGCTTAAGATTATAGAATTCACACATGTTCAGTCAACTAAATGAACCATTCGTTCAACCAATCATATTAGGGGCTTACATTTTCCTATTTCGGTAGACCGACCGGTCGACTGATTGGACCAGAGGCCAAATCACATAGAACACTTTTAAGATCGATCAACCCATTCGACCAATCAATCGCCACAGAACTGTAACGTTGTTTGATCTTTATTTCAAAATTGAACCTAATTTCTTAGCCAAATTGTTTCAAATAGTTCCACTTAAATTAGATATATTAACTTTGGTGGAAACAATTATCATAAATATAGCTCAAAAACGAAGCTTTCATTTTTAGCCCCTTGATTTGTGCCTAAACTTGAATCTGGTCTCTTACCCAAATTAGACATGATTTGGTTCGATTTGTGGGATACGATTGAGGGATTTAAAGTTTGAATTGATTATTGCAACATTCATTACATAATTCTCTTCAATTAGCTTTCAAAAGTGCAACACTCTGCACCTCTTATATGCCTATCGCTCTTACACGTTTTCACCAAGAAAATACACAAGAAACACGAGAATTAGAGTGAAAACTCTTTGTTCTTCATTGAGTAAATATAATGCTTGATTATACACAAGAAATCCAAGAGTGCGTGCATAATATTGTGGGAAATCGGGAACTTATACCTAAAAGTAACAAGTCTACACATTTTTTTTTTACTTTTCATTGAAGCATTGATTGATTCCATATGATGTGCTTAAGCGAACTAACGCCAATACATTCTCATCCGGTTAGTTCGTTCCTAATCTCAATGTTTATACAAGTTATATTGTTTTTTTTCCTTTAAATTCGAACGTGGTTATATGCTCTATATTATGGTTATCAAGGTCTATAAATTCGTTGCATATCTTCATAACTCTAGATCTTATATAATCAAATATTCGTATACTTGCTTGCCTTAATATCTGCTAATCACTGTAGTAATTTCGCTTGTGCTAGAACAAATTTTGAATTGCCTAGTTGTCTGAAATCAATTGATTTGGAAAACTCAGTTCATATTGAGATCGCGTTAAAAGCTCTTTCCTAAAACCTTCAAAGTAAATCAAACTTTGATTCGTTAATTTTTGTATATTAAAATCGGGAAGAACTAGCATTGTCGCCGTGATTCACTTCACTACGAGATCTTAAATCTTCCTGTACCGACTTTAACAAGGGGTCAGCTAATCTGGTTATTTTCACTAAACTTATTAAGAATACTTTTGTGAAATTAGTTTAATAGAATGATATGAAAAGATACTTTTGTGAAATTAGTTTAATAGAATGATATGAAAAGAGATATGTTATAAAATAGTCTTAGTTTAACTATTTTCATCTAATCTTTTCAATAGAAATTTTAATTAGACCATATTTAATCCAAATCAAGAATAAAAAGGATCAAATGTGCTAAGGTCTATTTAAATACCGACCATTAACTTAACGCTACATTTGGTATGTTGGAATGGAATGGAATAGAATAGAATGACAATAGGATTGGAGTTAAAGTGATAATGGAATTGAATGATCATTACCATTCCCATGTGGTATTAGAATGATATTAAATGATAAAATAGTAATTTAATTCAATTTTTAAATAGTATGATAGTTAATTTAATTAAATTTCATTCTAATTCAAATATTTGGTTAGTATTTGGTCACGTTTTTTGGCCTATTAAGGATTAAAACCTAATCTCATATTTTGTGTGATTAAAGAATTCTTGATAATGAGAATGAAATTTAATCTTATGTATCTAAATATAAGAATGAAATAATCAGTTTCATCGTCATTCTAATCCAGTCTCAAATTTTGTGTACCAAACGCAATATAAGGGATTTAAAATGCATTTTTCTTTTTGAGAAAAGTGTATCTCTCAATGGAAGTGGAACTATTGTAGAGGGGGTATCTGCCTATGGAACTATTATGGAGGGGATAACAATGTAATATTTAGAAGAAAAAAAAAAGAGAATTTAGCAATCTTTTTGGATAATGATTTGGCAATCTTAAGTGTAATTATCACTGAAATGAAATGATGAGATTATTTGGGGAAGTAATATCATTGATCTCCTCTCTCATTTTGTATTATATCATATACATTCTCTGTTATTTTATAAATACCAGAGATTTCTCCTATCTTTTTCTCAAATACCACTTACCTCATTTATTGATTAAAAAATAATAAAATTTTTATTATAATATCAATTTTACCCTTCATTATTTAAAAAATAATTAAATAATAAAAATTAAAATACATAAATAACCCTTTAATTTATATATATTCATCACCACCTCCTATCACCGCACCCACAGCCGCCACCACCTCCTACCATCGCCACCACCTCCCACCGCTGCCCACCACCTCCCATCGCCGCCACCACCCACGGACACCCTCCGCCGCCTCATACAGTCACCCGTCGCCACCAATATTTTGATGTAAAAAGACATAATTGTCCTTACAAAAATATATTTTTATTCTTTTATTTAAAAAAATAAAAATAAATTCATTAACATCCTCTCTATTTTTTAATTATTCCTTGCACCCATTAAAGTACAATTTAAGACCAATCCAAAATTTAGCGATCAAAGTACCGATCTTCTTCTCTTCTTGATTTTTTTATTTTTTATTTGATTTTTTTCATTTTGTTAAAATATATATATATATATATATATATATATATATATATATATATATATATATATATATATATATTTTAATGGAAATGTTAGTGTAAAAAGTAAACGATGGTGATGGTGGGAGGCAGCGGTGGGTGGTGGCATTGGGTGGTGTGAGTTAGGCAGTGGCGGTGGGAGATAGGTGGTAGTGAAAGGTAAATATAATTATTTAAAAAGTTAAGGGTAAAAAATATAATTTTAAAAATATAGGGGTGCTAATTAATTTTTAAAAAAATAACCTAAGGGCAATTTTGTCCGATCTTCTTTTTTTTATAATTTTTTTATTTTTTATTTTATTTTTTTCAATTTGTTAAAAAAAAATAAGTATTATTTGTTAATGGAAATGTTAATGTAAAAAGTAAAGGATGGTGATATTGGATGGCGGTGGGAGGTGGTGGTGGCAGCGGTGGGTGGTGGCAGAGGTGGCAGTGGGAATTGGGTGGTGGTGAGAGGTAAATATAATTATTTAAAAAGTTAAGGATAAAAAATATAATTTTAAAAATATAGGGGTGTTCATGAATTTTTTAAAAATAATTCAAGGATAATTTTATCCAAAGAAAAGTAAATGATGTTTAAAAAAAAAATAGGAGAATTATCTGATATTTAAAAAATAAGAAGAAAGATATCTGATATAGTGTAAAATGACAAAAAGATGTAAATTATATATCCTCATTATTTGGGTGTAACGGTGGATGTACTATGACTAGGTGCCACAACAAAGAAACTTCCGTGAAAATCTGAAGTGGTCTGCTAGCGTAGTCACTCAAATGGCTGCTCGAACTCAGGAAAGAAGCGAACCGATGGAGGAGCAGCAGCTATTTCCTCACGAGCTTTTGGTGGAAATCCTTAAGAGGCTACCCCTCAAATCAATCTTCAGGTTCAAATGCGTTTCCAAGCACTGGTTCTCTCTCATCTCCGATCCTTCCTTTCGTCACTCTTATGCTCGCCAGTTGAACGACGGCAACGATCACTTGCGGCAACCATGGACCCTTTTGTCTGCCCGCGCCAACGGAAAATTTGTTACGCCGGGAACCTATCGCCATCCCATATTTCAATCTCCTGGCTTTTCTCTCGGATTCCTCGCCGATACGCCCGCTTACGAGCAGAAGGTCCAATCAAGATCATAGCATGTGATAATGGGTTGATGTTGTGTCGTGCCGCAGATGTTGACGGGAAGCCTCTCTACTACGTCTGCAACCCTCTTACGATGAAATGGGTTCCTCTCCCTGATCCCTTAAGTCATCCCGAAACCGTGAAAGAGGGATTCGCCACGGAAATCGACGGGAAGTTCTGGGTGGTGCGGGTGGCACAGTTGAGCAGGCGGTCCAAGGTTTTCAATTTCGACGTATTCTCTTCTGAAGCGGGTGAGTGGAGGTACTCTAGGGTGTCCTGTCCCCGGCGCATCAGATTCTTCGTGGAGAAGCGCCCGGTCGTGGTTTACAAAGGATTTTTGCATTGGCTGGTGGATGATTACTGTATCATAGCATTTGACCCCAAAAATGATATGTATCGTTTGTTCGACTTACCAATTGAGAGAGAGAGTAGGATTCTGGGAGCCCTTGGGGTTTCTGATGGCCATCTGCGATATTGTGAGGCTGCTGATAGTTATCTCCCATCATCTCAGACATCCAGTATTGCTTTATGGGTGCTCGAGGACACTGATAATGGAGGAGACTGGTGCTTACAGTACAGGATAAGATATAGCGAGATTGGTTCAGATGATGCTTATTTAAGGGATGTCATTTCATTTGAACTGGGCACAATTATGCGCGTAATGTCGTATCATCCCTTCGTTGACGATGTGGTGTTTCTTCGGCTGGACTGTTACGACGGTTATCTCAAAGTGCATTTGGTTGCTCTCAAGTTTTCAACTAACATTCTGGAGATTGTCCCATGTGAAGGAGACCCTCTCTTTACTAATTATTGGGAGGTCTTTCCGTTTGTGCTTCCTGTTTGGCCTACAGCTATGCCTCGACCATCATGGCTGTCCGTCTAAGGGTGAGTTTCTTATTCACTTGGTTAATCCGAATCCTTCCAAATGTGTTTTTTCTACATCAATCCATTTGTCTAGCAAAGCCAAAGTACATTGAAAAGATATATTTAAGGAGATACTAAACAGAAATGCTAATCTTCAGTTCTAAGTCTCTCTCTTTCTGGTTATTGGTTTAGAGGAGTTGTAACCTAGGATTAGGATCTGATATGATGCTCTTGGGTCTCTCTCTCAACCCAAAAAAATTATAACCTGACCACCAGTCCGCACATCCATTGTAGGATAAACTCAACATAAAGTTCCACATAGCAGTTAAATTGATTTGTCATGTGCGAAAATGCTTATTTCTCAATCAATTATAAAATTAAGAAAACATTTGAATTGAACCAATTTATCCAGAGTATTTCTTAAGACTTCCCCAGCCCGGACAATTTTGAAACTCAGACAAGGTTGGCCGGTTCCACCAGTTGAAACCATCACCCGGGTCCGATCAACCGTATAGAACCGTTTAGGGCAGAAAACCGTCAAATCGGCCGGTTTAGTCCGGTTCAATCGTTAACCTGGTGAACCAGAACGGTTTGGCTAGAACGGGCCGGCTTTCCGAAAGCTTTCATTAAGCATAAACACCCCCTAAAAATCCTAATTTCTTATTCTGTTTCTCCCCCTCCAGATTTTACCCCACCCCCTCCCCCAAACTGCAGTGCTGGCGCCATTTGTCCACCTTCCTCTCAGCAGCCGCAATGCCCAAGTCCAGCCGGCAGCTCCTCGCCAGCAGATTTCTACAGCCGTTCGTCCACCTTCCTCCCAGCAGCCGCCATGCCCAGGTCCAGCTGGCAGCTCCTGGCCGGCAGACTTAGACCAACCATTCATCATCCTCGTGCGCTGTTTGAATGTACACTTAACCCTTTGATGTGTTGTCTTATTTATCTTTTGGACACATTAAATTATCCTGCCTGTGTTTCTTAAACTTTACACTGCTCATCACCGGGACAAACTTTTGTTCTTGCGTATGACGTTCTTATCTATTGCAGTTTGCTGGGTAAAAGATACTCATCAATTGAGATATGTGATGGCCGAGTGCTTAAAAGAGGGCATTCTCATTTGATATGGTATCTGATAATAGTGAGCAAAGCGGAGGCATTGCCAGAGGGAAGACTGGAGTTGGGGTATCTTATTATTTTAATGTAAGCCTACTCAATTTGGCTCTACTGCAAATTAGATTCTTGTTCTAGGAACACTTTTTTCTCCATGTAGATGTGAATTTATAGCTTACTAAATCTGACTAAGTTCCAGATTTGTTTGTTTATGTGGTTTTTTTTTTTTTTTTATGTTTCGCCGGGGGGGGGGGGGGGGGGGGGGGGGGGGGGGGGGGTTGGGTAATTACACTTTGTACTCCAATGATTAGATTGAATTGCATTTTGCACCCTGTAGTGTTTTGTTGACTTTAAGGGTCAAAAGAAAAAGTCAACATTATTCCATTAATTAATATTAAATGATATTTATAACCTTAAAATTAAGTAAATGACATTCAATTAATTTTAAAATATTCACATTTTCAAGAGAAAATAAATAAAAAAGAAAAAGGCAAAAAATTTGAAAAAATTTTATAACTTTTGAGTTCTAAGGAAAAACTCTTGATCTTTTGAAATTAATTTCATTTACTAGATAACATTGCTTTAATTATTATAATCCACTTGAAATACAGTGAGATTGTTCTTTGATATTATATTCTCTCTATGAAATTGCTTTTTGATATATTCCGTGCATTACTTGAAAATATTATTTGATTAGATCTTATTTTAAGAAAGTGAATTAAATTTTATTTTTGAAAATCGTTTTTTTTTTTTTACACTCGTGGATCTTAAACTTGAAAATTATTTCTATTACAGCAAAAGTTAAAACGATTTGATATAATTTATCTAGGCTATTTGAATATGTGTTATAATTGTTTAAATCTATATAAACTTAATGCGATGTTAAATTGAATACGTTGTATGCACTTCTATAACACTTGGAATTGAGATGAATTTTGAATTTGATATTTTTAAGTGTTTGTAAAAGTTCTTGTGAGAAGAAACTAAATTTTTTTTGTACTTGTGGGATTGTTGCTCAGACTTAAGTGTAATTAGTCTGGGTGAGATTGTACTTAAGTAAAAGGGGAATTTATCTAATTTGGATTGTAAAGGTTTGATTTTTACTTGTGAAAAATATTCGGTGTGGGTTTGATTCTTGTTAGGAAAAGGATCAGGTGTGATTTTAATGGATTGTATTCCTTGCGAGAGCTCAAGTGAATAGACGTAGGCAAGAGTAGGTTGTCGAACTACTATAAAATATCATGTGTTAATAACTCTATATCTTACTCTCTGTGTATACATTAATTATCACATTTTCGCATTATAACAAGATAAAAGCAATTAGGATTAATTAATTAATTTAAATTTTTAAACTACCCAATTTATCCCCCTATTGGATAGATTTTTGGACCAACAAAAGGTTGAATCACAACATTAAAAGATACTAAGACTTTCAGAATTTATAAATATGATCCTGATGAACTCCGTAAAGAAATTTTGATGATGATTGTTTTAGATAAGCATTCGTTTAGAGTAGTTAAAGATTTAGGTTTTAAAAGAGTAATGTTTGGGACCTATCCTTAATTAAAAATGATGAGTAGATCAGCAATTAAGAGAGATATTATGGCCATGTACACTAGAGAAAGAGAAAAGTGTTTTTATCATTAATTACATGTCTGGGTAGCATCTATTTGACATTTGATGCATGGTCTTCTCTTACTAATGATCATTATATTTGTGTAATTGCTCATTTTATTGATAAGGAATGGAAGTTGCAGAAAATATCATATGTTTTAAGTTATACCACCTCCATATGATAGTTTGTCACTTAAGGATGAGTTGGCTTCATGTATATCTCAAGAGAATATTAAGAATAAATTTTTTAGCATTATTTTGGATAACTTATCTACAAATGATTGTGTGGCTAGTAGAATTCAAGCAAGACTTTATACCAAAAGCTTCTTATGTTTAATGGTGCATTTTTCCATGTACATTATTGTGCACACGTTCTTAATTTGATATTACAAGCTTGTTTTAATTCGATAAATGATGTTATTGAAAAACTCCGACTTAGAATCAAAAACTTTCCTCCATAAGGAGAAAAAGTATTTTGCTCTTGCTACAAGTTTAAACTGGGATACTAGGAAGAAATCATGTATTGATTGCCCAACAAGGTAGAATGATATTTATTACATGCTTGAAGTTCATGTTCACAACAAAGAAGCAATTCTATATTTGGGTGACAGAGATAAAAAATTCAAGTATAATTTGTTAGAGGATGAATAGGAGAAAGTAAATGTTTTGTGCAATTTCTTGAATGTGTTTATGACATTAAACGTAGCTTTTCCAGAATAAAGTATCCTACTTCAAATTTGTACTTGAAATGAGTATGATGAGGGTGTTTTTGGGCGTTATCGAGTCAGCACCGGGGCCCTAGTCACATATCCACCATCAGCATGACATGGCCACATTCCAGAGTCCAAAGTGCCATGTAGGAGCATACACCGACCAAGACTCCTCCCTTGAAATCTCTTTTGTACTCAAGAAGAAGTAGTGTGCCTGAAGGGGGGGCTGCCACCCAGAACTCTGTGTCATGCCTCTGGACGGCCAACTTTGGAGACTTAACCGTTTTTCTCAGCTATCACCCGTTCCAGTCATTTTCTCCTCCAAAACTCCACAACTCTCAACGCTTCTCCACTAGCACATCTTCACAGGCTTGGCAGAGGCCGGCGGGCTTTTCCAAATAGGCCCAAAAGCCCAAGCCAGGTGATTATCTCATGAACACTCCGGATTATCAGCTAAACACATGGTTTCGCCTAATTAATTGTGCTTAAGCCCCGATTAGGTAAAACTAATTATCTCCAACACCTATAAATACCAGAGGCAATGCAAACTCAAGGTAATGCTCAATGCTTATTTGCATATTTAACGCGTTTCTGTAACATTTTCTCTCTAAGCCCTTAGTCTCAAATCGGAGGAGATTCGCAGGGACAAATCCCGGCCAGGCCTTGTACAGGTATAGCTCCCTGAAAGGCAGGACTCTGGAGTCCAATTAGTTAGTCCCCAGGCATTCAGTTACAGTTCACACGCAGAATTTCCAGCACCAGCTCCAACTTAGTAACTCTACCTCAACAGAAGAACCCGACTAGATCATACTCGAGGTGTCTGCCACTTTGGGGTACCAACAATTTGGTGCTGTCAGTGGGAACTATGCGAAAAGCCTTCCCCTGATCATCTCTCCCTACTCGACTGAGACTGAATGATGGCAAGGTTTAGTTAAACAAACAGACACAAAACAAAAGCTCCAGATGCGAGCAACTATTTTCCTCTAGAAGAATCAAAATATATGTTGAAAGCTCTAAGGCCACACCCCTCAGCTCCCACCAACAAGAATAACCACCACCCCAGGACCAGGTAGGGTCATCTACCCTGGCCACTAGGGCTTTTGTGGGACAGAGCTTGAGAGTTGCGAAAGCTTCTCAGATTGATCTCCTTGAGCACCAGATGGGTAAGTGAAAGTCGTGTGTATGGCTCCTCATTGCATGCCTGTCGATGCCCCCCCATCCATGAGAGACCAGCTTTCTAGACCGCAAGGCCCGATAAGCCTGAGGAAGCAACCCCAAGACCGTGACGTTCATTTGGCATCTCCGAATAGGCGCACGTAAATTTTAAAAAATAATTATGGGAAATTACAAGAAGTAAATTTAGTATGAATGAAAATTATTTTTACTTTTCAATTTTAGTTTTCCGTTCATATTTTAATCAATAATTATAGAAATTCACTACAAGTAAATCTAATATTAAATAAAATTATTTTTTAATAGCAAGTACTTAGGGTCTAAGTATAAAAACTAAGAAACCTATTAAAATCCTCTCAATATCCCTAGAACACACCTACCTCTCTCCTTCTCAATCCTTGCAAGATCGTCGTTGGTCAACATATGTCATCTGAAAGTTGTCGATGGTCACCGAACTAAACATGAGAAACCTCCGAACACGAAAAACTGTTGGTAGCATTTTTACTTCGCCGGTGAGTTTTTGCACTCTAAAAATTCTTACACTCTTTCTCAAAATTCTATGCCGATTGCATTGTTGCTTTAATGGTGAGGTTAATTCTCAATAATAAAAATCCACTTTGTACGTACTTTTTTTTTTTTTTTTATTCAAATCGAGTTCTTTACCCTTTTGAGTCCTAAAAGTTACAAAAATACTAAAATGGGTCGCTTTTTAACTTATTTATTATTATTATTATTAACAAACTTAATTTATTTATTTTCATGTAGGCCATGCATTACAATAATTTTTTCAGAAATTCAAATTTATTATACTATATGATAGTCACTATAATTTTTTCATATAAAAAATTACAATAACTTTTATGGCGTATAAAAAAATTGATTGAAACCATACCGCAGGGCTGGATTTGGTCTGGGTTGGGGGGTTAAGTGAAATCTGATAATTATGTCAAAAAAGTTCAAAATCCCTAAACGCCATAAAAGTTACTGTAATTTTTTATATGAAAAAATTATAATGACCATCATATAATACAATAAATTTGGATTTCTGAAAAAACTATTGTAGTGTATGGACTACATTGAAAAAAATTAAGTTTGTTAAAAAAAAATAATAATAATTATAATATAATAAAAAATGATAAAAATTGGTTGAGTAATATCCAAGCAAGTGTAAAAAACAAATAAATAGAAAAATTACATTTTTGGTCCCCTAGTTTTGATACAATGACATTTGGTTTGGGGGTTAAGTTAAATTATATAATTTCATTTAACCCCCCAAACAAAACCAAATCCGGCCCTAGCAAGGACGGATTTGGGGTTGGGGGGCTTAGTGAAATTATAATTTCACTTGATCATTTGGGGGGTATGATTTGAATCAAAAAAAAAATTATATATATATATTTATAATTTTAAAATTTGTTTAATATTTTAAAATTAAAAATTATGTATACGAATTAATTAGTTATATATACAAATTATAATTTTTAATTACAGAATATAATATATATACAAATTATAAAACTATAAATATATATCATGGGGGGTGGCAGCCCCTTTTTAGAAGGCTGGTTTCTTAAAAAAAAAAATTAAAAGCATGAAATTGGCCCTGCCAAAGCTGAGAAGACCCGATAAATAAGTTAAAAGGAGATCCATTTTGGTATTTTTGTAACTTTTAAGATCCAAAAGGGTAAAGAACTCTATTCAAATCCCATCAAACAATGCAAGTCAAATTTTCTTCTCCTAGAGGTCTATTATGGCCCATTTATTTATCTTTCAATTTGCAAAAAACAAAAAATGTTATACATAATCAATCTATAATTGTGTATTTAAAAGTCTCAAATTACCGTCTCCATTATATTTATTTTTTCGACACTTAGTTTGTATTGATGTACAATTATTATTTTTCTTCTAATAAATTACAAAACAGTTTATGCATAGTGATTATATTTTTAAAGACTAGAAAAAATAAATTATTACGAATCTATATAATAAAAATATGAAAATATATAGATTCAAATTATAATCTCAAAAGATATTTTTTATACTATGTTAAATATTCAAGTTGATTTTTTATTTCTATTTTATTTTTATTTTTTATTTTTATTTTTATTTTGTTTTATTGCCTAAATATAATAGTTATTTATTGTTATTTTTTTTATGCATGTCTTCAGACACAAGTTATATGCTAGTATATTAATAATCAAGACCAAAAGACATTCTAACTGTACAAATCTAATTTCAAAAGATGAATGGATGAGATTGAACTTTTGCAAACTTTCAACACATTAATTTAAAAATTCTCTACATCACTCAACTCACTCAATGGCTTTAGATAAGACGAAATATTTAGGAGACAAATTCTCTGAAAATTTTTGCACTTCCACTTCCAAAGCAATTGAATTTAATTATACTTTGTACTTTTTAATTTTCATACATCTACTTTATTAACTAAGTTTTTATTATTTATTATTTTTTTACACTTACCAATTGAAAAATGAGATTTTCATTTTAATATCATTTATTTAAGAGTTCATTTAGTAAAAAATTCTTTTAAACAGTTTTGTTGTCATGTAACCCTATTCTGAAACACTATTAGTGTTTAGTCCTTTGACCATTGACCAATTTAATGAATAGACATGTATACCCTTATATATATATATATATTTGGAGAAACCCTACCAGCCCTTCATCACGCTTCTCTTTCTCTAGACAACAACGGTGCATCTCTATATTCTCTCTCTTAGAGCCTCACCGCCGTCCAATGACTCCCCACCCGTCGTCTTCCAGATCTTCTTCGTCGAATGAGTAGCTTTGTCTAGATCTTTCAAATTTTCTTCAACCAGTGCCCCAAACCCAAACAAATCCCTTACCCGAAATAGATTTGATTCAGTCGTATGAGGCGGCGGTGAACTACTCTTCTTCATTGGGAGGCAATGGCGATAGTAAATTTGATTTCGAAAAGTCAACTCATGCTCTTCTTCGATGGGAGGCGGTGGCGAACGATGGTGGGATCTCATAGATAGAGACGTGGTCGTCGATGCCGTTCTGACGTTGTTCAGAACCTCAGATCTAGCCCGTCATTCTCACTCTCTCTCTCTATTTTTCGCAGCTCGTCCAGTGCCTTTCCATCAATGACGATCTGAACATCATCATCGATTTGAAACGTAAGCTTCGATAGATTCATTCTCTCTCTCCCTATACTTTGATTTTCTCTTCTGAATGTCTACAAGGAAGTCCTATGATCCCTATAGGTAAAAACCCTAGGACAGATGGCCTTATAAATGTCGAGAAATCAGTGATGGAGAGTGGCGGTTGTGTCCTTAACAAACCTTAACAAACGAGTTTATGTATTGAAAATTTTGACATCTTTGCCGAAAATGCACCAACCTTAACAATAATACATAAATTTGATAAGAGGGGCACATAGTTTTTGGTTGAAGATGCCGTTAAAGCTCGTTCAGATCACACCAATTTTTTATAAATGTTCATATCGGAATGTAGTTTGATAAATGTTCACACCGATTTGTCTTTGATTGTTAATATTAAGTGAACATTTACACAGAAGTGTTAAATTTTACTAGGTGAATACATATGAGTGAATTAAATTTTTTGTTCTGAAATATTGAATGAACATTAACACAGAACGTATAAACTATTTGTTGAGTGAAATATTGAGTGAACTAAAATATTGTTCCGAAAATACTGAGTGAACATTTAAACAGAAGCTCTAATCTACTTTTGTTTCCCAAGGGTAGTGTACTATTGGCATGGGTACAGTATGTGTGGAGACCACTAAAAAGGGGAGAGGTCACCTCCATCTTCCCCACAGTAAGTAGTAATTGATAGCCTAACGTGGCTTCCGGTTAGTGTTTTTGTTTTTCTGTTTCTACTTCTAATAAATTGGGATATGATAAGATGTGAAGCCTACTTTCGATCTAGAGTATTTTGGAAATAAAGACATATTTGATAACGACCATTGTCCTGAAATTGTTCCTTTTAATTTATGATAATAGAAACAAAAAAACACGTTTGGTTTCAACATTTTTTTCCCTTTAAATGTATGGTGGTCAGCTTGGTGGTGGTAGACGGCGGGTGATGCTGGCCGATGAGATGGGGAGGAGGTTGCCAGAACAATGGCAAGGGAAATAGTTTTGTAGGAGTGAATAGAAATCAAATATTTTTTTCCCTGAGATTATTAAAAAATTCAAGAAAGTCTTAAATTACTTCTAAAATTTTGGGAGCGGAGCGGGAGCAGAAACAAGAACAAATGGGGCCTATGTGGTTAGTACAAGGATCCCAAATTTAGGACTTCAAGTTCTCTCAAAGTTTTCCAGACAAAATAGTAATGCAAGTTCTATGATATTGCAAAGTGGGAGGCACTGATTTTCTGTCTTTCAAAGTGAAGGGATGGATAATTTTCTTGACAAGTAGCAGTAACGGTTTTGAAATAAGGTGACCAAGTGGTTATGTTGGATAAGGTGGTTAGAGGAGGGTGTGAAAGCGAGGAATTCACCTTTGTAAAAATAAAGGACAAACACTACTAAACACCAGAAAATATTAAACTGCGTACTCATTATTTAAAAAAAAATGAGAAAAAAAAGACTAATTTTTTAAACAAAATATAATTCATAATTATTCAAAACAGAGTACTGAAAAAACACTGCCATAATAAATTCCGACAGACCTGGATCGATGCCAAGTTCTACAACTTTGAAGCCGCCTCCTTATCCAAAAACCACATCAATTTCCCCTCAGGAGAAACCATTTGAACAGGCAGCAAATCAGAATCCTGACCATCACCCAACGTTACATGTACAGCATGAGCTTTACCGGCCCCCACCACCACAAGAGCAACATTCGCCGAAGAATTGATTACCGGAAACGTGAAGGTAATTCTCTCAGAAGGCGGCTTTGGGGAATCCTTAACGAAAGTTACCCATTTCTTATCTTCTTGGAGGAGGGGATGCCCAGGGAATAGAGAAGCAATGTGCCCGTCTGGGCCCATTCCCATAAGCATGAGATCGAATTTCGGGAAGCCAGTAGTTTTGGAAACATCAATTATGTTGTTGTGGACCAAGTGTCTGAGACAAGTTTCGTAGTCATCGGCAGCAGCCTCTGCTGACAGTGCATCGTTGATTGCATAGACGTTTCCGGGGGGAATAGGCACCTGTAGAAATCGTTGTTGCATAATATATTGTTGAGAATGTATTAAACTATGCATTCACAGAGCAAGCGAAAAGGAACACGTCCAAAAAAGGTGATTTAGTTTAACACTTCAAAATAAATTGTAAATTGTAGAACATCTACAACTTGATTTAAAAGAAAGAAAGAAAGGAAAAAAAAAGTGAGAAAGGAATAAGGAGTCGATCAAATGCTTCTTCATGACGGTCAAAATCATTCGGGATCCAAAGCCAACCTTCACATTCTATAACAAACAAATCATCAACAAACATACTAAAAGCAGGAATAAGTGGGCAGCAAGATTATGGCATAATGAAAAGCAGGAATAAGTGGTAGCGAGACCATGGCATAATATAGCTTCTCTTTTATTATGCAAGTGGTGCAGGACCAATACAAAGAACAAATTTAAGTAAAGAACTAGTGAAAAATGAATGCCAAAAATCCGGCCAACTCGAGGTGTAACCGGTATGTTTATTCAATTTCAATGGTGTAGAAATTTTTAATGGGACCTAACTCACTCTCAAAAGACGCCTTGTAAGAGGAGGATTACCTTTAGTTTTATATATAGCTTAGGATCAGGTAACACAAGCAATGTGGGATTCAACACGCCCCCTCACGCGCAGGGTGGACTTTGACAAACCACTGCGAACAGATATCGGGAGGCCCAACATCAATGTGGGATTCAACACGTCCTCTCACGCACAGGGTGGACTTTGACAAACCACTGCGAACGGATATCGGGGGACCCATCATTGATGTGGGATTTAACACGCCCAACATCAAACAAAACTTAGCTCTAATACCATGTATAAAACCCAATGGGCCTAACTCACTCTCAAAAGACATCTTGTAAGAGGAGAATTGCCTTTAATTTTATATATAGCTCAGGATCAGGTAACACAAGCGATGTGGGATTCAACACGCCCCCCTCACGCGCAGGGTAGACTTTGACAAACCACTGCGAACGGATATTGGGAGGCCCAACATTAATGTGAGATTCAACACACCCCCTCACATTGTTTTATTAATCACACAATATGAGACTACATATAGAAAAATTTAAGAACTAAAAAAGGTAATTAACTAATGACAATTAACTATTTTTCTAATCTATATATTTGACTTCCTATATACAAAACAATCAATCAATTATTCCAACACTCCCTCTCAAGCTGGTATGAAGATATCTTCCATTGTCAGCTTGCGTACTAGGTAGTCGAATCTCTTCTTCGGTAATCCCTTTATTAGAATATCTGCGATCTGTTCAGTAGTCGGTACATACGGCATACATATTTGTTCACTCTCAATCTTTTCCTTAATGAAATGCTTGTCCACTTCCACATGTTTTGTCCGATCATATAGCACCGAATTGTGAACGATTACAATGGCTGATTTGTTGTCACAGTAGACTTTCATAAGTGCTGGATTGGACATCTTCAACTCTTCTAATAATCTGTTAATCCATAACACTTCACAAATGCCGTGAGCTACGAATCTGTACTTCGCTTCTGCATTACTTCTGGCTACGACATTTTGTTTTTTGCTTCGCCATGTGACGAGGTTCCCACCGACGAAAGTGCAATATCCGAATGTTGATCTTCTATCTGTGATGCTCCCAGCCCAATTTGCATCAGTATATACCTCTACCAGTTGGTGGCCACATTTTTTATACAAGATTCTTTTTCCGGGTGTACCCTTTAAGTACTTCAAGATTCTATAGGCAGCTTCGAAATGTTCTTGTCTCGGTGAGTGCATGAATAGGCTGACCATGCTTACCGCGAAAGCTATATCGGGACGGGTATGTGATAAGTAGATTAACCGCCCCACTAGTCTTTGATATTGTTCTCGATTTACCACTGCTTCAGGTTTGGCCGGTTGTAGCCTCTCATTCGCTTCGCTTGGAATTTCTACAGCTTTACACCCAAGTAGCCCTGTTTCATTCAGTAGGTCGAGTACATACTTCCTTTGACTTACAAATATTCCTTCTTTTGATCTGGCAAATTTCATTCCAAGAAAATACTTCAACGGACCTAGGTCTTTGATCTCAAAGTCATCCGCAAGTTTCCTTTTAAGTCTTCCCAACTCATCACTATCACTTCCTGTTAAGATGATATCATCTACATAAACAATTAAAATGGCAATCTTACCATCAATTGAATGTCTATAGAACATAGTATGATTTACTTGGCTTTGTTGATAACCGTGACCTTTTACAGTAGTTCCAAAGCATTCAAACTACGCTCTAAGAGGCTGTTTTAGGCCGTGTAGTGACTTCTTTAGCTTGCACACTTTTCCTTGTCCTATCTTTCTTTCAAAGCCTGGTGGTAAACTCATGAACACTTCCTCCTCCAAGTCTCCATTTAGAAAGACATTTTTTACGTCTAATTAGTGTAGTGGCCAATCAAGATTCACTACTAGGGACAATAGAATCCGAATCAAGTTTATCTTAGCAACTGGAGCAAACGTTTCTTGGTAGTCTATCCCATATGTCTGCGTGAACCCTTTAGCCAGGAGTCTTGCTTTATACCGTTCTACGCTTCCATCTGCCTTACATTTGACTGTGAATACCCACTTGCATCCGACTATCTTTGTATTTTTTGGCAAATCTATTATTTCCCACGTACCACTCCTTTTAAGAGCATTCATCTCTTCCAAAACTGCTAACTTCCAACCTGGATCACCTAGTGCTTCCTCAATGTTCCTTGGAATAAACAGATTAGTAACTTTAGAAGTAAAGGCTCTAGAAGATTCAGAAAGTTTTGTGTAAGATAAATATTTAGATATGAGATGATTGGTGCAGGTTCTGACTCCTTTCCTTATGACTATAGAAATATTGAGATCTGAAGGAATATTGGAACGAGAAGGTTCATTAGGAGGTGATAAAGAGATAGGATTACCTGGATCATTACTTGAAGAGTCGGATTGATCTTGTGCTAGAACGGTAGGTTGATCTGTATTGTTCTTTGAACCTCTTTGAGTATAAACCCGCAACTCAGTAAGTGATCGTGATATTTCTTCATTTGTTTGTGAGGGAATCATGCTCGGTACTAGTGTACTAGTAGGGATCCCTTTTTATTTTTCAATATTTTCATCACTTGTTTTTTATTGAGTTGGAGTAAAAATTTCTAAGACTGTGGTAGGAAGAGGATCATCAGTGACCCAAAAATTCCCTTCCATTAGATTCTCCCCTTGAAGGGAAGTTTTGTCAAAGAAAGAAACATTTTCTAAAAACGTAACATCCATACTAACATGAATTTTTTTTGTTTGTGGATTGTAATATTTATAGCCCTTTTAATTTGGTGCATAACCGATGAAAACACATTTTTTTGCTCTAGGATTAAGTTTAGACCGAAATTGGCTAGGAATATGAACATAGGAGGTGCAGCCAAATATTTTAAAAGGCAGGTCAGCTGATATCCTAGAAACTGGAAAATGTGTTTTGAAATTTTCAAATGGTGTGGTGAAGTTTAAAATACGTGTAGGCATGCGATTTATTAAATATGCAGTTGTTAAAAAAACATCGCCCCACAAATATTTTGGAATATGCATAGAAAACATAAGTGCACGTGCGACTTCAAGTAAGTGTTTATTTTTTCGTTCAGCGATACCATTTTGTTGGGGCGTGTCACAATATGTGGATTCATGTAGAATACCTTTGTTTTCAAAAAACTACCAAAACATTCATTGAAGTATTTTGTTCCATTATCTGTGCGAAGAATGTTAGGTTTCATTTGAAATTGGTTTTCGAACATAATGCAAAAATCTTTAAATAACGTTTCTACATCAGATTTTGCACGCATCAAATATATCCAACATAAACGTGTGTGATCATCAATAAATGTCACAAACCATCTTTTTCCGGATAGTGTTGTAATTTTTTAGGGACCCCATACATCGCTGTGAATTAAATAGAAAGATTTGGATGCACAATATGGTTTTGAAATATAAAGAGTACACTGATTTTTTGCAAACAAACAACTTTCACAATGAAAAGAAGAATAATCCACATTTTTAAACAAAGTCGGAAACAAATGTTTAAGATATTGAAAACTTGGATGTCCTAGTCTAAGGTGCCAAAGCATGATTTTATCACGAACAGAAGTTGAACTCATACCACTGGGGCCAGGAGTTGTTTTATTCCTCAAAGAGTTATCCTCGAAGTAATAAAGACCATCCACCAGTCTAGCACTACCAATCGTCTTCCTCAAACTCTGGTCCTTAAAAAAATATTGAGATTCAGAGAACATGGCGTGACAGTTAGAATCTCGCAATAAGTTTCGGAACGTGAAGGACCGTTTTTTGATTAAAACTATCTGAGATTTTTATTTGGCCTTTACCTGCAATGGGTGAGAAACTACCGTCTGCAATCCTAATTCTTTCATTACCAGAGCACGGTGAATAGGTATTGAAAAGGTGATAAAAACTTGTCATGTGATCAGAAGCACCTGAATCGATAATCCAAGGCATTGTATTTAAGGAACAAGAAAAAGCTCTAGAGTTGCTACCTGTTTGAGCTAAGGAAGCATTAGAAGTATCGAGTGATGGATTGGCAATCAGCAGTTTCAGACGTTGATAAATCTGCACTTTGTTGAATGGAGTGGTTACAGCTTCATGCGAGGAATGATAAGATCGGTTAGATTTTTCTCCCGACTTGTTGTTCTTCAAATTTTCCGGTTTTCCATAGATTTTCCAGCATGTTTCCCATGTATGACGGGACTTGTTGCAGTAGTCGCACCATATACGTGAGTGTTCCTCTGTTCGGTGTTGAAAGCTGTTGGGGTTAGCATTAGCAGCATCCAAAGCAGTTTCGAACATGGTGAAGACAGGGAAATCGTCAGAGTTTGAGAATCGTCAGGTTGACCTTCAACAAGCTAGTCACGCGAGACAAGGTCCTGAACCGCAATCGAACTAATTTCGCGAGACAATGCCTGAAATCGAAGCTACAATCGAACCTCGCGAAACGAAGCTGCTTAATGCTGAGTTGAGTCGGCTCACTGAGTTGACTCACTAATTGGCTCACTGAGTTGACTCACTGATTAGCTCTTGAGAACAGTCGGTAAGAAGGAGCTGGAATCGCGAGATCTATTTCATACCAATCTCGCGAGGTCAAGTCGTCAACTGCTAGGGCTCCGACGAGGCTGTCGGCGGCAAATAAAGGACCAGCGAGTGTTCTTCGTCGGTTGTAGAGGGTCGCGAGTGTTCTTCGTCGGCTACTAAGGCTCCGGCGAGGTTATCGGCTGCGAATAAAGGACCGACGAGGCTTCGTCGTCGGTTGTAAAGAGCAGCAAGTGTTCATCGACGGCTGTAGAGAACCGGCGAGGGCTGTTGACGGCTTGTGGAGGACCGACGAGGCTTCGTCGTCGGCTGTAAGAGAGCCTTCGGTCATCGCTTGGCTGTAAGAAGGGTCGGCGAACCTTCGTCAGTTGTTGTAGGAGGCCGGCGAAGGTTGTCAACAGCTGTAAATGGCCAGCGGCGACGATGGCTCGTAAAGGGATGACGAACAATGGCTAGGGTTTTGTTTTAGCTCTGATGCCAACTTGAATATAATAATCAATCGTATTGTTTTATTAATCACACAATATGAGACTATATATAAGAAAACTTAGGAACTAAAAAAGGTAACTAATTAATGACAATTAACTATTTTCTTAATCTATATATTTGACTTCCTATATACAAAACAATGAATCAATTATTCCAACAAATGGTGAGGACCAACTTTTATTGTTTGCATAGGCCATTTATATAGAGGGGCCTTGATCAATATAAGGGAACAAAGATTTAGGAGAAAATTCGACCATCATAATAAATCAAAATTAATGAAGTGCTACCTTCATGGTAAGAAATCATTCAGAAATAAAACGCGGTAAAGCAAGAATGGTAGTTAACTATAAGAAACTTAATGAAAAAACCAAGTTTGACAGATATTTCCTGCCTCATAAAGAAAACCTAATTAATAGGACCAAAGGTAAAAAGGTATTCTCAAAATTCGATTGCAAAAGTGGATTTTGGCAAATTAAATTAACTAAAGAATATGTTCCCTTGACTGCTTTAACTTGTAAATCAGCTCTTCAACAGTACTTAAGAAATAGTGTCCTTGCGAACAATATTTCTTAATAGATTCAATAACACTTTTAGGAATCAAAATTGAATCTTTATCAGCTTCCATAGTCTTCCCTAGATAAGAAGTCAGCAAGAATATTTTGTTTACCACTTCTATGAATAATGTTAAAATTATAACGTTGAAAAAATGTTTGTCATCCATTCATTTTATTATATTCAGGCCTTGTTGGTAATTTGTTAAACATAAAACCTTTAACCTGAGTATTATCAGTAATTACTGTAAACTTCTTTGGAATAAGAAAATATCTAAACTTTTCTATTCCCTTTTTAATAGCAAGTAATTCTTTAAGATTACTATAATAACATTGTTGTGTTTCAGTAAACATTCCACTTGCATATCTACAAATTTTTCCAAGAGCGGTTTTTAGAATTGCACCCCAATAGGCATTTGATGTATCAATTTCTAGAATTAAATCATCTTCTTCTGAGGGTAATGTAAGTCTCGGTAAATAAGCAGTAAGGCTTTTGATTTCTCTTATTTTACTAGAAAGCTCTTCTGTCCAAGCGAATTTAGCACCTTTTTTAAGCAATCTCTGGAAGGGTTGCTTATGCATAGCTAGTCCTTCGATAAATGTTTCAATATAGTTCAAGACTCCTAAAAATCTTTGAACTTGTTTCTTGTCTTTAAAAGTATCAGGAAAAACAGTTATTCAATTCCAGTAGCGTCAATTATTAGTCCTAAAAATTCAATCTTTTGTTTTCCTATTTCAGCCTTTTTTCTAGAAAGCAAGATTCCTCTCTTTGCAGCGAATATTATGGTATAAGCAAATTGTAAAGCACGTATTTTGTCATGAAACTTATAAACATCTTCAAGTCTTCCTAACTCAACAGCTTCTAATACAGGTATAAATCTTCTAACGAATTCTTGTTCATTCATGATAAGATTTTTCTAATGTTGAAAAATGAGGTTTTAATATAGAAAAACAGAGTACTCATTTGCAAAAATTATGTTATAAAACATTGAGCTTCGTGATATGTATATTAGTTCCTTACCAAAAGTTACCTTATACCTGTAAAGAGTTCACCACGTCTTCTCTTAGAACCAACGATCGTAGCCTCCAAAGGCCGCTTCAGTATTCCAGTGCCAATCCAAGATGCCCAAAAACGCCAATACTAAGCCTAAATCCCTCCAGGTTCTTATTGAAAACAAAGTATAACTCTCACAGTGATATAGGGTAAATGCGCTAAGAAAATCATAACACGTATTTTTGAAGACTCAAACATTTTATTTCATAATTTATTACAAACTTTCCTCTAAAGAAAAGTTTACACACGCATGTTTCTCAAGGGATTAAAAAGGTAGGTTTTTCTACTCTGTCTAAACCTAAAACATAAAATCCGTTTATATAGCCCCGGACTTGAGATTACATTTCAGAAATCAAAATTAACAGATAAAGTTTTGGTACAACTTTTTATAAAGGCAAACAGTAGGTGGTTACATTTTCCAAAAGATGAATAATAAAAAGGTAAACAGTAGATTCTTGCCGACAGAAATGGACAAGCACAGTGGCCGACAAAAAATGACCTGTGGGTCTCTCCATTATTCTCGGAATCTCAGGCAAGTAGTCTTTATCAACACTAGTAACGAGTTTCTACATCGTGACGCACGCAGTGACGTCTTTACAAGATTAGGACTTCATCATCACTTTCGTTTGTTGCATCTGCCCATTTGATTTTCTTCTCAACATCTTTGCAATATGGATAAGTTCCGTTAGCGTACTTGAGCATTTGACAAGTTAATTTCTTAACTTTCTTACTAGTAGCAAATTTCACAGTCTAAATCATTTCTAACCATTTTGAAGCAGAAACTTTAGCAGCACCATAGAATTGGCTACACTCAGTAGTTAATATAAGTGGGTTGTTTGTACTCATAGGATAGACATATCCTTTGTTCCATTGCATGGTCGAATGCTCGAGCTTCTAGTCATTTTCGTATCCTTCGTAAGTTTGGACGTAATGCATATGTACGTGACTTGCCTAATGATATTAGTCCAGTTTTCAATGTTGAAGATTTGCTACCTTACCAAGCACCTCTGAGCTTCCTGTGTTGCCTCCAGCTATTTCTGCAGGTCCCTCGGTACCTATAACTGCACCTATTCCCATATCACCACTACTCTCCCTGACTAAGACTTCATCATCACTTTCGTTTGTTGCATCTATCCATTTGATTTTCTTCTCAGCATCTTTGCAATATGGACAAGTTCCTTCAGCGTGCTTGTACATTTGGCAAGTCAATTTCTTAACTTTCTTACTAGTAGCAAATTTTACAATCTAAATCATTTCTAACCATTTTGAAGCAGAAGCTTTAACGGCACCGTAAAATTGGCTACACTCAGTAGTTAATATAATTAGGTTGTCTGTACTCATAGGATTCCAAAACTCACAAAAAGTCAGATTGTTAATGACCTGCAAAGTGCTACTCTTATCCGTTCACCAAATCAGTACGTTGAGCAAATGATGAAGGCAAAAGAAACCCTTACGGTTCCTACCCCTCTTGTTCAAAAGTTTGTTTCGTTCATAAAACCTCCACAAAACCCTGTTGTTCCTGAGAAAAAAAATTCTGAAATCACTACTTCTTCTTCAAGTACTAGAAATAGTATGCTTAGGTGTCTACATGAGAATTTCTTTCAAGAGTACTTAAAGAATCTCAAACTTGCTTACAAAATTCGCGTGGATAATGAGTCCAGTATTTTTCCTTTTCATGAGGAAAAATATCCCAGGATGGCCTGCTTAACTAAAAACTCCAGCTGATGCTATTGAAAAAATATTCAATTATGGATTTCTTAATATTATAATTTCTGACCCAAAAACCAGTGCTAAAAAAGGAATACCAAAGAGGGTGCAAGAAGCTATTAAAAGTTTCTGAGAACAAAGAGGATCAAAAACTGTGATAGTAAAATGTTTCAGTGCTGCTCCTGAGAAGGGAAATGATTCTTATCATATCATACAACTGTCCAAAAATCGTGCTAATTTAATTCCTGAATATAATCCAAACCAAGTATTCAAAGAAGTGCCAGAACTCTTGGAAAGTGATAAAATCGAAAATTTCATAGCTACCAGGCAAGCCATGGGATTTTATGTTCTTGATAAAAAATTAAGAAAGTTCATTGAATGGGACAAGGGATGTCTATCCTATGAGTACAGACAACCTACTTATATTAACTACGGAAAATAGTCAATTCTACGGTGCTGCCAAAGCTTTTGCTTCAAAATGGTTAGAAATGATTCAAACTGTGAAATTTGCTACTAGTGAGAAAGTTAAGAAATTAATTTGCCAAATGCTCAAACACGCTGAAGGAACTTGTCCATATTGCAAAGATGCTGAAAAGAAAATCAAATGGGCGGATGCAACAAGTGAAAGTAATGATGAAGTCCTAGTCTTGTAAAGGCGTCATTGCGTGCATCACGATGTAGAAACCTGTGACCAGTGTTGATAAAGACTGCTTGCCCGAGATTCCGAGAATAATGGAGAGACCCGCTGGTCAATTTCTGTCGGCCACTGTGCTTGTCCATTTGTGTCGGCAAGAATCTACTATTCACCTTTTTACTGTTCATCTTTTGAAAAATATAAACACCTATTGTTTGCCTTTATGAAAAGTTGTACCAAAACCTTATCTGTTAATTTTCATTTCTGAAATGTAATCTCAAGTCCGGGGTTATATAAACGGACTTTATGTTTTTGGTTTAGACAAAGTAGAAAAACCTATCTGTTTAATCCCTTGAGAAATATGTGTGTAAACTTCTCCTTAGAGGAAAGTTTGTGACGCAACCTTGTATTAACTCAAGAACACAGAACCAAGGTCTATAAGTTTCGGCCTAGTTTACAAGAATAAACTCCCTACAGAATCATATATACAAAACATATTAATAGGAACAATCAACAGTTGACAGTCTCAACTACCTAAGCACAAGAAGCAGCCACATGTCTGAACATGTGTCAGCATCAACATCCCAGCTGCCCTGTGGCAATTACCAAGCCTTATCAATATTCAACCTAGAACCTGTAATTGTTATAGATGCTTTGCACGTGCAACACAACTTCTAGCACACTTACCTTCCCACGAGCTAGCATTCAAATACTACGTTCCAGTAACTTGATGCGGTGCCAACATGCTGCCCGGCAATGTCGTCTTGTTCCCATGGTCACGCCAACATCTGACGACGCCATGCCATGTTGCCCGCATGACCAGAACGTGTCTTGTGCCCACGTTTTGTCTCCATTAGTTTGGCCTCGTGCTCAGGTTTGACTTCATGTTGCAACCATTAATGATGCTCCTAGCATAGTGCCTCGAATCACCATGTTTTGTTTTAGCAACGCCCAATGTCCACCAACACCGTCCAGCGATGCCCAAGTGTGCCCGCGCATGCATGCCTACGCATACCGACGCCCATGAATGTTGATCCTAGCAATGTGCCTAAGATCGTCTTGTGCCTTGCCTCAGCATCACTCAATGCACGCTAGCATTGACCTGTAACGCCCTATTTTGCCAACGCCCAACGCTCACCGCATCCCTATTTTCCACCTGTGCCGAGAATCTTGGGTAAGCCTCTCCCGCGGCTTCCCATCACGTGTTGGTCCTTGGATACACCTTGCCTTTTTTGTGCCAACGCCCCTTAGCACAACTAGGGTCCATGCCATGCCGAGGGCCTAAAGGAAAGGGTACCCCATTATAATACTTTAGGGAAAAAAGCTCAAGCGGCACCAATCGACATCAAAATGTCCGAGGAGGCCTAATGGAGTCGACAATGAGGCCTAGCCCATGGTTTACTCTGTTGGTGTACACTGATGTTAAGTCCCGATCATTGGCATAGCACAAGCCAAAAAACCTCAGCACCATCTTCGTTTAGCCAAGGTTTAACCGAGTCCAGCTAACATGGCAAAGATGTTGGCTTGGACATGGCACCAAAATCCAAGCCTCCATCTTGTCTCATCTTTCAAGAGGCTAACAATAGGCCATAGGCTTTTAAAGAGAAGGTTATGTGCTTGCTTTGTGGGTAGGGAATGAAATATGTCTTGGTTAAACAAGCCCAATAGTCTCTGTCCTTCACAATCTGATTGGACCAGAGAAACCTAGTTGAACCTGCATCGGTGTTGTCAACTGTTTGCGAGACAGCAACAGAGGCACCAATTAAGTCAGAAAAAATAAGGAGACAACGACTACCTCCTCTATCATCGGTATGACGAAGCTAATGAAACTAAAGTTCTAAAGGGGTGATTATGACGGAACATGGCAGAGAAGTTAGCGGAAGTCAACCAACAAAAACAATTGTCCCATCACGAGCAAAAGATGGAACAAACCTTTCTCTAAATAGCAATTTGCTTCTTGAGTTGGCCGGATATTTCCTGTTCATTCTTTGCTATTTCTTTACTTATATTTGTCATATATATTGGTCCTACACCACCAAGTATTCAGATTTGTCAATGGTTTTATGAAAGCTTGACACAGAATCTTAACTTTGAAAGGGGTTTTAACCGTCTCACAAGTAACCCCTTCATAACAGTCAAGTCAGAAATGGGGTTTCGCAGTCTTACCTCGCATGTTTTCCACGAAAACAAAAGAACACAAAAATACTTATGCCTGATCATTACCATTGTATTGTGTTCATGCGTTCTTTGGCTTTTAGTTTTCCTTTTCTTTGTCTTTGGGTTTATCATCCATGGGAACTGATCTCTTGCACACTAATTCTTTTAGTAATCTCTTCATTGATAAATGCGTACTATGAAGATGAATCATTATATTTATTCATGACACCACAAAAGAATTGAAGTTATAAAAATATACCTTGGAGAGAAAACTGTCATACGCAAGTAAGTAATTGCTGTCGGGATGATCCTTTGGAACTACTCTTTCGTCCACCCAAAACACATGCCATTTCGACCAATCCACCGTATTTATGTACGGAGGTTCCACCAATTTTCTGAAATTTCAAAATCAATCAGTCATCAAATGTCAGGTATTAAGCTAAAATATATCAATTCCTGATTTTTGTACTTTCAGCTTCATCCTTCTACATTTTCTCGTCATCAAAAAGAGTACTGGAATTGAATATACCTCAGTGACTTTACCAGAGAACCACCAGACAATACGACGGTAAACGAACTTCTCTCCTTGGAGAACTTTTCCGCAAGATCGGCGGCGTATTTCGCCAGAGACACCGCCAGATCCTCCTCCGTATCGAACACTTGCACCTTACCTTTGCCGGCGTCAATCGTCACCTCAGCCATCGACGCTCTCGTTCTGCTCTCGAATTTCTCGATATCCTTTGGAATGGCCGATTCCCTTTTCGGTCTAAGCGAGCAAGAAACAAGTCTAACGGCGGGCGGCCGCGTGGTCAACGGAAAGTGCGGTGGTGGCGATCGCCGTAAGGACGGGGAAGGAGGGGAGAGAGTACGCAGGTTAGCAGACAGAGCGCGAAACGAGGAGGCCATGTGCACTACACCTTTCCCGTTTATAAATGGACACAAAACGACCGGCAACTAGACTCGGTGGCGGAGTGGCGACCAGTGTTTAGTTTTAATTTGGTGGGTCGGCGACTCGGCGTGACGCACGAGGAGGAATGAGGGACCTCAAATCGCATTTTTTGTTTTTTTTTAAATTATTTACAAGTTTAAATTTTATATTTCCATACTCGATTTCTGTGAATTCTCATCTAAATTTGCAATCTAGTAGATATGTAGCATATTTTTTTGATAAAAAATTTAAAATTCAACTCCTCCCCGATATATATACCAAAAAAAAAACGTCATTTTTATCTTCTTCAATTCCTTCATCTCAATATGGTGTAAGTGCTCATGACTCATCTTTAAGCTTTCATCCATGGAAAAATCTGTTCCAAACAATCATCAAACAAATTAGTCTTGTTAAAAAAATTCTGAAAACCACATAATAATTGCTAATCTACTATAAAAATTTAGTTTCTTAGCCTCTAATATGAGCTATCTTGTCAATGTCAAATAGAATACCACAAATTACATGAGGTGGAAATCACAAGTTCCGAATGTATTGGATTTGTTGGGATAAGTATTACTATTTAATTGTATCAATGTTGCTATAAATCTTAGATATCAAGTTAAAGTGTTTTGACTATTTAATATGATTAAAATAATGATACTCAAGACATTTAGTAACTTGATATTCTTAATTGTTTTGGTCAGCATTAGATTGTTCAAAATGGTCTTCAAAAATCTATGGTAACTTGTTCTAGTAGTTTTTTTAGAATGGTGAGTCTTGAACCATTAATATGAGATATTAAAATAACCACAAGAGGATTTACTAATGTAGTAATGGATTAAACATGATCATCCTTATTATCCTACATGCCAGTTTTTCTTAATGTCAAAAGAAGATGTTTGAGGTGTATTGTGATATTTTGATTTGAGTTGTTGGATATTACATTAATGGTGATAGATTTGGTCATGGATTGTGCAATAAAAAGATCCAAGGATACCTAAATGGGCATTAGGGTCTTCACGGGTTAGAAAGGCCCAAAGTCACTATGGCTGACAGGCTTAAGCCTTAGGAGAGAGTAGAATGTCCAAGACAAGCCCATGAGTACCCAAACCCTGGATCTACGCATGGGTTAGGTCCAAGGGGCGAGTCAAGTAGAAAGTTTGTTACAGAGAGTCACGCTGATATCGCTTGAAGAATCTGCACAAGTTAGTAGAGTGCATAGATAACAGAATCGTGATTATACAAATAACCACCCATTAGTTATAACTCATTTTCTTTTTATAAGAAAAAATTTATATGTTTATACGAATAATATATTTGTGATATACATACAAGAGTGAAAAAGAGTGTCTGGTCTAACAAGAAAGTCTATGTTTTCTTCATGAATTGCATGGATTAAAGTCTTGAATAGGCTATAAAAGTTTTCTCAATTCGCCTCTACAATATTTGGTATTTGTGACTTCTCACATTTCTGAACGTGATTATTATGGTTGGAGTGGTGTATTATTGGGCTTCCACTTTTAGTTTATTCAAAATCAATCATAATAATATTACTTACTTGGTATCACAACAATATCTAGTCTAGTTTTTTTTTATCTGGTGAAAATTTCTATTTGCGATTTCTTTAATTGAATTGTCCATGATTATAATTTGTTGTAATAATATATTTCTCATTCAATAGGATTTGTAATTCCTTCATATTTATTTTGGGGGAATTATTTTAACAAAACTAATTGGATAATTAAATTCCTTGTGAAATTATGAGAAAAACGTCGTTAAAATCGTCCAAAACGTACTTAAATTAACTGAATTATTGCAATCTTAAGTTTTGGGTTGTTTTAGAGTTTAATGTCCGGTTGTAGACTCGATTGGAGGTTGAAGACAACCACTGGTTCAGGCTCTTTCGGATTTGGACTTTGTGGGTCTTGGGTTAACGAGGTTTGCAAGGGCTCTAGGGCCCTGGTGCAAGCCCACTTTTGTTTGGGTTTCATTAATTGAAAATGCATTATCTTTGGGCTTGAGTGTTTTAAACTCTTATTGGATATTAGCTAGTGAGTCTGTTTCAGATTTATTTGGACCTTTGGGCTTTATGAGCTTTTGTTTTGGGATTAAACTTATTTAAAAGACTCTTTTTGGTGTTATATTTGAATTTGGACGCGCCTTTGAGCCTTTCTTTTGGACTTCTGGAATTTGTGTTGAATTCATTTTAAATATTGATTATTAAAAGTCAATTAGGACATTTTAGACTTATTATTTTTATTATTATTATTTTAAAGATAATTATTTGTACAAAATTAATTTAGAATTTTTTCTACTTATAATAAATTTGACAATTTTTTTTTTTTTTACCCCAAAAATTTGTCATCTAGAAATAGACAAAACTGTCATTTATATTTTAATTTTATTTTGTCTTTAATAAAAATAAATAAAATAAAATTAGAAAGAGAGAAAAGAGAGCTAAAAAGAGAACAAATTAGTATTTTTCTTTTATTATCGTTAAATGTTGAATTTAAAATAAAAATAAAAGACAATTAAGTCATTTTTTATGTATTTTTTTAATGAAAAGAGTGTTCTTCCCTTGGTTCACTGTAGCGGGGATAATATGTAGATTTTTAGAGTATAAGGACTAAAATGAAATAAGACTAAAGTACAAGGGGTGTAAGGCAATTTACTCCTCACAAAAATTGTATAATATATTGTAAAATAAATAAAACTACATATTTGACGGCTGTGGGATTTGAACCCACGCCCATTCGGACCAGAGCCTAAATCTGGCGCCTTAGACCACTCGGCCAAACCGTCTTAATGGTTAAACTGTATAAATTGAAGTCTTGTTTTGTTCAATATCATCGGGAATATCCAATTTACACCTAAAGTCTTCCTATAAAATGTTTTGCGAAAATTAAGTTTTTATCCCTAAAATATGAGGTAGGAGATTTATCAAATTATGCATTTGAACACTCAAGTTTCACAGTTTTTTTTAATCTAGCAAATTGAAAATATTTTTAATGGATTTAAAGGGAAATGGGTTGTGATCAGTTACATGAATTTCTAATAGGGATATTTTTATCATTTCATCAATCTACTAACCTAAGACATTTTTCATTAACAATAATTAATATTTTTCTCTCTCATTTTTCAAATGAATCCTTGTTGGGGTAATATTAAAAAATAATATTTTAAATTTAGTGAAGTAATGAAATGTAAAAATATATTCATAAGAAGATCAGATGTTGAGTACACCCCATTATTCATCCAAAATCATTAATAACGTTTATAATGTCGTTTGATTAAAACAACTGTGAAAATTGAGAAATTAAGATGGTGTTTGGTAACCGTTTCGTGTCCATCCTATGCAGTGAGATGAGAATAAGATGGGATAGGATGAGAATTTTGTTTCCTTCTTGGAAACAAAATCGCGTTTGGTAATGACAATTTTTTTTTAGATTTGGGAATAAAATTGCGTTTGGTAACAATTTTATCCAAAAAATCGAGAATGAACTTTAAACCACAATAAAAAAATCATCATGTAATCAAATTCTAAACCACAATCAATAAATTATCAAGCAATCAAATCCTAAATTCCAATCGAAATCGAAATCCTAAAATTCAATTGAAATCGAAACCATCGACAATCAAAATCGAAATCCTAAAATCCAATTGAAATCGAAATCTGATTTGAGTTTCGAAATGGAAATCGAAATCCGAAATCGACTTTGATTTCGAAATGGAAATTGATATCCGATTTGGGTTTCGATTTCGAAATCGAAATCGATTTCATTTTGAAAATCGAACATGTTGTTCAATTTCTATTTCGAAAACAAAATCGAAATCGAAATCGAAAGGGTTCGATTGATGAGGAGGAGGCCGGATGACGAAGACGGACGGAGGATGAGGACGACAGACGAGGAGGATGTAAGACCCCGACCTTTCATATACGAATAATTTAAGTCGTGTTTTAAAATATTTTGAAAACATCGGGGGATTTCGATATTGATTTGGTGAATTAAAATTTTTAAGGGGTTGGATTGAAATTCTTATTCTTATAAACATTAAAACCTATATTTGGGTTTAATTACTAACTCACCATAATCTAAGGGGAGGTTTGTGTAATTTTACGAAAATATCTTCTAATATATATATATTGAGAGAATGGAGTTGGTAAAGAGGGATGGGGGCTGTCCGGTGGGTGGACTCTTATGCATATATATATATATATATATATACACACACACACACACGAAGAAAATTTGAGAAACGAAGAGAAGGAAGAGGAAGTAAGGGAGAAAGAGAGATCCGTCAGTGGGTATTGTTACCGATCGTGTGGAAATCGTCGGCGGTGACTTGTGGTTTCCGTTGTGTGTATGTGCTGTGTGTATGAGTGTGCTGTGTGTGTGTATGTGCTTGTTTGTTTGTGTTCCCCTGTTTCCTGTTTTGGTTTTGGTGAGGCGGTGTGTGCGCATGGGTTCCGACGGCGGTGTGTGTGTGGGTGTGTATTTCGTGTGCGTCTGTGTGTGGGTTGCTATGTATGTGTGTGTGGTATGTTTGGGTAGTGTTTTGATCTAACGGAGGTGGCGGTGGTGCATGGTTGATTGTCACCATTATCGCGGGAGCGGAGAGCTAGAGAGAAAAAAGATGTCGCCAACGTGGGTTTGTCTTGTAGGTGTGTGTGTGTGTGTGTTGTCAGAAAAACAGAGAAAAGAGAGAAATGAAGGTGGGTTTGTTGGCGAGTGTCCAGTGGCCGGCGATTGTGTGGATTTTTGTGTGTTGTATTGTGTGGGTGTGAGCTTATGGTGAGAAGAGAGGGAGAGAGTTGGCTGAGATCTTAAAACAGAGCAGGAGGAGGAAGACGGTTTACCGCCTAAGAGGTGAAAATGCAGAGTGCAGTTATGAGAAAGGGAGATGCAGCCACTCGGTCGCCTAGGCGGTGGGACGTCGCTTAGGCGGTGGGGAGTAGAATCAGAAATACATGGAATTTTAGGGAAATCCACGATCGGTTCAAAACGGCTAATCTTTCTAATTTATTTTGTGAATTCTAAATTTAGTTTACTAACCTTAGAGTAATTAAATGAAAATAATAAATCTTGAGATTTGTTTATAAGAACAAAGTTTAAATAGTAAACCGTAACGAAACGATACTAGTTGAATAGTTATATTTCGTAATAAAAAATGAGAAATAGGAAATTGAGGAAATTAGGATTTTATGGCGTGATTAGTTTGTTTTATACAAAAGTTTTAATTTAGGCCTTGTCACTGTTAGGGTCGCAGGCATCAGAGTTTGGATAGGGGATAGTCGGATAAAGGTTACGAAAGCGGATATCAGGTGAGTGTACTGCCCTTCTTGCCAAACAATTTTCATATAAATATAATGAGATATGTGTTATTTAACTGTACGAATTTTATAAATTATATGGATCAAGCCAGTTGTGGGTGAGTTGGTAAAATGGTTTTCCATTGAAATGTTTTGGTTTAAAAAGAAAGACTTTATAAATAATCTGTTGGATTTGGTGGTTTTAATAAAAAGGTGGGAATAGAATGATTTTTAAATTAAAAGTGGGTTTTGTAATAAAAGAGGTGGACAAGGGTGATTTTGACGGTATTGATGAAATGGTGATTTTGTCGATATTATTGAAGTGGTGATTTATATTATAGTCTATCTGGAGGGTGGTCCGGCAGATGGATAATTATTTGTGTTTTGGTGATGATATTATTGAATTGACTATGCCATAGTTATGATGTCATGTCCGGAGGGTGGTCCGGCAAGTGGTGATTTATGATGAATACTTATTATGTGGTGATGTATATTATTGGCCTCCGGAGACGTCCGGTTGGCGGTGATCTGCGCAGTTAGGTCCGCTAGGAAGGCATATCCTACGGATGGTTACGGTACCGTTGCAACTCCCGATCATGAGATTAAAACGATCATTATGGCTTAGCTGGTGGGTGTGGGATTGAGGTGTGTGATTTAAATTGGGGTGTTTTATATATACTGGGTGACTTATTATTGATTGGGTATTTGGAAACTGAATTTATACTACTTTACTTCAATTGCTTATTTGATACTAGAGATTTTACCAACTCTGTGTGGTGTTTATATTTATTCACGCTTGATCCATTTAAAATGTTGGATTTTATGAAATATATTGTTGCTATGATAAAAATAGTTTTTATTAAGAAGGCAGTACACTCGCAGGTGAATTCTTTAGGAGATGGTCCCCTACTGGCATTAGGTGGAGTCATCTGGGAATATGTTTGAGTTGAGCTGTCTGAAAAGATCAATAAGGAAGTAAAAGATTATGTATATGTTGTGTAATGAATTGTATAGTGAATTATTTTAAATTTGTAATGTATAAAAAGTTTTAGACGTAATAGGTGTTATCATATTGTCGTCACGCCGGTCCTGGGATGACGGGTGTCCGGGACGGGTCGTGACAGAGGAGGCCGTCATTCGATTTCAATTTCATTTTGGAAATTGAACATGTTGTTCGATTTCGATTTCGAAAAAGAAATCGAAATCGAAAGGGTTTGATTGACAAGGTTTTGATTTCGATTTCGAAATCGAAACCCTATAAGCAGATGACGAAGATGACGACGGACGATTTTGCCATGGACAGACGAAGAAGATGAAGCAGACGAATGAGAGAATCGCGATGATCGATTTCTCCATGGAAAAATGAAGAAGACGAACAACGCGAAAAACACGAAGGCAACACAAGTAGTGAGAAAGAACGCGAAGAACATGAAGGCGGACGGAGGTAATAGAGGTGATGGAGCAGACGATGAAGACGTGATTTATTTTTTTGGTTGGGAATGGGATAAGAATATGTAGAATTTTTTTTTTTTATTTCTCATTTCTTTATAAAAAGTGGGATGAATTCTCATTTGGGAATATAATGGGAACGAAAACAAAAATGGGATGAATTACCGAACACTATGTCCAAAAGTAAATTCCAAAAATCTGGGAATGTGATGAGAATTTTTTGAATGAGAGTAGTTACCAAACGAGGTCTAAATGTATAATTTAATAAACTTTAGTCTTTACGTTGTGTTTGGGTAATTTTCCCAAGTATTTTAGTGGATACCCCAGAACTAAAACTCCGAAATTCATATGCAATTATTGAAATGAATAGAAATGCTATTTGAACTCCAAACGTAGATCCTGGTAATCGTCCTTTTTTTTTTCAAGAAAACATTTATGGCATGTTTGATTGGACGAAATGGAATGAGGGTGGAATGAAATGGAAGAAGTAATAGAATGAGAGAAGGAATGGAATAGAATTGTGAATGAAATCACTATTTCAATATCTTGTTTGGTTGATATGGAATGAAAGAAATAATGGAATAGTGAAATATAGTAAAATTTCCATTTTGCCCTTATAAAATTATTATTTCATTCTCTTCTTGGTTAGTTATAATAAAATTTTATTATATTTCACTATTTTATTCATTTCCTCATTTTATTATATTTCACTATTCAACTCAATTTTAAGTTTTCGTTCTCTAATTTCTATTTTTGTTCTTAATTTTCAGTTTCTATTCTTTAATTTCTATTTTTGTTCTCAATTTTCAGTTTCCTTTTTTAATTTTCTGTTCTCTAATTTTCTATTTTTTGTTCTCAATTTTCAGTTTATGTTCTCAATTTTTTATTTTTGTTATCAATTTTTTGTTTTTATTCTCAATTTTCATTTTTCGTTCTCAATTTTCTATTATCTAATTTTATATTTTTGTTCTCATTTTTCTGTTTCTATTCTCTAATTTTATGTTTTTGTTCTCAATTTTCAGTTTATGTTCTCAATTTTCTATCTCTATTCTCAATTTTCTGTTATCTAATTTTATATTTTTGTTCTCAATTTTTAGTTTATGTTCTCAATTTCCTGTTCTCAAATTTTCTGTTTTTGTTCTCAATTTTTTAGTTTTGTTCTCAGTTTTTTGTTCTCAATTTTCTATTTCTATTCCCAACTTTCTGTTCCCTAATTTCAATTTATGTTCTCTAATTTCTATTTTTGTTCTCAATTTTCAAGGGTTTAAATACAAGGGCTATCATGTAATTTAAGATATTGATTCCATTGAGTTGGAATCCCATTCCACCCCATCTCAAATGGAATCCCATTCCATCAAATTTCATTTCAATAGAATCACAAAGTGATTCCATTGGAGAACCAAACAACGGAATAGGAATCGAGGGCGGAATGCGATTCCATTCCGCCCTCGATTCCATCCAACCAAACATGCCGTTAGGGTATGCTTCGTTGAGTATACAAAATTAATTTTCATAAATTTTAAAAATAATTTTTGAAGACAATTTTTGAAAATTATAAAAAATTATTTGGTTAGTTTTTAATAAATTATTAAAAAATATTTATTTACAATGTGTTAATTTTTTTTAAAAAGTAAAAATGATATGATAGATTGAAATAAGATATTGAAAAGGAAATATAATAATGATGTTTGTTGGGTGTATGTATAATATAATTTTTTTTTTATTTAATACAAATAATAATATAAAAAAATATTAAGATTAATTTATAAAATATTAAAAATAGATGATGTGATAGATTGAATATTAGAAAAATTGTTGTCAAAATTATTTTTGGGTTTGAATTGTTAAAAGAAAATAATAGTATTTTGAGTTTGTGAAAACTGATAATATTACCTCAATTCTCAACCAAACAACCCCTTAAAATCTTAGAAATTTAGGTACTGGCCCTAAATTAGTAATTATTAGAAATCAGGGATAAAAAGCAATTGAATCATAAAAGTTTAACGAGAAACTCTGAAGCATTAAATGACAACTTATATGAACAATTTGGGCTTCCTTAAGTCTCGCGTGTTTAATTTCTTGATTCAAAAATCTAGATTTAACATTATATACTTAGGGTGCGCAATTAGTTCGGTTGCCATTCAAAAATCTAGATTTAACATTATATACTTAGGTTGCGTATTAGTTCGGTTGCTAAGGAGAGGTGTCTTTTTCTTTATCAATCATAGTTTGACTCTCTTGAGAAGCACTTTAGCAATTAAATTTTAAATGTACCAGGCCGATGTAGAGAAGTGTACCTTCAAGAGTTCCGATGATGAGGTAATTAGTCGCGATGCGCGTAAGTTGATCCAGATACATCTTACCGAAAAATCATTTTTTTTTTTTGAAATAAATAGTTGGGTAAATCTAGGGGTCTCAAACAACCACCACCATTCAATATTAATGATTAGTGCCAAATAGTGAGTGTAATATGTTATTAGTTCTATTTAGAATATAAATTTTGATTTAATCTTTTAAATTGGTTTTTGCTTACGGATTAGTCCTGCATATGTTTACGCATGTGTAATGTTAGTTACATGTACCTGTGTAATATTTGTTACATCTAATAAATATTTTACACTCAAATTAGATACATGTAACTGTAAGAGTGTAACGTGCGTATTGAGCCGTCTGTCTTTTTTTAATGTGTGGAACTAAAATACAGATTGCAATTGCAAATGAAACTTTAAAAATAAAATAATGAACTTACCACATAAACACCCAAGGTTTACTCTTATTCTAATTTTGATTAATGCATATGCAATCACTCCTATCATTTTAAAACTAATAATTTTAATGATTTTTTTTATAATTAATATGAATATTAAAAAAAAAAAAAGGAAAAAAGAAAAGATGGTGGAGGTGATAATTTTTTTTTTTTTTCCCATTTTTGGGTGAAAGTAGTGAAATCAAAGGAATTTTTTTTTTTCTTTCTACTGCCATCAATTGAGGTACCAACCAAGGAATATCATCCAAGTGACCGACAACTCCTCCACGCCATCTCACATCTTCTCCTCATCTTCGTCGCTCAAAGTCAATGGAGTCTTTACGACGCAAATGAAATCTCTTGAGCTTAGGAGATCTCATTATTCCAACTTGGTTTATTAATTTTGTATTTTATAATTAAAACTTTGCTTTTGAATTGATTTTTTTTGCGTATCTTATTTAAATTCAAAATTTTAATTAAACTAAAGTGTGTTGTAATTAGGGGTGGGCAACGGGCGGGTTTGGGCGGTTTGAGCAAAAAATATGAACCAAATCAATACTATGTGGGTTGCGCTACTTTGAAACGTGGACCCTTCAATAATGTACGGGTTAGAGTGCGTGGGTTAATTAGCTTAAACCGTGAACTGTCTAATAATATGTGGGTTGAGTCTACTTTCAGGTTGGGCTAATGAAAACCCTGGGTTACCCAACTATTTTCGGGTTGTACTTTGAAATATCATAAATATTGTTAAAAAGAAAAATCTTTTCATTCATATATTATTTGATTGAACAAAGATATGATTGTTTTAGTTTAGTGAAATTTTTAACTATATCTTTTACTACAATTAAACAAGAATATAACATTTGAACAAGAACTAATATGATCACATAGCTAATTTAGTGTTTTAAATTTTGACAACCAAACACCCAATCATAGTAATTCATGAATTAACTAATTCAATAATGGTACAATCATTTGCCAAACAATCTGATCAAACCTATTGAGTTTTCATCTTGTATGCAATTCAGTTTAGTTCATATAATAATTTTCAGCAGATGAATACAGTATGAAAGCAAGTATAGCATAGCAAAATCTTCAGCATTGTCATTCCATTTTAAATTTAGGCCATCATCCAGAAGAAGAAGGAAACAATATCGATCAGAGCCGCGAGATTGAAAACCTGATCAGTATGGGTGGGCAGCAAGTGGGTCGGGACGGTTTGGGCCAAAACCACGGATCAAACCAATACTATGTGGCTTGCGTTAGTTTGAACCGTGGATCGCCTAATAATACGCGGGTTACTATGGGCGGTTTGTGTTTTGGTACGGGTGTTACGGTGTGGGCAGGTTTGGCAGGTTGACCTAACCCGCTGTACACCCCTAGTTGTAATAGCAATAAAACTCCGAAAAAGCTCTTTATTCGCACACCTGAAATTTACCTTTCATCCCACATTGATCCCTATGGTTTCAATTCAAGCATATAAAGCCCTATTGTATTTTAATCAGTTAAGGCCAAATAGTAAATGCGGTTTGAAATTGGATAAAAAAAGATCACAATCTTGGCACATGACTTATAATGAGGGGCGATATTGTTTTTTTTTTTTTTTCAACTATTAAAATCTAATCATATACATAGATTAAATGGGAACGACCATAGACTTTTAAGGGTGAAAAATATAAATTGTCTTAATTTTATTCATTAACCTCCCTCCATCAAGATCTCACCACGGTTACCCTTCCCCATCGCCATCCACCATATCTTGTCACCACCAGCCCCTCCCTATGGCCCTACCTTCCCTCCACCAAATCTGATCACTGTCGACGCCACCCCACCCCTATACTCCCTCTACAAATATCTGCCACTCCGCACCCCCAACCCACAAACACTTCTTGGGAGGAATAGAAGAACAGATGAGTACCTATAGTAGATTTGATAATCTCAAGAAGAGAAGAAACACTATCACTTGATCTCATTGTGATTAGAAATGTCCCCAGTGTTGGTCCAAGTATACCCAAAAGAGGGTGAATTAGGTATTGCAAATAACTTAACTGATTTTAGTCTCTTTTTAATTTTGCTCTTTAATCAACACTTAACAAGTATACAATATTGTCCAAGTGTTAATTAAGTGCAACATAATAGAAAGAAAAGTATAAACAAGCACATCCAAGAAATAGAGAAGGAGACAATATAGACACATCGATTTATAATAGCTCGGTAAGATCCCTCCTTACCTACGTGTACTCTCCTGATCTCCTTCAGGGGATTTGTAATCCACTAATTATTCAGATCTTCTTCCCTAGTGAAGACTAAACCGTTACACTCTCATAGAACAAGCTCGTTTATGTTTTGTTACACCTCCTACTAGACAATTCGTTTATGCCTAGCTACGCTCTCTTACAAGGGAAGCTCGTTTATGCATTTCTAAAACTCTTTCACAAGACAAGCCCGTTTACGTCTTAATTCAACTCTCACTAGATAACCTTGTTTATACCTAGATACAAATATCTCTCTTAGACCAACACAATAGTCTAAGTTACAATTCACAAGCTCACATTATGAAATTTATCTATGTTAGTTTTATACGAGTCTAACTCTCGGAACTTCTATAAATCACCTATAATCTCAATACACCCTATATTGACTCTGTTAGGTGCTTGTAGAAGTGTTGTACACTAATATGCCAATCAAGCATGAACACAAGTATTCACGTATTGATATGTGTATGCAATAAAGATCACGTGATATGTAAAAAAATCAAATAACTCGATGAGAACAAGTAATATGGTATGATTCATTTTCAAGTTCAAGCAAAGACAATGTTTAATGAGGTATACATATCTCTAATAAAGCACTTTGAAAATGTCTAATTTAGTTCCAATAAGAAATTTAGCCCACCTCTTGTTGGAATGGTACATAAAGGATTTAAGATATTGATGAGTAACTTAATCTTGTTGGCGATGCGAGTACATCCTGTGTCCAATACACTAATTCCTATAAATTTCGTGATTAAGTAGAAAACCTTTTCGGTTTCTTAAAAAGCTCTTTTGGGTTCTCAAAACATTGGATTTCACAAGTGATAAATTTAAAATCATAGAAAGCACAAGATGAATATCCAATATGTTTATCAAGATATAAAACAATAAGATCTAGAATCAAGATATAGAAGTAATAAAAATCTAGATATAAGCAAATTATACACACAAGAACAATTAATCGCAATAGTATAATATAACTTAGAACGAACTCATTGTGTGATTGGATACGTAATAAATGAAGGATTACTGCAATGAAGTTGTTCCTAAGCTCAATTCCTCAAGAATTTAATCAATTGAAGTCTATTGATCTCTTATAAGGGCTTATTATGGTGAATCTCATACAGTCTCACCCTATTTGAAAATTTAGCATTTAATGCAACACTATTTTACTCTATGCCTAAAGAGTATGATTCGCACTAGTATATGTATCTAAGAATGTAAAAAAAGGAATTTCTTGTATTTAATCTCGTATTTTTTGTGTAAGTCTTTTTTATGAGCAAAGAAGTACACTATCCCTTATATAGTTCACCAATCTGAGCAATTTGAAATGAATCCGTTGTAAATTAATGATATGAACATTAGAAACAATAAATAAGATGATCTACAAGTTTTACAACATTCAAATTCATCCTTATTTGAGTATATTACTATTGAGAGACAAGTAGCAGGGAAAAAGGCTACAATTTCGGACCGAAAATGGTAACTTTAAGATCTACGATTTGGCCCCTTAATTTTGTCTCATAATCCAAAATAATTGATTTTAAATCAAAGATAAAATATTTAATTGAAGTTCTAGACATGCTTGAATCAATATACAGTTCAATTGAAGCAATCAAATTCAAGTTTTTGCTCAGTGTATCAAACTAGTCCCGTAAACTGGTTGACTAATAGAAGGGAACGGTTGGCTGATTTTCTTAATTTGGCGTTTAGAACAACCTACTAGTGTGATCAGTCAACTAGTTATATGGATTGGTTAACTGATTGTTCATAACATATCAGTTTTAGACCTACTACCATAATCGATTGATTGACGAGCACCTATCGATTGACTAATTGAAAATTTTCCCTAACCTTTTGGCCTACTGGTGAATTTGGTTGGCTAAATCATTGCCTCGGTCAATCGATTAAGGCTGTTTGTTTTTCATTTTAGGTTATTGCTAGGATCGGTTGACCGATTATATGGTTTGATCGACTGGTTCTAGTTGATTTCATTTTTAAGCTTATTTTATAATTCTTTTCAATCCCTTTTCGAACTTTGTGATTTAAACTCAATTATACCCATTCTAAAAGTAAGAAAACAAATTTATATCACATAATATAAATGCAAGTGATATGTGTTGTGTGTCCAAGTAGAGTTATTGTGTACTAAGACGGTAGGAAAAGAGGTTACCTTATATTTGATATATAAGTTTGATATACATGTTTGTTCATTTTAAACCCTACCATGCCTCTTGAGTCTTCAAATGCTTTTATTTTCATTTGGAGTCTTCAAGAGCTTGATTCTTCATTTGTCGTTCTTTGACTCATCATTCTTGAATCCTTATCCATTATGATTCATCATTCCTTTGATTTCTTGATCTTTCTTTATCGTCCTTTGAATCTTCATAATTATTTGACCATTCTTTCATGGTGTCACCGGTATGACTTTTACCTGTCTAAACACACTCAACAATCACATTAAATCTAAAACCTTATATAGATTGTTATAATCACAATTCTCTTTTAGGGATTCACAAAATTGGGGTTAACACCTCAGCTTCTCAATGATGAAACGAGATGAGCCACGCTGTTTTTTGGCTACTACCGTGAAACCCTACCAGGATAGTAATGGCCTTCTTCTTTTGGTGCCCTGGTGACCTCCGCTCCTGCCCTAATCGCCGCCGCCAATGCTAAGTTATCCCCCACCCTCAAATTTCTCCTTAGCAATAGTATGTTACACCCACCACCATTTCCTCATATATCTCTCTAGATCAACAAACCCCGATCCACAAAATTCCCAATTCTCTCACTTTCTATTTGTTCTCTATCTCTCTATCTACGTACCATCAATTTGTCTATTAATGGAAGAGGACGAGAATTTGTGATAATTAGACTTATCCATTTTTGAATTCTACTTGATTTTTTCCCACTAATTGAGTGTCATGAATATAGGCCATGGCACTGTGGACTTATCTGTACTCTCTTCTCTACATATGGGTAGATTTGATTTTCTAAGATTATTAGGTTAAATTTATTTTCCCTCTACTCCACCCAAGGAGTGCTGGTGGGGGGAGTGTAGGGGTGTGTTGGTGCCGACGGTGATCAAATTTGGTAGAGGGATGGTAGGGAAACAATCGAGGGATTGGTGGTGACTAGATATGGTGGACGATTTATGGGGAAGGAGTATTGTAGACACTGCATTTTGACTGTCCCACTAAATTTTATTTTAAATTTAGAATATATTTTATTTTTATTTTATGTTGTAAAATATTGAAACGAAAAAAGAAATAAAAAGAAAAATAAAAATAAAAAAAAAGTGAAATTGAATAAAAAAAAGAAGAAAAATAGAAAAAGCAAAAGGGAATAAGAGAAGAGATAGAGAAAGAAAGTTTTAGTGAGAGAGAGAGAGAGAAAATGGGGGGAAGAAAGAATAAGAGAGAGAGCGATGGGAAAGAGAGAAAAAATGGGGGCCTGCCTATGGTCAAGAACAACAAGGAATGAAATAAAATATATCAATTGCCGCGTGAAAACGCACCCTATTTTCTAGAAAATCTTTTTTTTTGGGTTTTTTTCGTTTTTCCGTCGAATTTGGACTGGGTTTAGGAAGCCACTTAGGGTTTTTCTAGGATTTCTAGGGTTTTTTCATTCATTATCTTTCCGTATAAATAGGGTCCTTCTCCTCCTAATTTATTCACTCCAAAATTTAGAGAGAAATCCTCATAAGGAGCTATTCTCAACGAAAGCTCATTCGAGAAGCCGTATTCGAGAAAAAAAAATTGTACGTCGGGGATCTTTGTTAGGGCAGATATGTTTCTTCTCATTTAATTCCTTTTATCATTTTTTTTCGTTATTGCAATTTAAATTCCTGTAAGTTTAGTCCCATTAGAATCTTTTGATGATTTGATGAAAATGCCAAGACGAGGCTTTCATTTTGAGCTTAGAATTCGTGCGTGAGATGAGGATGCCCTTTTATTTTTATTTTTACTATTTATTATTATTATTTAAGTTATTTCTATACCTAAATTCATAAAAAAAAATTAAAAAAAGAAAAGAAAAAGTAATCAGTTACTTTTTTATTTATTTTAATATTCCAATATTATTGTTACATTTAAATTCATAGTGAAAAAAAAAAAATCAAAAATCAAAAATCAAAAATATTAATAATTCATTTTATAAGAATTAATTCTTATAAGCCTTAGGGTGAATTCAAGGATTCATTCGGTATGTCATTTCGTTGGATTCTACTTAACTCTTGGAGGAATTAATTTCGACAACAAATAGTTTTCGTGACGTTTGCTTAGTTCTCATCTCCATAGAATTTAAGAGAATGTCAAATCGAAATTTCTTTAAATTAATTGGATAAATTAAAAAAGTAGACATTTCATGACATCGCATTTATATAGAAAATAATGTAATATTTCACGCCACTTTGCATGTTGCCTTTTTGCATCACTTAGAAAATACTTAGATTGATTTGTCCACTTAAATTGAAGAAGTTTATCGAAAATATACATAAAGCCACCCCCAAGGACCATCCTTGCCAAATCCCTTAATATTTAATAAGAGGTTATACCGGGAGAATATTCCAAAAATACCAAAAACTTGTCTCATCTTAATTTGAAAAATACCAAAAAGATTTCATAAGAAGATTTTTTTTTTCAAAGCAAAATAAAACATTCGAACTTAAAATAATTAGACTTAATTAAATATAAGGTAGCGTTTTTGGATGGGTGTCTTGGGGTACCTAATACCTTCCCTGAGTGTAACCGACCCCCGATCTCTTTAAATGAATCTTTGATTTGACCGTATTTTTTTGGGTCAATTTTACTTAGGCATTTTAAATTGTTTTATAAAAATCCGGTGGTCTAGCACACTAATTAAACCCAATGTTAGAAGATAACTCTTTATTTTTAAAACGGTCTAAGTATTTTTTTTTAGAAAACCGATGCTTTTAAAACTCATTCTCTTTTAATCTTCAATATTTCATATTTTTTTCCTTTTGGAAAATCAATGTGAGTTAGTTGGCGACTCTGCTGGGCATAATTAGAGGGTCGAGCTCAAAACGTCCAAATAAGTCCTATTAATCCAAGTCCAAATATTATATTTTATTTTGTTACCTTTTTCTTCAATTTTGTAAATAAGTTGTGATATGTTTTTCCTTTTTTGTACATGTATGTTATCCATCTCCTATATTGTTGTAGACCTTCAGACACAAGTACAATTGTCTTGTATCCATATTGTCCCATCGGGACTCTATGATATAAGACATGGAAGGAGGCTTTATATTTGATGGATTGATGATGTCTGAGTCTTAAAAACCAAATGAGTTCAAAGTTTTCAATACCGATGAGAATTAAGTAACGAAAGAATTTCATGAATCTTAAAAAATTATTTGTTTGATCGATCGTCATTGGAATTGAAAACTTCGAACTCGAATGAGTTTTAAGGCTACCTAAGATCCATGTGGACTAACAAATGAGTTTGTTATAAAAGCAGGACGAGATAGGAAAATCGGTCCTAGAAAAGCAATTTTAGTTCCCCTCATCCGAAGTTCGATCTTCATTTGTAGCCAGTCTCAAAATCTTTCTAAGATGGCATCTTAAGAAAATCTTGAATCTCCCCGCACAGTCTAGATAGCTCGGATGCAAGAGACCATCGACATGCTGATGGAAAAGGTCAGTGAACTAAGTCAACAACCTTAAATGGTGTTTGTTCCTCCATCCAGTGGAACCTTCTAGACTCTGCGCAGTTATGAATCGCCGAATGGAAACCCTCTGAGTTCCAGGACAAAAAACTCAGTGCCAAATCTGGACCCTGTTGGCCCAAACTTCTTGGTTCCAGTCTACTATGGGCCTCAGATGAGTCTTTATCCCCGCGCCTATGGTGCGCCAGGGCATATCTATCAGGTCTTACCCGGAGACCCAACTTCCTCTTTACCGCAGATCCTCATTCACTCAGAGAGAGTCACTACCTCACCCAATGATCCGAATGCCAATCAACCAGCCTCGACCATTGAAACCAAAACTAGGGAAGAAGAGACTGAACCTTTCCCGACCTGGGTAATAAAAATAGAGGAATTGCAGAGAACTGTGGAAGAGTTTAAATGAGAAAAGCCCTCTAGAAAAACAACGTACAAAGAGTTGTTAGCACCACCCCGGGTGGTATACCCGAAATTTTTTGTAGTTCTAGAGTTCACGAAATATGACGGTACTGGCCCCCTAGAATGGCATGTCAGCATCTACAATGAGGAATTGGGAGTCCATGCTCGGAATGAAGATCTTTGCCTGAAGATGTTCTGTCTATCATTGAAGAGACCAACTCTTAGCTGGTACATGACTCTAGACTTGTCACAGATTAAAAACTTTGAGGATCTAGTAGAGGCATTTTGTGAATAGTACATGTATAACAAAGATGCCACACCAGATCGTAATACCCTGTACTAGATATAAAAGAGAAAGGATGAGAGCTTTCGGAGGTACACCGTCTGCTGAAAGAAATAAGCTACCAAAGTTGTCCCTAGACTGAGCGAGGAGGCTCAGTAGAAATATTCAAAATCCAGAAGTTGTTGTTCTATCAAGGTCTATCAAGTATCGCCTTCCTCGACGATACGATCAAGTAAGTTGAGGTGATAAAAGAAGTAATAAGGAATAGAAAGATTGAAGGGGCCTCTCCCGATCTGACAAAAAGGTCAGCTCCACCAAAGAAAAAAGAAAATTAGGTAGCCATTATTGTTTTCCTCTAGCAAATCCCTTGCCAATATAACCCTCAAGCTTCTCATCCCCAAAATTATCCAAACCAAAGTAACCAATACCGTAACCATCTCACTTAAAATCACCAAAACCAAAATTATCCCCGAAATGCGCCATATGCCCAAAGTCGTCCACGCTACTCCCAATACCAAAATTTGCCTCATTTTTACCAAAACTACACTCCCCAATGCTATCCTCAATACCAAGCACCTCCATATCAGCCAAATCAAAACCCCTCACCACAAATCCCTAACCACAACTCAAAGTCAAGAACCCAATACCTCTATGATTATCCATCTCGTGCAACTGGGGGACATTTTTGAAAGGATGAAAAAAGAACTATTAGACATTCCAGTCTCCATCATTGAGCTATACCAAAAATGTTTGAAATAAAGGCTACTTGTCACAACCCACCCCGGTTTCCCAATATTCGTGGGCCGGTGTGACAACAATACAACTCTTCCAGCAATGACTAACACTAATTAAAATACCTTACACAAAAAAAGAATATTATTTACTATAGTCAACAAAATACATATACCCCCTTCTCTTGGGACTCTCTTGATCTTACAAAAACAACACTAGTTTATTTTTACTAACCAACATATACAACCAGAAGCAAAAAGAATCACTATCGAGATACTCCCCGCTACGGCCCTTCAGGAATCGACCTACTGCCAGTAAGGGACAAACATTTCTCTACAGCACCTACGAGTGTATTGCCTTCTTAGTAATTTTAAAACATATTTTCGAAATAATAATACATTCTCAATACCTTTTTAAAAGAGATCGAGCATAATTATACGAATACCATAATACAAACATCTTCTCTTAAAGTAAACAGTGAAAATAAATAAACAATTATATAATCATATATCTCACCAATCCATTCAGTGTAGAACCATGTCAATCATTATATGAAATAAATCACCAATCTTAGTAAAAACACCCCATTTCAAGTTTACTCATCACCCACATACACACCGACTAAATCATAGTGATCGTTTTAACCTCACGATCGGGAGTTGCAACGGTACCGTAACCATCTGTAGGATATGCCTTTCTAGCAGACCTAACTGCGCAGATCACCGCCTACCGGACATCTCCGGAGGCTAATAATATAAGTCACCAATTATATCAATCTCCATAACAAATATTCACCCGCCGGACAGACTATAATATGAATCACCACCTGCCGGACCACCCTCCGGACAGGACATAAACTATGATATAGTCTAACCAACAACACAAATCAAGCAACAACACCATCGTCAATTCAGTTACCATCAATTTCCAACAAAATTATTTATAATATCCTTCTTTTTAAAACCCTAACAATTCTACGAAAATTCATTTTTTACCAACTCACACAAAACCTGCTCGATCCACCCTATTTATAAAATCATGCAGTTTAATAAACACTTAGGTCGACACTTACAAAAATAATTTTGTAAGAAGACAATACACTTACCTCAAAATTTGTACTTGCAAGCTTCCCTAGAATATACTTCTGCTCCCCACCGCCTAAGCGGGAATACACCGCCTAGGCGAACAGGTGATTTCTTGCTCTCTGTTATTTTACCGCCTAAGCGATCACGCGATTCTGGCTCTCTGTTGTTTTACCGCCTACGCGATCTACCACCGCCTAAGCGATCACGAAATTTCTGACTCTCTGTTGTTTTACCGCCTAAGCGATCTTCCACCACCTAAGCGATCACGAAATCTCTGGCTCTCTGTTGTTTTACCGCCTAAGCGATATTCCACCGCCTAAGCGATCCTGGCTTCGTCCCTGACAGAACAGAACAGACCAATATTTTACCCACTTCTCGTCACCAGCTCCAGCCCTTAAATCCTTCACTCCACCTTCATGATCAACCATCCCAAGTTTACAACTGATATTACCAACCTCATTCCCTTCACTCCAACTAAAACACCTACTAAAACAACATCCCAAACCACCGGTTGTAACTTTAAATAGCAAAAACAGAGCACAGACCTTCACACACACATACCTACTTCCATATGACACCAGAACATGTCACACTTGCATACTCCTACAGCCCAAACGACCCTCAACCCTGAGAAAACACCCTGAACCCGCACCAATGATCTCCGACAGCTTCTCCAATGGCTTCTTCTTCTCCTTAGCTTTTCTCTCTCTCTCTCTCTCTCTCTCTCTCTCTCTCTCTTGGTTGTTTCTTCTAGAATGATCAAAATCCTTTCTCACTACGATTATATATATATAGATTAGTGGAGCAAAATCATGCCACGTTGCCCTCCTCCTCTCTCCCATTCCTTTCCGGCGCGGTTATATATATATATATATATTATAAATGTATTGTTAAAATATCTTATTCAAAATACTCTTTCCCCCCCTCCCCCAAACTTCTCATTTTTTTTTATTTTTTTTTTAAACAGGGTCTTACACTACTGACGCCTCTGCCCTTTTATGGGCCTAACCAGGGAGTGAGGCGGCTACTTCAAATGCTTTCTATGAGTACCATTCGAGAACTAGGGGACATACAACTGAGCAGTGATTCGAACTAAAAGACAAGATCCGAGAGTTCATTCGAATGAGAGCTGTTATATTCCCCAAAAAGCCTGTGACCGCTATGCTAAATTTCCAGTTGAATCCGATGCCTTGACATTTACCTTTAGGGAGCGGTGAAGTCGATCTTCACCAAAACGTTGGTGAAAATGGGAGCGAGTCATGTACTTAAGGATCGAGTTAAAAATCTAAAGGCTGCAAAATTGGGATCCTTGTTCACTCCCAACTTGCTAGGTGTTATGATAAAATTGAGATATTTTCGTGTACTCATCTTTCCATCTTATTGGTCTCTTTTGGATGGAATAGAATTTTCTCTATAATGACTTTTTAAATTTCAATAAATACAATGTTGTTTTAGCCAAACTATGGTCTAATGTTTGAATTTTACTTTTTCAGATACTCAAAATTGTGTGATGTGACTGAACAAGGATGCGAGGTGTATGATTTCAATACAGAGTTAGACCACGATCCAATGGGAATAAAAACAAAGGAAGATTATGATATTCCAAATGATGGTGAGATCCAAAAGGCCATTGATCGAATCTGACAACAATTCAAGAGTACTGGAGGATTTGAAAGTCAACATTGTCATCCATTACCTTGAAGATGTTTTGATATATTGTTGCAAGCTTATCAAGCTGTCATCGTTGGTCCTTTAATGATCTGATAAAACCAGGTGTAAACATCCTAACTTGCTTACTGTCGAACCCAATGGTGAAAAGGGAATACAACTATCCAGATCAATAATCACAATAAAGGAGCTCTTAAATGTAACACCAGTGCTTAACCCTTCGAAAAAAATCCAAGCTGGAATGGATAGAGCACATAAAAATGAGAATTTATCATCATCAAACAACACTGTTGGACACCAGATTTACTCATTCATTGATGGATCCTCGGGTTGTAAGAAGGTATCGATTCGCAAAGAAGTCTAAGTTGCTTGACTGTTTCTGAACTATTGCAAACTCAATCATCTATTTCTTAGAAAAGAAAAAGAAAAAAAGTGGACAAAAAAAAAAAAAAAAAAGTAAAATAGCCAAACCACTAATCGGCAAGAAGCGTTAGTGCAAAATATGGAAGAAATTTAAAAAGAAAAGAAGATGATAGATTGATTCACTCAAGGTTTCGTTTCGGGCCAATTTAGTGTACAAACGACGATTTTTCGGATCAGAACTTGATGAATTTGAATAGAATCAGAATTTGCAAAAAGCGGAGTCTTTGAATTCAAATAAATGAATCTCATCGAGACAAATTCAAGCGCCATCAATTGAGTGACTACGACGAAAGATGGGGGAACGAAATTGCGAGTCATTAAAGGTGATCAATTTTTCTCAGATTAAGATTTTGTTTTAGAAGTGTTATCTTGTCCACTTGTAAGGATCTCAAAAGGGTCAGAAATTCAAAAGCTCTAAGGAGCCTCTTGGTATGTATTTTGCCCTCAAAGAAGTATTTAGTGAACACTACGCTAAACCTGATCCTCGGTGTAATACTAAGATACATAAGTAATCTATTAAGGTTTGGTCATCTAAGAGTCAACCCCAACTGTAGACTAGGACACATTTTATATATTTGATCTCTCATTTTTTGCCCAACCATAAGTTGGGGCACACTATATAGAGTCTACCCATTTTTGCATTTAGAGAATTTGAGCTTGGTTGGGGCACATTTTATATCTTGCCATTATTTTGCATTATGTTTCTCTGTGATGACTTTTCATTTTGCATTCTACCTTTCCGTGATGGTTTTTTATTTTGCATTCTGTCTCTCTGCAATGACTTTTTATATTTCATTTTGTTTCTCCGTGATGGCTTTTTATATTACATTTGTCTCTCCGTGATGGATTTTTATTTTGCATTCTGCCTCTCCGTGATGGCTTTTTATTTTGCATTTTGCCTCTCCATGACAGTTTTTTCATTTTTTGTATTTACCTCTCCATGATAGCTTTTTATATTATGCATTGCCTCTCCATGAGCGCCACTTTATTTTGCATTCATTTCTCGCCTCGCCTAGGGTAAATGCCGAACTACGTGTAACCTGATTCTTTGCATTGTCAAGATACGTAGGTAGCCCTTTTAGGGTTCGGTTGCAATTCATCCATATTCCGTTCCCATCATTTTCCATCACACCCTAAAAGAGGATTTTTTTTTTGAATTTCGCTATTTTGTTATAAAAAAAAAAAAAAAATGCTTTGCAAATCCTGAAAATAAGACGATCAAAATGACATGATATCTTATCTTTGTCAAGCAAGTTAAATTTGCATGATAAATAGGAAAAGCTGTAGACACAACATTTTGATCGTTCCACTAAATTTTATTTTAATTTTAGAATTTACTTTTATTTTGTTTTATGTTTTTGTCGAAAAATATTGAAACGAAAATAGGAAAAGAATTAAAAAAAAAAAAGGATGAAAAGAAAAAGTAGAAAAAGAACAAAAAAAAGGAAAACAGAAAAAGAAAAGGGAATAAGAAAGAAGAGAGAGGCAGTCAAGAGAAGAAAGAAAGAGAGAGAGCGGTGGGAAAGAGAGAAAAAATGGGGGAGAGGTCCGCCTGTGGTCAGCGAACAACAGGGAAGGAAAAAAAATATTAGTTGTTGCGTGACAACTATCACACGCAGACAGCTACCACGTTGCAGCATCTGCGGCTGCAGAAAAAATGGTGCGTGAAAACAAGCCATATTTTCTAGAAAATCTCTATTTTTGGGTTTTTCCTTTTTCTCACCGAATTTGGATTGGGCTTAAGCAGTCACCTAGGGTTTTTAGGATATTTTTCATTTCCAATCTTTCCTTATAAATAGGACCCTCCTCCTCTTAGTTTAATCACTCAAAATTTCAGAGAGAAATCCTCCTAAGGAGCGATTCTCAATGAAAGTTCACTTGGGAAACCATATTCCAGAGAGAAAAAATCGTTCGTCGGGGATCTTTGTTAGGGTAGGTATGTTTCTTCTCCTTTAATTTTTTTTCATCGTTTTTTTTTTTTTTTTTTTTTTGCAATTTAAAATCCTGCAAGTTTGGTCTTATTAGAATCATTTGATGATTTGATGAAAACGTCGCGACGAGACTTTCCTTTTTGGGCTTAGCCTTCAAGTACGAGATGATGATGGCCTTTTATTTTTAGTTTACTGTTTTTGTATTATTATTTTTATTTAAGTTCTTGCTATACTTAAATTCATAAAAAAAAAAAATTTAAAAAAAAATAAAAATAGAAAAAAACAACAAGTTACTTATTTTTTATTTTAATATTCCTATATTATTGAAACGTTTAAATTCATAGTGGAAAAAAAAAACACAAATAATAATAATAATTCGTTTTGTAAGAATTAGGGCGAAGTCATTAATTCATTCGATAAGTCGTTTTGTTGGATTCCGCTCAAGTATTAGAGGAATTAATTTCAATAAAACTCGTTTCTATAATATTTCCTTAATTATCATCTCCATAGAATTTAAGGAAATATCAAATCGAATTTTTTTTAAATTAATCCGACAAATTAGAAAAGTAACATTTCATGGCAACGTATTTATATAGAAAATAATGTAATATTGAAATAAATTACAAATTTGCCATCAAAAGTGAGAAATTATCATGACACCCAACATTGGAGAAAAATAACAAGAAAACCAAAGAGAGGGACAAAATCAAACTTGATATTACAAAATTGCCACTCAATTAATCATCTCAACAAACTCACTCTCTCTTTCATATTAACTAAAGGAATGAAGATAAAGAAAGATTTACAATTATACATACTTTTGAGAAATTTGGTTGATGCATATTATTTTTTAGTTATTATTTTATGGGAGATTCTTTTATATTCCAAGTAGGGATGCCCGCAGTCCGGATTTGATTCGGTAATACAAAATTTAAACAAAAACCGTAGAACATATATAAAACCAATACCAAAACGGCCATTTTTTTTAAATAGTTTTAAAATCGGACCATTTAATTTTATCCAAAACTAAAATTGTGAAACCGTTTAAGATTTTTAAATTTTATAAAAAAAATAAATCAAAACTGAAACTGCAAAATCACAGACCATTATTTTTTATATATGAAAAAAAAAATATAACTAAAATATAACAACAGTCTTCAATTCATTCTTATACAATTAATTTTTAATTCTGCAAAATCAACTGATTGATTCTGAAGAAGAAATATGAAAAGTGGGATTTGAGAATCCTATCTATAACCATAAATTTATGCTATGGTTAGTGGGTAAAAATGTTAACTTATAAATAAAAAATAGTGATTAAACTGTAAATTTCTTATATATATATATATCGGTTATACGGTTCGGCTTACAGTTCGGTCACGTGGTTCGGTTATGCAGTTATTATCCCAAAACCAAAACTAAAATCGTTTCGGTTGCTAAATTTAAAATAAAAACTAAGATCAAAATCATTTAGTCAGTTTTAACTCGAACCATTAGGTTTGGTTTCTCTCGGTTACCCGTCGATTCGGTTTTTTGGACATTTCTAATTCCAAGAAATACAATTATTTAAAAAAAACAAAGAGAAAAGGCAGTGACGGCTGTGGGATTTGAACCCACGCCCTTTCGGACCAGAGCCTAAATCTGGCGCCTTAGACCACTCGGCCAAACCGTCTTGGTGGTTTAAGCTTTATAAATTTGCATCTTATTTTGTTCAATACCATCGGGAATATCCAATTTTCACCTCAAGTTTTCCTATAAATATTTTAGTTAATACCCAAACAAGAAGTCCGAAATGATCATGCAAGTTATTGAATTGAATGGAAATGCTATTTGAACTTCCGAATGTGCGTGCAAGTAATATTAATCTTTCATTTTTTGGCAAGAAAATATTTACGGCTAGTCTAATTGGACGAAATAGAATGAGTTGGACGAAATAGAATGAGAGATAAATGAAATGGAAGAAATAATGGAATGAGAAAATGGAGATAATGAAATTGTCAATGAAATCGCTATTTCATTATCTTATTTGGTTGATATAGAATGAGGGAAGAAATGAACTAGTGAAATATAGTAAAATTTTCATTATACCCTTATGAAATTATTATTCCATTATCTTGTTTGGTTGGTATGAAATGAGTGAAGAAATGAAATGAAATATAATAAAATTCTCATTATGCCCTTATTATAAAATTTTATTATATTTTACTATTCCATTCATTCCCTCATTTTATTATATTTCACTGTTTCATTCTATTTTAAGTTTCTGTTATCTAATTTCTGTTTTTATTCTCAATTTTCAGTTTCTATTATTTAATTTCTGTTTTTGTTCGCAATTTTCAATTTCCATTCTCAATTTTTCGTTCTCTAATTTTCTATTTTTGTTCTCAATTTTTTGTTTCTGTTCTCAATTTTCTGTTTTTGTTCTTAATTTTTAATTTTTTTTCTCAATTTTCAGTTTCCGTTCTCAAATTTTTGTTCTTTAAATTTCTGTTTTTGTTCTCAATTTTTAATTTATGTTCTCAATTTTCTGTTATCAATTTTCTATTTTTATTCTTAATTTTCATTTTTTGTTCTCAATTTTCAGTTTCTGTTCTCAATTTTATGTTTTCTAATTTTATATTTATGTTCTCAATTTTCTGTTTCTGTTCTTAATTTTTTGTTTTCAATTTCTGTTTTTATTCCCAATTTTCTGTTCTCTAATTTCTATTTTTATTTTCTAATTTTTGTTTCTATTTTTAATTTTTAATTTTTGTTCTCAATTTTCAAGAGTTTAAATACAAGGGTTATTATGTAATTTAGGATATTGATTCTATTGGGTTGGAATCTCATTCCACCATATTTCATTCCAATGGAATCACAAAAGTGATTCCATTAAAGAACCAAACAACGAAATAGGAATCGAGGGCGGAATGCGATTTCATTTCGCCCTCGATTTCATCCAACCAAACATGCCGTTAGGGTTTGCTTAATTGAGTTTTCGAAAATAGTTTCCCAAAATTTTGAAAATAGTTTGCGAAAAATAATTTTTAAAAATTACAAAAAATTTGTTTGGTTTAATTTTTTAAAAATTATTACAAATTATTTATTGATAATGTGTTATTTTAAAAAAATAAAATAAAAGTGATGCATGTAATTGATTGAAATATGAATGAGAGATAAGAATGATATTTGGTAGATACTGTGTGGTAGAAATTTTTCTTAGAGGAACTCCATCCCGAACAAATCTTTCGGTGAAAGACCATGATAACATATCTCATATGTTCACACTTACAACTTAATATTTATTTTGAGAGATTTTTGAATTTTTTAGATCTCAACGTCTTCTTATTTAGTTTGTTTTATGCATCATATACATATAACAAAACAAATATGACCCCATACACGTAAACAGGCTCAGAAACATAATAAATAATTAAAAGCCCTAGACATACATATAAATGGCCTAGGAAGATCGTGTACTTGTGATTCGATTCAACTCCAACCACTGAGCTGAAGCTAGGTCTATAAGCAAGTTAATTAATGTAAAGATAAAGACTATTTAACTTTCCGACCAAACAAAAACAATCAAATTAAAACAATCATGTAACTCAAACGATTTTAAGTTCATGATCAATCTATTTCACATGCATAAACAAATAACACATAAATATGTAAAATACACTTGATTATACTAATTATGGAAGTGCTTACTGGATCACTACAAGCTTAATTTATGAAAAAATAAAATTTGTCTATTTAACTAAAATAATAACCCCAATCTCCTAATTTAGTTTGGGGCACTAATAATCTATCCTTATTCGATAAGGATTATTAGTTTTAATTATAATGTAATTAGAATTATAAATTTAAATTCAAATTAAATTCAATATTTATTAATAATTATCTCATAATTATTAAAATAAAATCTAATTTAATTTTGAATTTTACCAATTCAATATCCTTTAAATTTATCTCACAATAATAAAACAAAATTTTATAAAACTTTGATCCTAACCAATTCCACATTAAAATAAAAAATTTATATCTATTAATTAATGAAGGACAATTAAAATCCAGCTTTTACTGAAATTAGAATTCTAACTTTTTAAATTAAAATTCTATGTCTATTAATCATTATCTAAATAAAAATTAAAATAGAATTTTAATCAAAATATGATTTAATAATTCTAGGTCTATTAATTGAAATTCTATATCTATCAAATATTATCTAATAGTAATTAAAATAGAATTTAATTAAAATAGAATCTTATAGATATGTTATTTTAATTTAAATTCTATATCTATTAATCATTATTTAATAATAATTAAAATAAAATCTAATAATTTGGTTATCTAGTGTGTCTCTCAAGCAAGAGGTCTAGTTCGAATCCCCTATTCCCCATCCTCATAGCATAGTTGTACTACAGATTTTCTTAGAAAAATTCTATGTTGTATACCACACACATATTGGAGGAATATTTCAAATATCTTCATATTTGATAAGAGATCATATCGGAAGAACATTTAAAAAATTTCAAAAACTAGTCTCATTTTAATTTCAAGGAACCCAAAAATATTCTCATAATAAAAGAAAATGGATTTCAAAATAAAATAAAACACTCAGACTTAAACTAATTGGACTTAATTGAATATAAGTTATCGTTTTTGAACAGGCGTCTTGGTGTTCCTAATAACTTCTGTGAGCATAATCGACCCTTGAGCTTTTTTAACCGAATATTTGGTTGGTTTGTGCTTTTTGAGTCAAAATTTACTTAGGCTGTTTGCAAATTATTTTCTTAAAATTCGGTGATCTGATACATCATTTAAACTTAATATTAGGTAGCAACTTATTTTTCTAAAAATCAATCTAAGTAGTTTTATGAGAAAACCAACGCATTTAAAAAAAACGCTTCATCATTTCTTCGCATGTTTTTGAAAAACAGGACGCATCAATGGGGAGATAATTTACAATTTCAATAAAGTTAATGTCAATTACTTCATGTAAATTTTCTTTTGACAATCTCACATAAACATCTCCCGCAAACTTTTTCCATCACTATTCAATCGATCTCCATTAAATCTTCTACAACAATTATTTTAATTGTTTCCCTGCTTCGGATAACAAAGTTCCTAATTTCAATTGTTGCCGTAGAGTTGTCATAGTCATAACCTAATAAATCTCCTTCACCAAGGTAAGTTACTTCATATTGAGTATAATCCTAGAGAATACGTCGTGCTTTGTTTGGACACATCTTTTCATTCTTTACTATGAGCGAATACAAATCTTGCTTGCTTTCTCGCGTGATTCTTGCAAATTCAACAACCACCGTGGTGTTGGACCTTTTAAAATATATTCGATTTTAAATACTCAATCATAATTAATTTTTTCAAAAACGGGAATCCCATTGAATTTAAAAAAATTATCATAATACCTAAAATCTCGACAAAGAAGAACAACTTTATCAACATAGAGATTTATGTTATCTCCACGATCTTGGTGGACGTCACTTGTGATGTTGTCTATTGTCATCTTCAATTGTTGCAATAGATGAAAAGCATCATGAAGATAGCGATTCATGTTATCTCCACGATATTTGTGGACATCACCCGTCAACTTGTCTATTGTGACCCTCAATTGAACCAATCCTTGAAGAACCTCACGTTTGCCTTCTAGAAATTTAGTCCTCGTAAACACTTCCTCTCCATGACTACACTTGACAGATTATGTACATTCATCACATTAATTAATTATCATGCTAGGATACGTTGAATTTCTGATGCCAACTAGGACAACATAATAGCAATGAAAAGATTAAATATCATTCTAGTAGATGGAAAGTTGCCAGATGGAATTTTTTTGTAACTTTAATAATTAATTAAAGTTAGACCTATTAATTAACTAGTGTTAGTGAACATTCACGTTTGTTCGCAAACTTGGATCTAGGGACGGAGATTAATTTCGGGTTGCATGCAAGATGGCTTGGAGATAATTAAAAATAAATAAATTATTGGTGCCTTTTAAGGGCATTCACAAGCAGCATTATATAATGGAAGAATGAAAACATGGAAAATACATATGATACTCCACTTGTATTAGCTTCCTAATGAATGACTTTACACGTCGAAAATGACGAAGGTCAGACACTTCAACGTTTTCATTACACAAGCCTTAGTCGGTCCATCAAATACTAAATGACAATGGCCATTACATTTAAACAAGAGAGAGACAGAGCACAAAAGTCAACGAGCCTTGTTTTCTATCAAATAATTAATATTCTTAACTTATTAGAAAGTCTTGGATTTAGCTTTACATTTCTAAATGCTTTTTGTTTTGCCGGACACTCTACAATTCATCAAACATATTATTTCATTAAAAATAGGATAAAAAGGCAAATTCTTTCAAAAATCCCAAAAATTAAAAACATCACTTTGTAAAGGATCATTCAAAAGATTTTTTTTGTCTTTAAATGGCCCTTAAAAAGTAGTGGTCCTCATTTTCGGGATCTCTAAAAAAGCTCTTAATTATACTTTACTCTTGTGGTTAGATAATTTTGCACTTTGTCCCTCTGTGGTATTTTTATCACCACTTTACCCCCTATAGTTAGGCTTTATTGTACTTTACCCCTTCATGTAGACCTAATTACAGGGGGCAAAGTGCTGACAAGGGGTTAAAGTGCAACAAAGGCCTAACCCCGGAGGATAAAGTGGTGACGAAAATACCATATGGAGCAAAGTACAAAATGGCCTAATTATAGGGGATAAAATATAATTAACCCTTAATATATATAAAACTAAGTATACCAAGTTTGCTATAAAAGGATCTTACATGTTCTTCTCCTTAAATAACTCCTTTTCTTTTCCTAAAGACGTGGCTATTTCAACTTCCTTTATATTTTTCATGGTTTTTTCCATTTCCATATACCCTACATTTTCGTCGTCTAAGTACACACGGTCCAATCATGTTTCTGTTCCTTCTACAAAGGTTGCCTACGGCCAGCTTAAATTTTGGTCTCAAAATGTTCGTAATAGCATGCCAGAAGTACTTTTATCCAAACTATCACCCTTGACTCTTACTGAATCTCAACGTTTTATTTCGTTGGCTTTCAACAAATCCATGGTATCGAGCGCCAATTTTTGCTCTCTAGCTAGATTGCCTTGTAATGCAAAACTTGATCTTGTCATACCTTTAAAATTAGAATACAAGTACACTGGAGAAAACAATTCTACTCACTTTGAAAACGTGGATCCTCACTCGTTCTTCAGGCTATTGACACTGAAAGAAGGCGGAAATATTTTTCTTCCAGATCTCAAGGATAGCTATCCTCATCGTGTTTTTATTCCTCGTGAAATTACTTCCAAAATCTCCACCACCTCAGTGGAGCTTAGAAAAGTGTTTCCTCAATCATTTGTTTTTGAAACAACGAAGGATGCCATCCAGATGACACTTTCTTATTGTAACGATAGAGCTATAAAAGGAGAGGTTCAAAAGTGCCTAACATCTCTGGAAGACATTATTGAATTCTCGAAGGTTGCTCTAGGGAGAAAAAGTCTACTAGCATTAACTTCCAAGAGATTAAATGGCTCTGGGAATAAGCTTACGATAGGAAAAGTCTCCGAGTTTACAACAAAAAAGATTGTGACATGTCACCAGGTTTTTCTTCCTTTTTCGACCTATTTTTGTCATATGCTGTAATCAAGTAAAATTTATGCCGTGGATCTTGTCGAACCTAAGACGAGAAGACCAACAAACACTGTCATCGCACTTTTTCATATGGATACATCGGCATGGCCAAGTAATCATGTGGCATTTCGACTATTGAAATCTTCTCCTGGACTCATCGAGGCATGTCATTGGATGCCATATGTTGATCTTGTAATGATATAGCGGCAAACATCGATGTGGAGCAATTAATAAAAGTTCATTGGAGTTGACATGGATCAATGTGACCTCTTGCACCTTTCTTTTGTTTCTGACATGATCTGTTTAATGACTTGTGCAATATGTTAACAGTGCCTCTGTTAGAAGATTGAATAAAAGTATTTCACCTACTTTCTGAGCAAAGGCTCCATTCAACAATGAACAAAAACAATTTCAAGCATAAAATTTTAGTGTTACAGTATCAAACCAAAGCAAGGCAACTTTTTATTTGTCGACATTGATCCATGGTTATGATACAGTGTGTTTATAGTGACATGATAAAAACGTACAAGTATTAGGGTATATCGTGTGTCCATTAACCTAATAGATGTTAGTCCGAAAGACGAGGGAGCTGCTCTCTTTTCTTGTCAATCAGGGTTTGACTCTTTTGGGGAGTATTCCAGAAATTAAATCTTGAATACACCAGACCGATATAGGGGAGTGCGGTCTTTAGATCGCCCGGTGAAGTTATTAGTTGAAATGCGGGTAAACTAACTCGGACACAGTAAATCAATTTCAAAAAAATAAAAATAAATAAATGAAAAATAAAACAAAATGTCTCTCCGTTAGAATCTTAGCATTTAACTTGATGACAACTAAATATGGGTATGTCTTAAGTATGTCTATTTTTTTTTTTTTATATTTAATTTTTATTATATAATAATAATAATAATAATAATAATAATAAAAATAATAATAAAAGGGTAATTAATTTTTTGGTCCTCCAAAATGGTGAATCTATAGAATTGGCCTTCAATTCAAATAATTAACTTTTTAATCCATACAGAATCTTTAGAAAAAAAAAATCTCTACTATTACCCTTAACTGTTCCCTCATATTTACGATTCTGTCAATTTATCTTACACAAAAAAACAAAAGTATACAACATAACTTTAATATTAACGTAAATGTTCAAGTAATACACCTTACCTATATTACAAAACTACGATTTAAATTTCATGTTAACGTTAATGCATTTTCATATTCTTTTTGTGCGTATTCACGTTAACGTTTCTTCCTCATCTGTTTGTCTGTGTTAGCGTTAACGTATCGTTATTTTAAGGGTTCTGTGAGTTAACGCAAACATAATCATACTATATTCGTTGTTTGTGTATTTGAGTTCGGTGTGCGTTAACATTAACGTATTTTCATCATCGGATTGTTTGTTCTAGTGTTAAAGTATTCTGCTTTTTGCGAGTTCTGTGTGTAAATGTTAACGTAACTTTATTTTTTTAGCCCCCTTGTGTTTCCATTAACATTAACTCACCATTTGTGATTTTTTGGGCCTCTCAGTGATAATGTCAATGCATCTTCATGTTCTTGTTGTGTGTTTTAAACGTTAATACATCTTCTCCATCAACTCGTGTGTGTTAAATGCTAACACATCTTCTTTATTTACTTGTGTGTGTTAGCGTTAATGTATCTTTATTTTTTGAAATTTTGTATATTAACATCAACATGATCGTACCATATCTGTTGTTTGTGTATTTGGGTTGGATGTCCGTTAACATTAATGTATATTTTTTTACCTCTCCGTGTTAACGTTAACACATTTTCATATTATTTTTATGCATGTTAATGCTAATAAAAGAGAGAGAGCTGACATTCACACAAAAATGTATCATATTTAAACCTAAGAAAAAAAAGATATAACACGTTAACATTCATGTAAAAATTGTGTATTAACATATGCGTGAACTTACTTTTCAAAAAAATAAATAGAAAATACTTAAAGTATACATGCTCACTCAAAAATCAGATCCCAAAAACATCTGGATCTGTTAATGATTTAGGTATAATGTAAGACCCTAATTTTCGCATGTACATATTCATTAGTCACATTTTAGAACATTTAGAAAATAACGAGGTAGAAGGTGTCATTTCTAATTTAATTTAAAATTTAAGGGGTTAATTAGCAATTTTGAAAAATATTAATTCTAAATTTTGGGTCTAACTAATAATTTAAAGAAATCAAGGGGAGATTAATGTAATTTAAAATATATATATATATATATACACACACACACATACACAATATCATCACAAAGGAAAAAGAGGAAAAAAGAACAGAGAAGAGAGAGAGGATTGGCAGTGGTGTGTTGTCGGCCAGTAGGGGGTGATCGTCGCCGGTCGTTCAATGGGTTGCTGTGTTCGGTTCGTCATATGCGTGTATGTGTGTGTTCTGTCCACCAGCAGTGTATGTGTGGTTGTTGCTTGTCGTTCAGTGCGTGTGTGTGTGTTTAGACGATCGTCGGCGTAGGTAGGTGGGTGATCGTCATGGTGTCGTCACCAGTAAGTGTATGTGTGTGTTCCTCTGTTTGTTTCGGTCAGTGTACGTGTACTCTGATCTGATCAAATGAGTGTGTGTGTGTGTGTGTGTGTGATCGTGGACTGTATGTGTGTGTCGTCGTCGGCAATGGTTGTCGGTCCGATAGGTGTGTGTGATTGTCGACAGTGGGTGTGTGTTTGTGTGTGTGTATGTGTGTTCAATTGCTACGGTGTGTGTGTGTGTGTGTGTGTGTGTGTGTTGTCCAACAATGCGTGTTGTATGTGCATGTGACGTTCAGAAGGTGGTGTAGAAGTCGTCGGAGCTGGTGAGGAGAGAGAGAGAAACGATTAGTCTGAAACGAAGTAGAAATAGAACCCACTGTAGCGTCGCCACAACGGTGGCATATCGCCACGGCGGTAAGGTCCAAGCGTAGAAAACAGAAAACAGAAAATAGAAAAGGAAAAAAAAAATCCAAAATCCAATCTCTCGGTAGACAATTCGGAAACAGGTAAAATTTCAGTCGATTACTATTTCCGTTAAATTAAATTATTAGTATTAAAATTTTCATAATCATGATAATAATTTTTGTAACCATAAATTTTAATAAATGTTGTACAGTAACTATTAACATAACGAAATGGGATAAATAATAAATTTTCATAATTAAATTTGGAGAATGAGAAATTATGTAATTTAGAGTCATGCATTGCATATTAGGGTTGTTTTAAATAAAATGTTAATTTAAGCCTGTTACTATTAGGTTCACAGGCACCAACGTCCCAGTAGGTTTTGGATGGTGATATTTTTGCAGTGCAGAAAACAAAGTGAGTGTATTGTCTTTTATATAAATTTACAAATTATATTTTCGTATAAATTGTGGGAAAATGTGTTTATTAATGTGGACGATTTTATAACTTATGTGGATCAAGCAGATTTTAAATTTGAAAGATGATTTTTGTCCGACTATGCCATAGTTTTCTTCTCGTCAGGCAGATATGACCTACGAGATGTTGATTTTCTTCTTGTCAGGCAGATATGACCGCGAGATGTGGATTTTCTTTTTGTCAGGCAGATATGACTTGTGAGATGTGGATTTCTTCTCGTCAGATAGATATGACCTGCGAGATGTGGATTTCTTCTCGTCGGGCGGATATGACCTGCGAGATGTAGATTTCTTCTCGTCACGAGGATATGTCCTACGAGATGTGGATTACTTGCTAGACAAGTCCTGCAGGGTGGATTAACCCGTCAGGAGTGCAAATCCTATGAGTGGTACCCCTACCATTAGGGATAATAAATGTCTCTGGCACTGATAGTCACTTTAGATGACACAGTTGTACAGGTTACGGTACCGTTGTAACTTCCGATTGTGAGGTAAAAACGATCCTGTGGCTAGTAGAAAGTGGTGTGCAGTATTTTATTATACGATGAACTGTCTAGATTGATTGTCTTAAATGTATTATTTTAAAATGGGTTGGCATAAGTATATTATTTTATTGCACTGGTTAACTTAAAATATTTGAATTGAGTGTTTTAAATATATTATTTCATTACGTTGGTGGCAGCGGAACTGGTTTTCCAGCACGATATGTGGTTAAATGATATTATGTTTTGGAACGTGGTGTTTAGTACTTATGCTTGATCCATAAAAAAAAATATTTTTATTATGAAGACAGTACACCAATAAAATATTTGGTTTCAGGTACCGCGGCTAGGAGTTGGTCCACTACTGGCACTAGGTAGAGTTTGGGGGTAGTGTTATTTTGGGAGTGGGCTGGTCAGAGACGAACCATGGCAAGTTCAGCATTTTGTGATTTTTATTGTATATATTTGGGACGGGTGTATCCCATGTTTTTGAAAAGGGGTAAGTAGATATATGTAATTTTTTTGGAAAAGTAAATTAATTACTGTGGCACAAGTATGTACGTATATATGTATGCAGGAATATTTGGTTGTTTGGGTAGATAGAGTCATGTCGGCGTCATGCCCGGCCTCGGGTGACGGGCACCCGGGGTGGAGTGTGACATATAAAACATCGACGTACACATGAACATCGACATGTACGTAAACATCCACTCAACCTTTCAGAACAAACAAATTCGCTTAAAAAATAAAAAAATCAGATAAGAAATTTCCAGATCTAGAGAGAGAGAGAGAGAATGCGGCAACCAGAGATGATGAACGACAATCAAATTTGACGAACGACAGTGATAGAGCTAACGAACAGCGACTGAGGAACGACGACGGTGAACACGAGCTCAAACATGAAAAAATATGATTAAATTCAAAGCTGCAAACCTAAATCGTTAAAAACAAATAGTCAACGAGCAGCACAATTAATCAACATACGTCTATCATCAATTTTCAATTTTGGCTAATTTCTTCCCCCTCAACTTCTCAGCAATCAAAGATGATCAAACTCGACAAATTTAAGCTCCGTTCACGAAAAACACGATTAATTAATCAACAAAATTCGAGAAACAACACCGATCACGGTTTCAAATCGAAAAAAAAAAATAGATTATGTTGAAGAACATAATAATTCTAGAGAGAGAGAGAGAGATAACTGACCTTACAATCGAGAAGCCTCAAATCGAAAATTGTTGGGGAATGATTTGGACCTCCCAGTACAACTAGTTTTGTTTTTGGTCCTCAACATTATCAGAAAGGTTTTGCTCGGGTGGTTTAGACGGAACAGACCTGGCCGCGGTGATTTGGACGGTGGCTTTTCAGATCTGGATGACACATATCTTACTGTGATGGTTTACAGATCTTTTTCTCTCTTCACAAATTTGGCCCGTTGGTGGTTGGACCAAAAGCAACATAAACAGAACCAGAAATCAGATCTACTTTTCTTCTTCTCTCTATGACTCTACCAGTTTCGCCGAATCGTTCTTTGGCAATTTTCGATTTGTGGCTTCTCGATTATAAGGTCAGTCATCTCTCTCTCCCTCTAGAATTATTATGTTCTTCAACAGAATCTATAGCTAGATCTATTTTTTTTTTTCAATTTGAAATCATGATCGGTGTTGTTTCTTGAATTTTGTTGATTAATGAATCGTGTTTTTTGTGAACGGAGCTTAAATTTGTCAAGTTTGATCGTCTTTGGTTGCTGAGAAGTTGAGGGGGAAGAAATTACCCAAAATTGATGACAGACATATATTGATTAATTTTGCTGCTCGTTGACTATTTGTTTTTAATGATTTAGGGTTTCGACTTTGAATTTAATCATATTTTTTAGATATGGATAGCACAGATCTGACCCGTTGGTGGTTAAACCAGAAGTAGCATAAACATAACTAGAAATCACATCTACTATTCTTCTTCTCTCTATGACTCTACCAGCTTCGCCGAATCATTCTTCGACGATTTTTGATTTGTGGTTTCTCGATTGTAAAGTCAGTCATCTCTCTCTAGAATTATTATGTTCTTCAACAGAATCCATAGCTACATCTATTTTTATTTTATTTTATTTGAAACCGTGATCGTTGTTGTTTCTCGATTTTTGTTGATTAATGAACCGTGTTTGTTGTTTTTTTTTTTTTTTTTTTTTTTTGAACGGAGCTTAAATTTGTCGAGTTTGATCGTCTTTGGTTGCTGAGAAGTTGAGGGGGAAGAAATTACCGAAAATTGGTGATAGACGTATATTGATTAATTTTGTTGCTTGTTGACTATTTATTTTTAATGATTTAGGGTTTCAGCTTTGAATTTAATCATATTTTCCAGGTTTGAACTTGTGTTCGCTGTCGTCGTTCTCAACAACCGTTCGTCAGCTCCATCACCGCCATTCATCAAATCTGATCGTCGTTTGTCATCTCCGGTTGCCGCATTATCTCTTTCTCTCACTCTATCTAGAAATTTCTTATCTGATTTTTTTATTTTTTAAGCCAATTTGTTTGTTTGAAAAGTTGAGTGAACGTTTACATATATGTCAATATTCACGTGTACGTTGGTATTTTATACATAGATAATTTTCAGATCCGAATGTTTTTGGGATCTGATTTTTTAGTGAACATGTATACTCTTAAGTATTTTCGTTGTTTTTGTCTTTTTTGAAAAATAGGTTCATGCATGTGTTAATACACAATTTTTACATGAATGTTAACGTGTTGTATCTTTTTGTCTTTTAGGTTTAAATATGATACATTTTTGCGTGAATGTCAGCTCACTTTCTCTTTCTCAATAGTGTTAACACGCATAAAAATAATATGAAAATACGTTAACGTTAACACGGAGAGACCCAAAAAATGTGCATTAATATTAATGAACACCCAACCCAAATACACAAATAATAGATACGGTACGATCATATTAATGTTAACACACAAAATTTCAAAAAAATAAAGATACGTTAACATTAACACACACAAGCAGATAAAGAATATGCATTAACGTTTAACACACACAAAAAGAACATGAAGATGCGTTGACGTGAGGTCCAAAAAAATCACATACGGTGAGTTAATGTTAACACAAACACAAAGGGGGCTAAAAAAATAAAAATTGCGTTAACGTTAACGCATAGATGCCGTAAAAAAATAAAATACGTTAACGCTAAAACACATATTCCGATGGTGAAAGTGTGTTAATGTTAACACACACTGAACTCAAATACATAAACAATAGATGTGGTACGATCATGTTAACGTTAACTCATAAAATCTAAAAAAATAAAGATACGTTAACGCTAACACACACAAACAGATGAGGAAGATGCGTTAATGTAAACACACGCAAAAGAATATGAAAATGTATTAACATTAACGTGAAATTCAAATCTTAGTTTTGTAATATAAACAAGGTATATTATCTTAACATTTACGTTAATGCTAACGTCCTATTGCATACTTTTGTCTTTTTACATAAGACAAATTGATAGAATCGTAAATATGAGTGAACAGTTGGGGGTAATATTAGAATTTTTTTTTTTAAAGATTCTATATGAACTTGTTGGCCCAGTGATCTACGCAAGATGGGGGGGTGAATTGGGTAGTTATAAAATTAAATCAAATTATAACACTTGATAATTCAAATAAGTAATTTTATCCTAAATTAATTATTATCTTTATTGCAGCGGATAAGTGTTATATAAAATAGGTGCACACCCAAACAATTAAAAATAAATAAAGTGAAATAGCAGCACACCAAAATTTATACTACTTTACCAAATTACTCTTGACTAATCTAGTCCTCCGAGCCCCACGGAGAGTCGTACCCACTAATCACTATGATTCCTTTAATCAGGTAGGAACCAAACCCTTACAAATAATTTTTTTCACAGGCTCATAATCAACCTTTACAATTTCTCTTTTCACAAGCTAAAGAAGAACCTCTATAGAATCAAATAATATAGGGGAAAAGACCTTTTTGGTCCTTGAAAGATGGCCATAGTGTCTAATTGACCTCTAAGATTTAAAACTCAATACATTTGATTTCAACATTTGAAAATCGTTTCAATTTGGCCCCTGAGTCCAACGTTGTTAGCAAAAATTGGGAAAAATGGACGAAAACAACACGTGAGAAGCACATGATTATTGGCTCAAGGGTACATGCGTAATTTTACAATTCAAACGTCCCATTTCATCAGTTCCAAGAAGACATGTCCATAATGTCGTTCCTTTCCAAGGCAAACAACGGAGTTTCGAAAATCGAAAGAACGAAGGATAAGCTTTTCGTTCGTTCGAAATCTATCTGATAACGACCGAAGAAAGGGTTTTTGATCAAACGATTGGAGCGAAAAATAAAGGGTTTTCGAAACAACAAAGGGTTTTTGATCAGTTGATTCTTATTTCGCCTGTGACAGTCGAAAGAAGAGGCCTTTGGGATGACATACAAGTGAACGATTGAAGCGAAGCTAGGGTTTCTGATGGCGCTAAGAACGAAAGATTTGGAGAAGTTTGGAACTCCAATATACAGTAAGTAATAAAAAAATGAACGATTTGTTTCTTAGTTCAAAAAAGTGAACGATTTCTTTTCTGAACAATGTGTTGATGAATATTTTAATCATCCCTTTTTGTGTTCTTTATTGTTCTTTATTCAGGCTGTGTTCTTCATTGTTCTTTATTCATGCTGTGTTCTTTATTGTTCTTTATTCATCCCGTTTTGTGTTGGTTGTTTTATGTGTTTGTGTTGATTTATGATATGCATGCTCTTTATTTTATTCATGCCAATGTGTTTGCTTGCTGCTGATGTATATAACACATTTATGTTGTCAAGGAGTGGTTCTAAACTGTTTTCACTCAGGGTGTATCATAGGGGTTCCTTTATACAGGAGCCCATTGTTGAATATGTTGGGGGTATGGTGAGTTATTTCGACTATGCATCCAGGGATAAAATGACAATGCAATCACTGAAACAATTTGATGCGTTATTAGGATGCCCCAATGATGCTGCATTTTGTATTTGTTTATATGGATTAGATCTGTTGGGGGGGGGGGGGGGTTGGCTACCATTAAAACTGATGCAGAGTTCTTAGATGCAATTAACACTTATCCAGACAATGAAGTAGTTGAAATGTTTGTGGAGGGTAGTGGTAAGGATAAAGTTATCGACTCGACTGTGATTTTAGAGTCCAATGATGAATCTGAATATAATGAACATGATTTTACCGATAGTGAGTACGAAATCAATGTGGATGATGAATTGTTTAATGTTTGTGTTGATAAAGGGGCTCAATTAGGTGGCTTATCACATGGGAAGGGAACCAATGTTGAATCTGAGAATGTAATTGGCTCTAATGTTAATGAATCTAGAAATAATAACATTAATAATGAATGTGAAGAAGATTGTGTTAAATCCTGTGATGACATGAATAGTCAATGTGAGTCGGATGATGACGAAAGAAGTAAGAGAATCAAGTTCAATCATGAAACGAAGGAAATTAAATTCGAATTAGGTATGGTTTTTAGTACTTCTAAAGAATTTAAACAGGCGGTAAGAGATCAAGCAATTCAGATGGGAAAATACATTAGGTTTACTAAGAGAGAACCTAAGAGAGTAAGGGCTGTTTGCAAAGAAGGGTGCTCTTGGGTTATATTCGCATCTTGTACATCTGGAGAAACAGAGTTGGTTGTGAAAACTTATCAACCTCAACACCAATGCTCTAGGGACTTTCGGAATAGGCATGTAAATTCTAGATGGTTGGCTAACAAATACATGGAAAAGATTAGAATTGAGGGACCAAAATGGGGGTTGAAAGCCTTTAAAACGACTGTCCAAAATGATCTTAATGTTACTGTGTCTAAGACACAAGTCTATAGGGCTAAGAAAAAGGCTCTTTTGGTTATTGAGGGCAGTCAGGAGTATCAATATGAAAAAATTCAGGATTATGTTTGTGAACTTAGGAGAACAAACCCCGGGTCCACAGTTCGGTTACATGTTTCTGATCCGGATTGTGATGGTAAAGTTAAATTTGAGTGTTTGTATGTGTGTTTGGCAGCTTGTAAGCAAGGGTACTCGATGTGTAGACCTATTATAGGTGTTGACGGGTGCCATCTTAAGGGCTCTATTGGGGGTCAATTGTTGGCTGCTGTTGGCATAGATGGGAACAACAGTATGTTTCCAATTGCCTATGCTATTGTAGAGATAGAGAATAAAGATTCGTGGATTTGGTTTTTAGCATGTCTAGATGACGATTTGAAGCCACATAGGCAAGAAGGCTTCACTATAATTTCGGATAAGCAAAAAGGACTGTTGTGGGCCATTGATAACATTATGCCTTTTGCTGAAAATAGGCATTGTGTTCGGCATTTGTTCAATAATTTCAAGGTTAAATATAGGGGAAATGTCTATAAGGACCTTGTGTGGAAGGCTGCCCGGGCTACACTTCCAATTAAGTTTGAAAATTGTATTGAAGAATTGGGTAAATTGGAGAAAGATGCACTAACGTGATTCAATGATAAGCCACCTAAGCATTGGTCTAGGTCTCATTTCAGTGTTCTCCCAAAGTGTGACATTTTGTTGAATAATTTATGTGAGAGTTTCAATTCATTTATTCTTGAAGTAAGGGAAAAAGATATAATCACCATGTTAGAAGCTGTGAGAGACCTTTTGATGAACCGGATGACAGTAAACAGAGAAAGGGCAAAGAAGTGGACATGTAAAATTTGTCCAAAAATTCAAAAAAGGTTAGATCTTGTTAAGGATAATATCAGCGAATGCATTCTACAGTGGGTTGGGGGTGATAAATTTCAGATATCTTGTATTAGGGGTGATCAATACAGTGTGGATTTGGAGGCCAAGCCGTGTTCATGTAGAAAATGGGATTTGACTGGCATTCCTTGTACTTCCTTGTACTCATGTAGTTTCGGCCATTGTCTACAAGGGCCTTGATCCGGAGGAGTATGTGAGCGAATTCTATAGCATAGAGAGATACTTGAAGACCTATTCCCCGATGATCAACCCAATGGATTCTTCTGATTTATGGCCGAGCAGTGGACTGCCAAAAGTGAAGCCTCCTTGCTTCACAAAGCAAGTTGGAAGGCCAAAGAAAATGAGAAGAAGAGAGCCCAATGAATCTCAACAAAGTTGAAGAGGAAATATGTAGTTACATGTCGTATATGTGGACAGTCAGGGCACAACAAGAGAAGTTGTAAATTGGCCAAAGAGAAAATGGTATGAACATTTAAAACTTTCAATTAATTTAATTTTTTCTCTAATTACTTTAACTTCAACTAACATATTGGACAGGCTGAAGATGCAGCTGGAGATGCTAAAGATGCTGCTGGAGCTGTTGCTGGAGATGCTGAAGATGCTGCTGGACGGGGTGAAGATACTGCTGGAGTTGCTACTGGAGCTGCTGAAGATGTTGCTGCAGCTGTTGATCAGGTATGATGTGTGCTGTGTTTTTTTTTTTTTTTTTTGGTGTATAAAACTGTTGACTGTTACTAGTTTTTCTTTCGGTCTGTAATTGTTTTGTACAGGTTTGATATGCTGCAGCTGCGGCTGCAGCTGTTTCGGTCTGTAATTATTTCTGGATTTCGGTCTATTTTAGGGGTTCATTGAGAAGAACTGCAGCTGTTTTTTTTTTTTTTTTTGGTATGAAACTGTTGTTTTAGGGGTTCATGATGGCAACTACAGCTATTTTTTTTTTTTTTTTTGGGTATGAAACAGATGTATGTTGCTGTTTTTGTTTGGTGGTTCTGTATAGATTGGTTTTGAAACTGCTGTTTTAGGGGTTCATGATGGCAACTACAGCTGTTTTTTTTTTTTTTTTTTTGGTATGAAACAGATGTATGTTGCTGTTTTTGTTTGCTGGTTCTGTATAGATTGGGTATGAAACTGCTGTTTTAGAGGTTCATGGATGGCAACTGCAGCTGTTTTTTTTTTTTTTTGAGTATGAAACTGCTGTATGTTACTGTTTTTGTTTGGAGGTTTTGTATAGATTTAGACCCTTATTAAAGGTTATATATTGGAGGTTTATCAATCATGTGTTTTTGATCCCTGAACGTCTTTTTTTTTTATCTTTTTTTTTTTTTTTTTTTTTTTTTTTTTTTTTTTCTTTTCTTTCAGTGTTTGGATGATCAACACTGAAAATTAAGTTATGATTGTATGGTTTTTTCAGTGTTTGGATGTCTTTTTTGATCAACACTGAAAATTAAGTTATAATTGCATGTTTTTTTTTTTTTTTTTTGTGACTTAAAAAATACAAAATTACCATTCATTAAAAGAGTTTCATTAGGAAATAAAATACAAAATACACAATACACCATTAGTTAAACAAAAAAAAATAAAAAATAAAAAATAAAATAAAATCAAACTAGGGTTCCTTTCCAAATGAGAACAAACACCACCCATGAAACAATTAATGTTATTCATAATTTCTTCACCTTATTCTTCCTTCGGTTATTCTCTTTTTCTAAAACATTTATTTTTCTTAATAATCCCGATATTATTGCCGCTAATCTTGGGTACATAGGAGGATCAACCCACCAGAAATAGCCACAACCTCTAGCCTACAAAATGAAATTAGAATTTTGTTTTTTAAATATTTCATAAAAATTGGTATGAAAAAAAAATAAAATGTACCTGCTTGTAATTTCCACAAGAATAGAATCTCCTTCTGGGATTATGTGTAGTCCAAGACGTTGCCCTTTTCGCTTTTCTTCCACAATTACAAATGTGTTCACTCTCTATTTTTTTTTTTTAGACACAATAAACAAGGATAAAAAAATTGAGCTCTAGAAGATTAAACAAAAGAGATGGGTAAAGGCCAATTTATAGGCACATGAAAGGCAGAAAACCGCGGGAAAATTGATCAGTTAAGATCATATATGGAGGGAATCAGTTAGGGGCATTTAAATGACCGAAATGCCCTAGAAGTAACGTTGACCATTACTTTGACTTCACAGATTCGTCTTCAAGGGCCAAATTGAAACGATTTTCAAATGTTGAGATCAAATGTGTTGAGTTTTAAATCTTAGAGGCCAATTAGACACTATGACCATCTTTCAAGGACCAAAAAGGTCTTTTCCCCAATAATATATGGATCAAATAATAAGATATTCAAAATATATAATATATCAATAAATGTAGTCAAAACTCCCATAAAATTTGATTTTATACCGTTCAAAGGCATAAGATTAGGGTTGAAGACCTCGAAAAACGTTTTAGTCAAACATGACAAAAACACTCACTCGGTCGACCGGTAGTACTATTGGTCGACTGATTGTATCCTCAATGACTCATTTTCTTGTTGTTGAAAACAAATCAATTGACCACTTTAGACTCAAAATCAACCGTCCATTTCTCATTTGCTCAATTGGAATTTAATTCTGAAATCAATCAATAAAATCATTAGTTCCATAAAAATATCAACGTTAATTTGTCCATCAAGACATGTAGGGTCAATAAACTCATTATTCAGACCGATAATTCCGCCACATTAATGATAATGGGCCGAATTCGGAGAAGACTTGTCAAACAAGTCTTTCCTCGTCTTTTAAATATCAGGAGGAGGGATCTAGCCAGGTACATACACTTTTTTCTAGCAGACATTCTGTCAAATTTACCCCAGAACAACCTGTTAATCCTCACACCGAAAATGCAATGCCAATAGGCCGACCTGTGGTTAATTGTTTTGCATAAATCTAAACTGAGAGAAATACCTAATTCTTAGTCACAAAGTTATATATCAAACAGACCAGTTTTCGACTTCACCATATTGCAAGAGAAAAATTATAATTTAAATGATGACAAAGCCGATCAACTCAAATTTTGGAGGTTAACTATTCCAATTGAAAAAGATACAAAGTGTCTGGTATTTGTTAAAACACATGGGATTATCGTAGTCATCGTCTAAAAAACAAGGGTGCTAAAGATAATTTTTTTTATTTAGCTTAGAAGATCAAATTTAACGAAATTACAACTTGAAAAATAAAAAATAAAATGGTTAAAACATTCGACTTCCGTTAAAATTCCTTGGAATTTAAGTCCTTTGAATGGATTTTGAGCCTTACGAAAAAGCGAATAATTAGGAAACTTATTTTATTTTTTCCAATCTCAAAAATTCCAATTCTTCTCTAAACTAAGCTGTGCAACAGCTGTTTTCCCGCCGGTAGGGAAGAGAGGAGGGCATTTCAACCCTCCCTCTTCCTCTCTCTCTCTCTCTCTCTCTCTCTCTCTCTCTCCCCCTTCCCTATCGCCATCTTCAAAATTATGCAATTTCAAACCCTCAATAAACTAGCCGCATCTACACTTGCGCCACCGCCGCCGCCTCCAGCACCCCCGTACACCGATGAGAAAACTCATATCTTCCGTTGCCTCCACCGGTATTGCTCTGCCACCGTCTCCTTCGCCGTCCCCATTTGTAGATATTTACCAACGCCCATACTTCTTCCTCCCTTCGATTCCGGTGGCCGACAGAATCTTCGATTTGACAACTCTTTCTCTAATCGCCGGTCTCCTCCTCCTCTCTCTCCTCTCTGCCTCGTTCGTCCTCCATCTCCGGGTGAAATCACGGCGATCTCACCATCTGCAGAACTTCAACAATCTCTGGTCCGTCCGATTGCTTCTCGTCGCCTTCATCTCTATCTGGGCGATCAACGAAATCCTCCGATTGCCCTTCTTCCGGAAACGGTATCTCTACCCATTTCTGCCATATCTGACATTATATCAACAGGCCAGACTCTGTAAAGTCCATCTCGTTCTCTCTCTCGGATTCTTTGAACCGGGTTTCTTGGTGACCCTATTGTTCCTCATCAACGTTTCGATCAAAAAACGAAATCCGCACCCGTTATCCGCCGTTGCGTTTGTGTCCACCACCTGTTTGCCAATTTTACTCTTACAGATTTTTTTCGTGTTCTTCTCGCCGTTGGAGCTGCATTTGCCAGTTTCAATGCACCGGACGTCGATCCTCTTCGACGACGAATTCGGGAAGGTAACGGCGATCTGCGCCTATCCCTTGTCCTCCGGAATAGTCTTCGCCGCGTTCGGAATCTCATACGGATTGGGGCTGTTGCTGTCCTGCTGGAGGGTCGTTTCTCTCGTGATCAACAAAGGAACACGGGAACGAATCAACTTCCTCGCGTTCACGATCATGGCTGCGCTGGCGTTTCAGGTCGTCTTCCTCGGGTTATCGGCTCTGTGGTCGCCGGAAAGTCCCGCATACGGTGGAGCCGTTCTCGTCATGTTCCTGTGCGTGTCGACTTGCGCGGCGGTGGGGGAAGGTATTTTGATTATCAAACCTATTTCTGACGCTCTGTCCGCCGGCGGAGATATTTGCGAGTGGAATCCAGCAGTTCGGTTGGTGCAGGAGTGCGGCGACGAAGAACGTGTTGCCGATGGGACCCAATAGCAGCGAAGGGTGACCATGACCCGTCGGCAAGGGTTTCATGGTCTTTTCCTAATTTGTTGGGAGGGCATTTCCGTAAAACCGGAATCAAACTTCCGAGCACGCGCTCTGCACGGGGTTTTTTGTTTCTGAGGTAACACAAGGACAAGAAGTCAAATGAAGTTTTGATTTGGTCCTTTGCCTTCTCATATATCATTTGTAGCATTTTTTTTTTCTTTTCTGAAAAATAACTCTTCACTTTCATAAACTCCAAAGAAAAGGAGAGAAAAATTTGCAAATAGGAAAATATTTTCATTTTTGCCCAATTATTTCTTTATTTTAGCAATTTACAGCGCAGGCTTAGTTTATTATTCAATTCAATTTGTTTGTTTCTTCACTATTATAACTGATATTACTGAAAAATTGTAACACATTAGTTTTTTAATAAGTCATCGTAGTCTTCCGTTCCTAACTCTAGTCACGCCTGCACAAATTCTTAATATTGGGGAAGTGGATTCCGGTGAAAAACTCCCAGCGTGAGAGTAAATATTCTGGGAGAAAATAGTATCAAGTTGAATATACTTTCAAATTAATATTACCAAGAATTTCATAAAAGTAAAAATGTTCAATACATTATCACAAACACAAAATCCAAACAATATTAGAGAGAAGATGAGAAATCAAATATGATTTTTGGAGAGGTTTTCGATCCAAGTCTTTAATTTAGCACCTTCTCCTTCTCCTTCTCCATTTTCGTCCCCTTTCCAAGCTTTCTTCCTCCTCCCTTCAAAATGAGCCGAAATGGCCTTAAGGAGGGGAGAAGTCAGTGTGTTGGCACTGCAGTGCCGTTGTTTCATTTAGGGTTTCATTTAGGGGTAGAATATTGGCGCTGCAACGCCAAAAGGCACAAATCTGACACTTGTTCGTCTTTTGGTCGTAATTTTTTCATCCAAACTCCAATTGAGATCATTCAAAAAGCAATGGAAAGCTAAGACGTAGATCTGTATTTGCATCGTGGTCAAAATTAGTCTTGAAGTTGCTGCACATGTACGTATTTTGAACCGTTTCTCTCATTTATTTGTAAATCTACAAAATAACACAAAAATACATTAAACTAACAAAAATGATTGAAAACACACAAATATTTGAACTTAAAAGTACTTGATTTGTTGATAAATAAACCACTCATCATGAACCTTAAGATGAATTCGACGATTTGATAAATCGTGGGAGAGTTTTTCATGTCCTCATTTTTATTCCTCATCTAGAGTGGAATTCAGAAACGATTGGTTTTAGGAAATCTCTTCTCTAGGTAAATCTTTTCGTGGGATTCTGCTTAAATTTTGAAAAGATTAATTCTGACAAATTTATTTCCACGATCTTCCCTCGATTATCATATCCATAAAATTTGAGAGAATTTCAAATCGGTATTTCTTTAAATTAATTGGGGTAAATTTAAAATATACATTATTTTCATCTATCTCGCATATTTATTTTTTGTATCATTTAGACGACATGTTTAGGATATTTTCACTACTTACATTTTCTTTATTACATATAGTTTTTTTTAGACTTCATAATCCATATTTATTTTTTGTATCATTTAGATGACATGTTTATAATACTTCTATCTCTTACATTTTTTTTTTATTTCATTACATATAGTTTTTTTTTTTTAATTCATAATCCATACTACTTCTTCTTATTTAATCACAACACGTGCACTACTTGCATTTTTTTTTACATGTAATTAAATCCTTACCACGCATAATCATATAAGTATTCCCCAATTAATTCCTATATTCATATCATTTTGCATTAGCATGTTTAAATTAAACCATTTCTTATGTAAAAATCTGATAAGTAGTTTTTTAGGTCACTTTGGCATAAATAAAATAGAGTTCATATCATGTTAGTTTTTGCATTCATATTTATTCTCTTATTTTTGTTTACTCATTTAAATTGAAGAAATCTCTAGGAAACATATATAAAATCACCCCCCTAGGGATTATCTTTGTCGAATCCCTAATATTCGATAAGAGATCATGCCAGGGAACATTCTCAAAAAATACAAAAACTTGTCCTATCTTATTTTTAGAAAATTCCAAAAAGATTTCATAAATAAATGATTTCAAAAATAAGATAAGACATTCGAACTAATTGGACTTAATTAGACATACGGTATCATTTTCGGACGGGCATCTTAGGGTGCCTAACACCTTCCCCGAGTGTAACTGACCCTCGAATTTTTTAAATGAATCTTTGGTTTGACCGTGTTTTTGGAGTAAATTTTTATTTAGCTTTTTTTTTTTTTTTAAATTGTTTTCTAAAAAAATTCAGTGACCTAGCACACCATTTAAAACTCATACTAGGTGGTGACTCCTTATTTTTAAATAGCTTAAGTATTTTTTTGAGAAAACCAACACTTAAAAAAAAAAAAAAAAAAAAAAAAAAAAAACCCTCTTTTTATTAATATTTAATATTTTTTTCCTTTGAAAAAATTGGGGCGCGTTACCTAGCCTTGGTGTAGGCGTGGCCTACTATGGCAGAGGCGAGCCTTAGCATTTAAGAGTGAGTCAGTTTGGTATTTTTCGTTATCTTGTTATTTGTTACTTGTTATTCTGTTAGGGTTGTTTTGCTTAGTTGTGTATTTCGAGTATCTCCATTCTTAGTTCAATTTAAATAGCTGAAGATTTTGTATTGTTTAGTATGAGAATGTGAATATATATTGCTCTCTCTCAAATCACCTTGTAATATGATATCGGATGAGAAATATTGCTTCGTCGGTGGCTCTGTTTAGTTCTTCAAAGTTGTTGACACTTTGAATTAGGGATTCATTTTTCTATGGTCCAAGCAAAAAATCGATGCACCCAAAATAAGCATTAAGTTTAGCCGACCAACCCTAGCCTCAACACCGTCCACGATTGTCGATTGTCTAACTATTGTCGTCGATTTTCAATGCCTTCACTCGTTCTCTTGTTGTCAATTGTCCCAATCTTGTTGTCGATTTGCATTCTTCGTGAGTTCTGTACTTAAGACGTCGATTATGTTCAAGAGACGTTGATTATGTTCAGGCAGAGTCAATTCTGTTACATGCTTGAAAATTACACCTTATCTCTTTCGAGTACTTGAGACGTTGATTGTGTTCATCGTGAGTTTTGAAATCTGGAATTTCCAAGTCATCTATCATTGATGATCCTATGAGTCCATACTTTCTTCATCACTCCGACAGTCCTGGTACTATTCTTGTTTCACAATAGTTGACTGGAGATTACTATGCCTCCTGGAGTCGCGCAATGATGCTCACTCTTTTTGTGAAGAACAAGCTTGGTTTTACTAATGGTTCCATTACGAAACTTGAAGGTAGTGATCTGAATCTTCTTAATTTATGGATTCAAAACAATAATGTTGCTATTTCAGGGATTATAAACTCTATGTCTAAGGAGAATTCTACTAGCATAATATTCTTTGAGTCTGCTTTTGAGATTTGTCTTGATCTTAAGGATCGATTTTAGCAGAATAATGACCCTCAAAATTTTCAATTACGTCATGAACTAATGAGTCATAGGCAGCACAAGAATTATGTCAGTGTATATTTTACCAAGTTGAGAACCATATGGGAGAAACTAAGCAATTATAGACCTGTTTGCATTTGTAGAAAGTGTACTTGTGAGGGAGTGAAGGAGCTTCATTCTCATTATCAAATGGAATATGTCATGTCATTCCTCATGGGTCTACAGGATTCTTTTGCTCAAGTTTGCGGTCAATTTCTACTAATGGATCCTCTCCCACCTATAAACAAAGCATTTTCCTAAATTTCGCAAGAGGAACGTCAATGGAAAATTGGCTCTCATACAACTTCAGGTATTGATTCGGTCAACAATTTAACTTTTGCTATTAAAAGTGATGGTTCAAAGAGGTTTAGTAATAATGCTAATGCTCATCATACCGAAAATTAAAATCCTAGAGTTATAAAGGTCAAAAGAAAGACAGACCATTTTGTACTCATTGCAACTTTCATGGTCATACTATTGAGAAGTGTTACAAGATTCATGGTTATCCTCCTGGTTTTAAACAACGATTGAGAGATTCTCACCATTTCAACAATAATCCAACTGTAATTGTCAATCAAGTCTCTAATCAATCCAATTTTGCTAATAAGAATGACCAAGGCAATGGAAAGGTTGGGAATTTCTTCCCAAACCTCAACCATAATCAGTATCAACAATTGATGACAATGCTTTCTACCCACTTGGTTTCTTCTGTCAAAACCAGTGAGCAATATAGTCTCACTAATTCGTATACATAGGTATATCTTTTTCTATATGGTTGAATCCTATCATTTCTTCCCCAAAATTTTGGATAGTTGATTCTAATGCTTCTAGGCACATTTGTTCACATGTCATTGCATTTATTTCTATGAGTCCAATACAAATTGTACAGTTACTTTTTCGAACCATACCCGTATTCCTGTCAGTTTCAATGGTGATGTCAAGCTAAGTTCGAAGTTGATTCTCATAAATGTTTTATTTATTCCACAATTCAAGTTTAACTTACTTTCTTTGAGTTCTCTTACGAGTGATTTGCAACTTAATGTGAGTTTGTTTTCTGATCACTTCACGATTCAGGAACTCAATAACAGGAAGATGATTGGCAGGGGTAACAAGCTTGAAGATCTCTATGTTCTTTATGTAGACACTATGAGTACGACATCTGAATTTTTGGCCTATGTTAATCCCGTTTCTGCTCATATTTGGCATAATAGACTTGGTCATTTATCTTTCCAAAGATTGGATACTTTGAAAAATTAGTTGAACTTGGAATTTCAAAGTTCAATAATGTTAAACCTTGATATATATATCTTTTAGCTAAGCAAAGAAAATTGTCTTTTGTTTCTCACAATCACCTGTCTCTGCTTCCATTTGTTTGATTCAATGTGACATTTGGGGACTATATCATGTGAGTGCATATTCAGGATACAGGTATTTTTTTACTTTGGTTGACGATTGTACTCGTTTTACTTGGGTATTCCTACTTAGGCAAAAAACTGACGTGACTACTGTCATTCCCAAGTTCTTAAATATGGTTGACACTCAATTTAATACCAAAATTAAGGGTTCCCGGTCTGATAATGCTAAAGAATTAGCCTTTATTGATTTTTTAATGAGAATGGAGTTCTCTGTCAGTTCTCTTATGTGGATAGGCCACAACAGAATTCGATGGTTGAAAGGAATAATTAACATTTTTTTAACATTGCTCATGCTCTATATTTTCAATCATGGGTTCCTATTCAATTTTGGAATGAATGTGTTCTTACTTTTGCTTTCTTGATAAATAGAACATCGTCACATTTGCTTCAACATCGGACACCTTATGAGGCTCTCTACAAGGCTATTGTAGATTATTCATTCTTCACGGTTTTTGGTTGCCTTAATTTTGCCTCTACCCTAGCTGCGCATCAAACCAAGTTCGATCCTAGAGCTCGGATTTTTGTTTTCCTTGGCTATCTTACTGACGTGAAAGGCTATAAGTCATATGATGTTACAACTAAGTCGATATTTGTTTCCAGAGGTATTATTTTTTATGAGAAAGTATTCCTCTTCCACTCCGTTGTTGTTGCTGATAATATGATTGATCCATTTCCCGACCTTGTCTTACCAATTCCATCTCTTGAGGTACCCATTGCCCCTCAACCATCACCATCACCATCACCTATTCCTCAACCATCTCCTCAACCTGATTCTTAACCATTGCCGACTATTGAACACCTTAGAATGTATTCCAGAGTTTCCAAAACTCCTTATCTAAGAGAGTTTCAATGTAATTTGTTGTCTCATAAAAAATTGCCTGCTTGCAACAGTTTATATCCCTTATCCAACCATTTGTCATATGATTTTCTTTTTTTGCCTCACACGAATTTTGTCTTGAATGTTTCTTCCCAATTTGAACCTCAATTTTATAATTAAGCGATTAAATTCCCACATTGGCGAGAGACTATGCAAATCGAGTTGGATGCTATGGAATTCAACAACACTTGGTTGGTTGCTTCTTTTCCACCAGAGAAACATACCATTGGTTTCAAATGGAAATATAAAATAAAATATAAATCTGATGGTTCTATAGAAAGGCATAAATCTCAGTTGGTTGCTAAGGGTTATACTCAACAAGAAGTAGTAGACTTCGTTGACACCTTCTTTCCTACAACCGAACTAATTACTGTGAAAGTATTATTAGCTCTTGCCACAAGTCAAGCTTTAAGGAAATGATATTCAAAATTTTCCCATACTCTCATTCAATTTGGTTTCGTCCAAATCAAATCAGATTATTCTTTGTTTACAAAAGGCTCGGTTCATCCTTTGTGGCATTATTGGTGTATGTGGATGATATTATCATCACTAGTCCTTCCAGCAGGGTCATAGATTCTCTAAAAACTTTTATTCAGATTCAATTTGAACTCAACGATTTAGATGCTTTAAAATACTTTTTTGGACTCGAAATAGCGTCGTCGACCAAAGGTAATATCCTTTCTCAAAGGCAGTACACCTTGCAGTTGCTTGAGGTTGCAAGTTTCCTTGCTTGCAAGCCTGCTACTGTGCATATGGATCCTAAGATTCATCTCAATACCACTGATGGTTATCTTTTTATAGATATATCCTTGTATAAACGTCTCATTGGTCGTCTCCTATGTCTCACACTTTCCAGGCTAGACATCATATTTGTTTTACACAAACGGAGTAAATTTTTAGCTCAACCTCAGTTACCTCATCTGAAAACTGCTCATCATCTTCTTCGATATCTTAAGTCTAATCCTGGTCAAGGGTTGGTCTTTTCATCATCCTCTTCACTACAGTTAAAGGCGTTCTCCGATGCTAATTGGGGTTCTTGTGTCGATTCCATGAAATCTATCACAGGTTTTTGTGTTTTTATTGGAGATTCTTCGGTGTCTTAAAAATCCAAGAAACAAACCACCATTTGACATTCATTTGCTGAATTCGAATATCGGGCTTTGGCTGCTACTGCAAGTGAGTTGGTCTAGATGATGCAATTATTGAAAGAATTTTGTGTTGATATTTATGCACCAACACTTTTTTTTTTTAACCAGGCTATCATACATATTGCTTCTAATCCAATCTTTTATGAAAGGACTAAGTATATTGAGGTCGATTGTCACTTTGTTCGTGATGAGGTTGTTGAATGATTCATCGAACTTATGCCTATTCGTTCTCAGCATTAACTTGCATATGTATTTACCAAGGCCTTACCTTCTTCTTTATTGTTGCTGCTCTTATCCAAAATGGCTTTAAAATACATTTACAGTTCATCTTGAGGGGGAGTTTTAGAGTGAGTGAGTTTGTTATTTTTTGTTATCTTGTTATTTTGTTATTTGTTATTTATTATTCAGTTAGGGTTGTTTTGCTAAGATGTATATTCTGTGTATCTGTATTCTTAGCTCAGGTATAAATAGCTGAAGATTTTGTATTGTTCATAAAGAGAATGTGAATATAGATTTCTTTCTCTCTCAAATCACCTTGTAATACGACAAGCAAGGAAAATTAGCTCTGTGTGGGCATATCTTCCTTGTACTGGGAAAAAAAAAAAAAGAGCACGGAGTTTGGCCAAATTTTTAAAATTGGGTGAACTTTGGCCGATTTCTCCTACTTTTGTAAATTTATTAAAAGGTGCATGTATCAGATAAAAATAACTGTTTTTTTTTTTTTTACATTTTCAAGGTAAAAAAACTCTAATTTGGAAACAAATATAATCATTATAATTGTATATCAATAATAATTTTGTTAAATAAAATAATATAATTTATATATTATATAATAAATAAAATATTTAATTTAAAATTATTTTCCTTACACTTTGAATCCAACCCTACTCTATGATACAATTAATTTTCTCTTTACGATGATTGGATATATTAGCAACAAACCTCAAAAAATGAAAACAATTGTAAATCTAAACAATCAATCAGGGTAATTTTGTATAAAGAAAAAAAGGGGAAAAAAAAATGTGACATAAGTTAAATGACCTAACTATATCAAGAATTGTAATATGAACACTTCAAACACTGAAGCACCAAAGATGGTTGTTGTTATGGTGGTGTTGATTGCAGTTGTGGCGGTGGCGGTGGTGGTGGTCATTCTCTCTGTCAATCATACTCCAAACAGAGCAAAACTCCTCCACATTGCAGGGGATGGAGATGGCGCCTTTCTGCTCAAACCCGTACTCTTCCTCTGCCTCCTTCAGCAACTTTGCGAAAAGCGGGTGGTTGATGTAATCCACTGGCACCACAAATCGCCTCCGCTCCTCCTCTCCTTGCCCCACGACCACCGCCACGCAACCCTTCGGTATATCCCCAATCTGTTCATTCTTACCATGATGATGATGATGGAGGTGTGGCACATGTAGATGTGGTAACTTCAGGTGATGTTTATTTCCACTATTCATTTTCAAAAGTAACCTCTCAAAAAATATTTTTTTTCTCAGAGAGAGAATGGCCAAGGGTCGGAAGAAGAGATGGCTAGGTTAAAGAGGGTTAGAGAAGAGTCTGTAAGAGACTTTGGGACGTTGCTCATTATAGATAGAAGTGCTTTTGGGTTTTTCTTTAAAAGAGATGGAAAATGCGTTTGGGAAATTGATTTATATAGAAGAAGAGGTTTGGAGATTTCTTATACGCTACGGCTTAGGGGGAGGGAGCTGACGCAGTTACATAGCACATGGAAGGCTAAATCTCACTTTATGACCCTAAACATTTCGTGAATTTCACTTTGCTCCCCAACTTCTTAGGTTTCACATTTTATGTTTACTTTTTGAGGTTAATTGATCCGATTTCTCAAGTTTTGCCTCTTTTGTAGCCGAAATAGGATGTAAAACATAAGCATGCTTTACTTGTTCGCAGGAAAAATGCAATTTATTCTATTATTAGACAAAAAAATAATTGATTTGAGAAGAACATATATAAATGAAACGACTATAGAATATAATGAAATTATACCAAACATTAAGAGTGAAAAGTGTAATTTAGTCCAAAACCCACTTAAATAAGGGGTTACTTCTTACAGGTCAAACCTTGCCGCCAATAATTTGAGCGCGTGATACTTGTGTCCCTTGTGCGTAGAATTGACCTAATGGAAAAGTTAAAAGAGAAGATAAAACAAGGGGAAAATCTAACAAATAAACCCTGTTCATGTGCGTGGAGGCTCGCCTTTTCTCAAGTCAAGTCGACTTGTTCAGAAAATTTAACTAGTTTTATATTGGCGGATCACGCAAATTTAAATAAAATAAATTAAAATTTATATTACTAGATATTTAATATCGAATCATTGCATGTAAAATATTTAAAGTCTTATTTTTTAAAATTTCATATTTAATAATATTCAATCAAAAATAATAAAAATGAATTTTAATGCATTTAGAATATATATATATATATAACTTTCCATCATTCTCATTTGTTTTCATACCTAAAAATAGTACAAATGAGATTCTAAAGAAAATAAGATTACGTTTGATAATATAATTCAACACTTAAAATGAATGCATTAAATGTTTATCGAATTAAGTGTATTAGATAATAAATTGAAACAACAATAATACATAAGTATCATTTAAAAATCGTTCAAAGTTTAAGTGATGTGAGACTGACTTATTTTTTAGGGCAAAATCCATTTTAAACGCTCTAACTATGATCACGTTTTTATGTGATAAGTTTATACGTTTCATTTTAAATCTTGTATCTTTAATCATGATTTTAATTAATTATTCTACCTGATTGGGTTGTTAAGGTAGATGGAATTAGGGGGAAAATTATAAAAATTTATATTGTTTTAATTTTTAAACAACAAGTGCACTGGGAGACAAAAATACTATGAGGAAAAAAATGAATCGATCATACCTAAAATGAGAAACGCGGAGGAATCTTGAAGACCCTATGAACTTGAACACCTTTGGAATGAAATAACACTCCCAACTCTTCAAATCATTTAGATCTATGCTTTTTTTTAGAGTAAAATTAAAAGATCTGAGAAGATGGATGGTTGAAATCTTGGAACGGAGGGAATGAATCGAGAAATGAGCAAAATGACCTAGGGTTCACAAATTTGTACTACTGACAATCAGTCGATCGAAAATCTCATAAGTTGATTGATTGCTTTTGTTGGTCTCTTTTTTTCGCACAATTTCGGTCAGCTGATTCACTAACTTGTCAACCAAATAGGCTATTTTCTAATCCTATTCTCATTATTTTCTCAAGTGATCTAATTAATTATTATAGTAAAAAACTTAAAATATTAACTTAAGAAAATGATAATTAACAGAACAGTGTGATGCACTTGGCTCTCTGACAAAATTTGTATATGTAAACTTCAAAAAATTAGAAGTACGTTTGTCGTCCTTGGAAGTTACTAATTGATAGACCTTATAGCAATTATCAACACCATCTTTGTTATCCTCTCGAGCTGCTAATTGAGTTGTCATCCTTGGGAACTGCTTGTTGTTTCATCTTAACAATATATTTATCCTCTTTGGAAACTACTGATTGATTAGTCTTGTTGTGATCAACAACAATTTTATAAACCAGTTTTTCTCGACTTTGATTTTGTCCTCTATATTCCTATGATAAAGATCATTTCGCTTGGCAAATGAAACTTGTGGATTTATGATGTTATTCAGTTTAGGCCCAACTTGATTTGTATTTGTACCTGTATAGAAGTTTCTATAACCATTTCTTGGTATCTATTTGTCTCTGGATCCAGTTAGATAACCATGCAGTTGATAACATCATTTTTTAAGATGACCATTTTTACCATTATGATAACATTTAAAACATCTCTTATAAGGCTTATAATCAGTTTTTTGTATAGGCACATGATATTGATGATGATGAGATGAAGTTACCTTAAGGTCTAATGGTTTTTCAAAATCTTTTGATTTTTCGGAATTCTTGAATTTTTTAACAGTTTCTTGAAACTCCTTTTGAGTTTGTTCAGGTATACGTTCCAGAACACCAATATTCACTTGAAAACCAAAAAATTTCTTGTTGATAAAGTCAAGATCATTCTTCAAGATTTGATAATCATTTTTGACTGAATGGATTTTGAAGTGAGATCTATAAAGTTCACACCTTGAATTTTCTAACTCGATATTTAAAACTTATTTAATTTATCAAGATTTCTAAAATTTATAATTCCTTATTGAAGACTTGAAACATCATTGTTTCGTAAAAGAATTTTCTTCTTCAAGAAATCCAATTTTATCATGCAAGTTGTTTATCTCAAAAAGTGCATTCGTAAATTTCTTAGTTTCAAAATATTTATCCAAATCCTTCTTTTTGCGAGATCAAACAGTGTCAAATTTTTTATTTCCAAGAATTGCAACTTTTTAGCAAAGTCTTAAAGTTTCTTTTGCAATTTTGTTTTTTGAAAAAAACAATAAGTTTCTCAATAGCCTTATGGGAAACCTCATCATTATTATCTTTATCATTTCTTCTAACAGAGCACTGATTTTCAAAACAAGGAAGAGATACACAATTATTAGTAGAAACACATAATACATGATCCTTAATGCGTTCCATACGATCAGTTAGCCAAGATGTGAAACCTATCCCTCTAATATAGCTCTAATGCCAATTGTTAGCCCAAATATCTACCCAAGAAGGGGTGAATTGGATAATTTAAAAATTGTCAAGTAATTTTAAATTCCCTAACTGGTTTTTATTTCGGTAATATGCGAAAACGTGAATTACTAAATGTACACATAAAAGTTGAGGGATAGAGATGGTGACAAACAAATTTATAGTGGTTCGACAAACTACTCTTGCCTACGTCTATTCCCCTGAACTCTCACAAGTAATTCGCAATCGACTAACCACACTTGAAGTTTTTTCCAGGTAAGAATCAAACATTTACATCAATCTTTTTCCCAGGTAATTAGGATGAAACCTTTACACCCTAATTAGGCAAGGTTCTTTTATACTCAATCAACACTCTTACTTAGACCAGTTATTTTTAGGTTTCGTGCTACAACTCACAAGAATACAAAAAATTAATTGTTTGTTCTCACATGAACTTCTACCAACTCAAGAATAAACTTGATTAATGTCCCGAACCTAATGATAGAAGTGTATATTAAAAGTGTAAGAAACTGAATCTAGAGTATATTAATTTAAGCACAAAAACTTTTTAAACCAAATTTCAGGAAAAAATCGTTTTAAATGATTTTCATTAAATTTAAGTAAAAACAAATTTTATCTCAAATATAACTTGCTTATTATATTTCAAGTAAAGCACAATAATTATGACCAGAACAATAAAATTAGATAGATCTTGCCGAGATTTTCTCAAGAAAGATTTGACAAAAGAAATAGCTTCATAGTAACATCGGTTTTGCAAAAGCACCTTTCTCCGATCAAGAATACTCTCTAAAAAATATAGCTTTAAAATTATTTTCAGAAAACTATTTTTCCTCTCTTTAAAAATCTGAAAACCTTTTTAATTCTTGATGATTTAAAGTTGAAAAACACAGGTTCAAAGATAGCCTATAATGGTTAGTTTTCAAAAATTATCCCCAAAAATAGCTCATATAGACCCTTTATAAAAATTTGATTTCTAACGGCTATATTTGACAAAAAATATAACTTTTAAAACTTTCGATTTAGTCCTAAAAATAATTTGATCAAACTCCCAAAAAAGATAGAAAGAATTTTTTTGGGAGAAATCACAAAATCAAAAAAAATATATATGGACTAAATAAATAGATCTTCAAAATATATAAAATATCTTTGAAAAACTATTTTCAATCAATTAAAAATGATTTTCTAATGTTCAAATGCTGAAATATGGTTGGAAGATCTTAAAAACGTGCTAGCCAAAAAAAAAAAAAGGACAATCCGGTCAACCGATTGATCTCAACATTCAATTTTATAGCCATTACAGGACAATTCAGTCAACTGATTTGCTCTTTGTATCTGTCATTCAGTCTATCTATTGACTGAAATGGCTAAAATCCAAAATCTATGGTATCCTGAATCTATTGGTCGGCTGAGCAACCTATCAATCAACGGATTAGGTTTTTTTTCTATTTTTTTAATGATTTTTCAAATCCTTCTTGATCCATTACTAATTCGACTAACCCTTTGTTAATATAAATTTATCACTTTTGACTATTTTTATAAAATCATATAAATATATTCATGTGTCGTATATGATCTTAATCGATTTGCATTAAGAGTTTAAAAATAATTAAATTGTTTTTACCAAGTGATACAAAAAATCTTATTTCCAAAAATCTTCAACATCTTCTATTGTAACCAGCTTGATCTGTGTCATCTATACTTATTAAAGTAATCTATTCTCATTTAAATACAAGAACTAAAATCTGAAATCATTTTTCAATCAAACCATTAGTCCATTAAAATATCTAAGTTAATTGTTGGAGGTGGGTGATGGAGCAATGTGAAGGGGAAAAAGAAGGAGAGTTAAATAGATTTTATTGAATTATTTGGAAGAAAATGACGAAATTACCCTTAATTTTAAAGTAAAACAACAAAATTATCTTGAATTCTATTAAATTTTTAATCACTACACTCAATTTCTAAGTGCACGAAGTATGCTGACTAAAATATCAAAGAGAGTACAAAGTGCAATTCAGTCAAACCACATACGTACAAAATGTAAGTAAGTAAAGTAACCCTTATTTTAATTAATATTTTGAAGGATGAGTATATTTAGAAATATTGTTCATCCAACAAAAATGAGTGTATACATGCAATTACCCTAATCATAAGACACCTTCAAATCCTTTGAACATGTATTACAACCCAAATCTATGATACCATTCATTTTCTCTTTACAATTATTGGATGTATTAGCAACAAATCTCAAAAAATGAAAAAAAAAATGTCAATCTTAAACCATCAATCAGGGTTATTTTGTAAAAATAAATAAAAAGATAAGAAAAACATGTAATCATAAGCTAAACCACCCAACTATATCAAGAACCATAACACGAACATTTCAAACACTGAATCACCCAAGATGGTTGTTCTGGTGGTGGTGGTTGTTGTTGTGATGGCAGCGGTGGTGGTTCTCTCTATCAATCATACTCCAAATGGAGCAAAACTCCTCCACATGGCAGGGGATGGAGATGGCGCCTTTCTGCTCAAACCCATACTCTTCCTCTGCCTCCTTCAATAACTCTGCGAAAAGCGGGTGGTTGATGTAATCCACCGGCACCACAAATCGCCTCCGCTCCTCCTCTCCTTGCCCCACGACCACCGCCACACAACCCTTTGGTATATCCCCAATTTCTACATTCTTCCCATGATGATGATGATGAAGATGGAGATGTGGCACATGCAGATGTGGTAAATTCAGGTGATGTTTATTTCCACTATTCATTTTCAAAAGTAACCTCTCAAAAAATAGTTGAATCTCACAAAAGTAGCCTCTCAAAAAATATTTTTTTTCCTCAAAGAGAGAATGGCGAAGGGTCGGAAGAAGAGATGGCTAGGTTAAAGAGGGTTAGAGAAGAGTCTATAAGAGACTTTGGGATGTTGCTCATTATAGATAGAAGTGCTTTTGGGTTTTTCTTTAAAAGAGATAGAAAATGCGTTTGGGAAATGGAAGGGGAATGGATTTATATAGAAGAAGAGGTTTGGAGATTTCTTATACGCTACGGCTCAGGGGGAGGGAGCTGACGCAGTTACATAGCAAATGAAGGCTAAATCTCACTTTATGACCCTAAACATTTCGTGAATTTCACTTTGCTCCCTAACTTCTTAGTTCTTACAATTTTTGTTTATTTTTTGAGGTTAATTATCCGATATCTCAAGTTTTGCCACTTTTGTAGCCGAAATAGGATGTAAAACATAAGCATACTTTAATTTTAGGCAGGAAAAAATTAATTTGTTCTATTATTAGATAAAAAAAAAATCGTTTGAGAAGAATGTATATAAATGAAAAGATTAAAGAATAAAATGAAATTATACCAAACACTAACGGCTCATTTGATTGGACGGAATGAAATGAGGGTGAAATGAAATAGAAGAAATAATGGAATAAAAGAAAGAATGGAATGGAATTGTCAATATAATTACCATTCCATTATCTTGTTTGGTTGGTATGGAACGAAAAAATGAATGGAATAATGAAATATAGTAAAATTCTCATTATAGTCTTATGAAATTATTATTTCATTCTCTTGTTTAACTGGTATGAACTGAATGAAGGAATGAAATGAAATATAATAAAATTCTCATTATGCCTTATTACAAAATTTTATTATATTTCACTATTTCATTCAATTTTAAGCTTATGTCCTCTAATTTCTGTTTCTGTTTTCAATTTTCAGTTTTTATTCTCTAATTTCTGTTTCTGTTCACAATTTTCAATTTTTGTTCTCAATTTTTTATTCTCTAATTTTTTGTTTATGTTCTCAATTTTTAGTTTATGTTCTCAATTTTCTATATCTGTTCTTAATTTTTAATTTTTATTCTCAATTTTCAGTTTCCGTTCTCAATTTTCTGTTCTCTAAATTTTTGTTTTTATTCTTAATTTTTAGTTTATCTTCTCAATTTTCTGTTATCAATTTTTTGTTTTTGTTTTTTTTTTGTTTTTAATTTTCAATTTCCATTCTCAATTTTATGTTCTTTAATTTTACGTTTTTGTTTTTAATTTACAGTTTATATTCTCAATTTTCTGTTGCTATTATTAATTTTTTTTTATCAATTTTCTGTTTCTATTTCCAATTTTCTGTTCTCTAATTTCTATTTATGTTCTCTAATTTTTGTTTATGTTCTAAATTTTTAATTTTTGTTCTCAATTTTCAAGGATTTAAATACAAAGACTATTATGTAATTTAGAATGTTGATTTCATTGAGTTGGAATCTCATTCCACCCTATTTTATTCTAACGGAATAAAAATCGAGGGTGGAATACGATTTTATTCTGCCTCCGATTCCGTCCAACCAAATATGTTGTAAGAGAACAAAATGTAATTTAATCGAAAGCGGGTTACTACTTGCAGGTCAAACCTTGGTGCCTATAAGTTGAGCGCGTGATACTTGTGTGTGGAATTGACTAAATGAACTAGCGAGAAGACAAAACAACGAGAAATTCTAGCAAATAGACCCTGTTCATGTGCTTGGAGGCTCGCCTTGTCAAGTCCAGTCGACTTGTACAGAAAATTAGAATAACTAGTTTTACATTGGCGGATCACGCAAATATAAATAAAATAAATTAAAATTTATATTACTAGATATTTAATATTGAATTATTGCATGTAAAATATTTTTAAGGTATTAGTTTTTAAAATTTTATGTTTAATAATATTATATTAAAAAAAATGAATGTTAATGCATTTGAAAATAAAAAAATATAACTTTCCATCATTCTCATTTATTTTCATACTTAAAAATAGTAAACAATGAGACTCTAAAGAAACCAAGGCTAACACAATTTAACACTTAAAACTGACTGTTAAATATTTATCGAATTAAGTGTGTTTGATAATAAAATGAAACAACAACTTAAAATATAAGTATCATTTAAAAATTATTAAAAGTTTAAGTGATGTGGGACTCTCTTATTTTCTAGGACAAAATTCATTTTAAACTTTCTAACTATAGTCACGTTTCTTTGTAAGACTCACTTATTTTTAAGGCCAAAATCCATTTTAAATGCTCTAACTATGGTCATGTTTCTATGTGATAAGTTTGTACCATTCACTTTAAATCTTGTATCTTTAATCATGGTTTTAATTAGTCATTCGATTGATTTGGTTATTAACACTACAACAAATTGGTCTGTTGGGACATGAAAAAGTGTCGCGATAGAGTCTCTATTGCGACACTTTAACTTTTTAGGACACTTGGACTACTGTCCTATAAAACGCCGCCCCAATAGGTTATAACGACACTTTGTAGTGTCATTTTTGTTTGAACTTGTTAAGGCAATAGTAAGTCTTATAAGATAGTTATTAGAACATCATATATTGCATCTATAGCGTTTTATATTTTTTATTTTATATATATTAGGGCACTATAAAATGTTGTGAAAAATCTCTATTATGACACAAGAATATATCGCGAAATTGTCAAAGAGAATCAACATATAAGGACATTATCTACCGTCTCAATATAAACTGTTGCGACAATACATTATGCCTTAATAACTATCTTATATCACACTTTTTAGTATTCCAATAGACATTTTATTCATTTTATAAGACAATTTTTAGTGTTCCAAAAAGTATCTAAATTATTTTATAATATCAAAATACTCTAAATCAAAACAATAAAAATTAAAAATTTCTCACAATACAAAATACATCAAGAACTCAATTTTTTGCCATAAAAAAGGAGAATTAAAAACCCAAGAGATACACAAAAATGGGAAAGACCAACCTAACTAAAAAAAACCATCGTTTAACAATGAGGAAGGAAGGAATCAAAAGTTGGCAGCAAAGCAAAAACAATACTTGCACAAAGACAACATATCAAATCCTAGCCTCTAATAACATCACCTGAAAGAAACGAAAAAACCTAACCAATACAAGCACTAAATATCAAAACTACAATTGAAGAATGCAAACAGAGACTGCAGCAATCCGGGAACCATCAAAACTTCCAGATGCAAAGGAACAGGAACCCAAGCACCTGGAATAAAAAACAGAAATACGAAGAACAGATACATAACTCCAACAATTTGTGAACAGATACATAACTAAGCTTAGCCTCAACATACTCGGTGCCACTTCTACAGACCTCAAGCAATGTGATAGAAGGTCACAACATCAATCAAAAGCTAAAGAGAAGAACGAGGACAATTACAACCACTTCTACCCCCACCTTATGCATAACCAACCACCATAAACGAACACCATGAACTATGCTGATGTAATTGACGAAAAACAAAAAGAATCTTACAAAATATCACAAGTACATGGTCAACCATGTCCATAGTTGATCTGGAATATGCCCACAACAACGAGAGAGGTAGGCATATCCAGAACACAAACAAATAGAGAACCAGCTAGTAAATCTTGCGCCAACAACAAAATCGAGAGGAAACCGAACACATTTACCAAATAGTTCTGAAGTACATTATTATCTGAAGGATCTCTTGTTCCTTCATGTTTCTTCTTCAAAATAGTGCAAAACTCCAATCGCCATCTGACTATTAGAAAATGGCACCTTCAACAACATATAGTGAGCATCATGATGTGAAACAGAATCCTAGTAGGAGTAAACAAAAACTTCAAATCTCAGATATGAGCTAGGGGAAAAAATACCATGAGACCTCAACCATGGAAAAGCCACCAAAATTAGGGCAAAGAAAAACAATGTTTGAGCTCCCACAAGACCAGGATGACAATGAACTATATCCCACAAGTAAAAAGCCATTTGAACAATGAAAAGTTATCACCAACGTCTCATCTATGTTGTCCACCAATAGTGACCTCCTCAAAGCAACTGTCATAATAGGAAGTCATAATTCATATTCTTATACTTTCACCTCCATCGACCACAAGATTCGCATCTAGTTGACGAGAAGTCATCCATATAACCTACCAAATTGAGAAACCAAACAGAGAAGAAATACAACTGACTAAAATTGAGAGAACCAAAAGGAAATCAATCACAGCTGCACTAAAAAACGAACCCAAAAATAAAATGGCCTAAAAGCAACCAGTCAAACTAGAGACACTTACACCAGCCAAGGATGCCACTAAACAAAGTTGGAAAGGTACTGTTATTTTTGTAAGACATAGCGAGTAGACAAGAACAAGATTTTTTTTTGAAAATTTGAAGAACAGTAACAATTATCTGCTCCATTTAAATTGTTCCATCCATTCAGAGAAGTATACCATGTAGCTTCACAGTTCCCCATGACACTCCACCCCAAAGGTAACACAAATTCAAGTTAAAATCACGACCATTAAATCAAATGACTATCAAATATCAAAACTCACAAACGACTCCATGATAAGAACAAAGACTAAATAAGTTCAATAAAAACTCACAAGGCCTAACCTACCAACAAGTCACCAAGTAAAGAACCCTTATATGACAACCAATCAACGGGCATCACCTCCTTTTAATCTAAGGAAAAACCCCATTACAAATTAGGTCACCAGTAAAAAAAAAGTACCATAAAACAAAGAAACACACAGAATAGGAGAACAAATGAATACCAATTAATCCTACATCCCACAGTTGACTACCTCTATAGATGTCATGTTTTGAAATAAGTAGCAACACAACAAAACCAAAGTGGCTAAACAAAACCAGTTTCACAAGCACCTGGACTTCTTCACGATCCTCAGCAAGGTCCATAAAGGTTCCCACACTTGACATTGAAGGAAGCAACCAACATTCACCAAATAATTACAATAGAAGACCAAATCACAACCTATCTATCACCGAATTTTCAAACTGCCTACTATTTGAGAAAGATATATCTAAAAACTTCTTCCCAAAAAAAAAAAAAAAAAAAACTGAGTAAGAAATTCAGATCCAGTGTGTAATTGATTCATGATAATAGGTTTCTTAACACAGCAACGGAATAGTGTGTCAGAGATCAAAGTCAATTAGCATATGACTTTCGACAACCAACAACTTGGAAGAAAAAAAAAAATTGGTTGACATAAAACCAGTCAGAAAATTAAGTTAGATCCTCTACAAGCCTCCAAAGATTTGATATCACTGGTTGTCAAATATATAAACGCAAACAAATAGATAACCAACTAGTAAATCTTGTGCCAAAAAGATATCAAGAGGAAACCGAACACATTTACCAAATAGTTCCGAAATACAATTTTTTTTGAAGGATTTCATGTTCCTTCATGTTTCTTCTTCGTATTAGTGCAAAACTTCCTTCACCATCCGACTGTTAGAAAATGGCACCTTCAACAACATATAGTGAGCATCACAATGTGAAACCGAATCCTAGTAGGAGTAAACAAAAACATCAAATCTCAGATATGAGCTAGCGAAATAATACCATGAGACCTCAACCACAGAAAAGCCACCTTATTTGGGCAAAGAAAAACAAGGTTTGAGATACCATAAGACCAGGATAACAATGAACTATATCCCACAAGTAAAAATCCATTTGAACATTGAAAAGTTATCACCTTTGTCTCACATGTCGTCCACCAATGGTGACCTCCTCATAGTCTCCAACTGTCATAATAGGAAGACATAATTCATATTCTTACACTTTCACCTCCATTTGCCACAAGATTCGCATCTTGTTGAAGAGAAGTCACCCATAATCTACCAAATTGAGAAACCAAGCAGAGAAGGAATACAGCTGACTAAAATTGAGAGAACCGGAATAAAATCACCGCCACACTAAAAATGAACCCAAAAATAATATGGCCTGAAAGCAACCAGTCAAAGTAGAGACACTTACACCAGCCAAGGATGCCACCAAACATAATTTGGAGAGGTACAATTATTTTTGTAAGATATAGCTAGTAGAGAAGAACGACAAATTCTTTTGAAAGTTTGAAGAAAAGTAACAACTATTTCCTCCCGTTAAATTGCTCCATCCATTCAGAAAAGTATACCATGTAGTTCCGCAGTTCCCCATGACACACAATACCAAATGTAACATGGATTCTAGTTAAAATCACGACCATCAAATTTCTATCAAGTATCAAACCTCACAAACGACATCGTTATGAACAAAGACCAAAAAAATTCAATAAAAACTCACAAGGCTTTACCTACCAACAAGTCGCCAGGTAAAGAACCCTTATATGACAAGTTGACAACCAATCAACAAGTATCACCTCCTTGTAATCTAAGGAAAAACTCCATTACAAATTAGGTTATTATAAAAAAAATAAAAAAATGGTACCATTGAACAAAGAAATAGAGAACCAATTAATACCAATTGATCCCACATCCCACAGTTGCACTTGGATGCCTTCATAGATATCATGTTTTGAAATAAGTAGCAACCATTGTTAGACAACAAAACCAAAGTGGTTGGAGAAACCAATTCCACAGGCACTTGGACTTCTTCACGATCCCCAACAGGGTCTACAAAGGTTTCCACACTTTATCTATAATTAAATTATTTAATTACAATAAGACACAAAATTGTGTTTTTTTAGGGCACTATTTGTTGTCTCTTTATATTATATATAGAATATTAATTTTTTTTTACTAATTTAATTTTATCGGGCACTACATTTTGTCTTTTAAACATTTGATTATATATTAATTTTTAATAAAATAATAAAAAAACAATATTAAAAATATCAAATTTACTTTTATGTAACACTTTTAATTTTGTGACTCGAAAAACACATTTATAGGGCGCATTACATATAGTATCCTAATAAAAGTGCCCTAACAGATAATTTTTATTGTAATGTAATGTAGACGGAATTAGGGGTAAAATTATAAATTTATATTGTTTTAATTTTTAAACAAGAGTACTACTAGAAGACAAAGATAATATGTGAAAAAAAAAAGGGTCGATCTTACCAAAAATGTGAATCGCGGAGGTATCATGAAGACCCTATGAACTTGAACACCTTTGAAATGAATTAACACTCATAACTCTTCAAATCACTTAGATCTATGCTTTTTTTTAGAGAAAAATTAAAAGATTTGAGAAGATGGATGGTTGAGAAGGGTTGAATCTCAAAATGGAATGTATCGAGAAATGAACAAAATGACCTAGGGTTCACGAATTTGTATTGTCGACAATCAGTCGACCGAAAATCCCATCGGTAGATTGATCTACTTAATGCTTTTACTGGTCTCGTGTCTTCGCACAATTTCAGTCAGTTGATTCACTAATCGGTCAACCTAATAGGCTATTTTTTGATCCTATTGTCGTAATTTTCTCAAGTAATCCAATTAATTATTATAATTAAAAAATTAAAATATTAAATTAAAAAATAATACTTAATTAACAAAACAGTGTGACGCACTTGGCTCTCTGACAAAATTTTTATACTTAAACTTCGAAAAATTAGAATTACCTTTGTCATCCTTGGACGCTACAAATTGATATACCTTATAGCAGTTATCAATACCATTTTTGTTATCCTTTTGAGTTGTTAATTGAGTTGTCGTGTCATCCTTGGGAACTATTTGTTGTTTTATCTTAACAGTATCTTTGTCCTCTTTGGAAACTATTGATTGATTAGTCATGTTACGATCAACAACAATTATGTAAAGCAGTTTTTCTTGACTTTGATTTTGCCCTCTATTCCTATGATAAAGATCATTCTGCTTGGAAAATGAAACTTGTGGCTTTCTCATGTTATCTAGTTTTGGCCTTTGAAAATTTCTTCTATCTATGCTCCTTGGTACGGGTAGTCATGGCCTGAGGGTCCGTCCAGCCCAAACAGTCAGCCCTATTTTTCTAGCGTTTGGGCTTTGACTGTGAGCTCATGGGCAGAGTCTGGGCCTAGGTGTTAAGACCCGATCAATTTAGGGTCAGGTTTGGGCAAAACTAAAATATTTTAGGGCCGACCTAGCCCGGCCCGAAGATTAATTAAAAATATATATATGTACGTACATATTCAATAAACCTAATCTAATTCATTTTCCCCCCATCTAGCCATTGCGCTCAAAAGAGAGAGTGAGAGGTGAGAGCTCAGATCTCCATTCCCTACCATAACCCTACTCTCACTCCTTCATTCCCCGTCGGCCGTCGCTGCACTGCGAGGGCCGTTCATCCGTCGACCGCTCGTCCACTTCAAAAGTTGACAATTAATCATTCCCCTAATTGTAAACTCTCCCTCTCATACTCTCTCTCTCTCCTCCCTCTGCCTTTCTGTTTTACTTTTCCCGCATTCAATCATAGAGCTTCGTCAACAGGTCGCAAGCGAAGGTAAAAACCCTACCATTTCTCTTTTGAATTTAGGGTTTTTGTAGCATCGATTGCTTGAAATCGGTCAGTTTTTGCTGAATCTTTCGTTCGATTGCCTGTGGAAGTAAAGAATTTTGAGTTATTGAAGTTTGATCTTTGATGTTGAATTGGTCTGCTTAATCCTGAAATGAAAATGCTATGTTGTTGAAGCGAAAGTGGAGAAGAAACATTCGAGATTCCTTTTCCCTCATTGATCCTAGCTTTTTCCGACTTGGAATCATTATTTATTTCATTTGTTTAAATATGTTCTTCACAATAGATAGTATTTGATATTTCAAAGCATTGAGCTAGAGGAAAACAATAAGTTGAATCCTTAGTATTTACCTTTTATATTAAAAAATAAAAAATTATAGGGTTGGAGGCCCTAGGGCCGGCCTTCGGGCTTAATTATTTTTTATAGGGTCGGGCTTGGGCATAAATGTAAGGCCCGACCATGGCCTAACATTTTTTTATAATACCTTAGTCAAAACCGGGCTCATGACCACCCTACTCTTTGGTCCAGCTTCATTTGCATTTGTACCTGAATAGAAGTTTCTAGAACCATTTCCTGGTATTCAGTTGTTTTTGGATCCAGTTGGATAACCATGCAATTGATAATATCATTTTTTTTAAGATGACCATTTTTACCACAATGACAACGTTTAAAACATCTCTTATAAGGCTTTCATAATCAGTTTTTCCTATAAGCGCATGATATTGATGATGAGATGAAGTTGTCGTAAGGTATAATGATTTTTCAAAATCTTTTGCTTTTTCAGAATTCTGGAATTTTTAAAAAGTTTCTTTAAGCTCCTATTGAGTTTGGTCAAGTGTGCATTCCAGAACACTAACATTCACTTGAAGACCATAAAACTTCTTATGGATAAATTCAAGATCATTCTTCAAAAATCAATAATTATTTTTAAGTTTTAAATGAATGAATTTTCAAGCTTACTCTATAAACTTCACACCTAAATTTTTGAATTCAATATTTAAAGCTTCATTTAATTTATCAAGATTTCTAAAATTTGTAATTCCTTATTGAAGACTTGAAACATCATTTTTCTGAAAAGAAATTTCTTCTTCAAGAAATCCAATTTTATCAAACAAGTTGTTTATATCGGAAAGGCATTTGAAATTCTTCAATTTCAAAATATTTATCCAAAGCCCTCTTTTTGAAAGATAAAATAGAGTCAAATTTTTTATTTTTAAGAATCGCAATTTTCTAGCAAAGTCTTAAAGTTGTTTTGTTTTGTTTTGTTTGTTTGTTTGTTTGTTTTTTTTTTTTTTTTTGCGATTTGTTTTTTTAAAAACAATAAGTTTTCAATAGTATTATGGGCAACATCATCATCACTATGTCATTTCCTCTAATAATATAGCACTGATTTTCAGAACAAGCATGAGATATACAATTATTAGCAGAAACCCATAATACATTATCATGTGTGTTCTATGTGATCGTGTTAGTGAGGATGTGAAGCATGTTCAGCTAATCTAGCTCTGGTGCCAATTTTTGGACCAAATATCTACCCAATAGCTAGGGGGTGGTTAGTTGGGTAGTTTAAAAATTAACAAATAATTTCAAACTCCCTAACTAGTTTTTATCTCATTAATATGCGGAAACGTGAATTACTAAATGTACATACAAAAGTTGAGGGATAGAGACAGTGACACACAAATTTATAGTGGTTCGACATGCTACTATTGCCAATGTCCACTCCCCTGAACTCCTGCATGGAATTCACAATCCATTAACAATACTTGATCATTTTTCCAGGTAAGAATCAAACAGTTACACTAATATTTTTCCCAGGTAAGGATTAAAGCTTTACACCCTGATTAGGTAAAGTCATTTTATGCCTAATCAAAACTCTCACTTAGGCCAATTATTTTTAGGTCCAAGGTACAACTCACAGGAATACAAAAAAATCAATTATTTGTTCTCAGAAGAGCTTCTACCAACTCAAACATAAACTCAATTAATGTCCCAAAAGTAGTGATATAAGTATATATTAAAAGTGTGAGAAACTAAATCTAGAGTATATCAATTTAAGCACAATAATTTTTTAAACCAAATTTCAAGAAAAAAAACATTTTAAATGATTTTCATTAAATTTCAGTATGAGCGGTTTTTATCTCAAATATAACTTGCTTAAGATAGAAATATATATTTCAAGTAAATCATAATAATTTTGAGCACCACAGTAAACTTTGATAGATATCATCGTGATTTCCTTTAAAAAAAATTGACAAAAGAAACAGTTTCATAGTAACCTCAGTTTTGCAAAAATACCTTTCTCCAATCAAGAATATTTTCAAAAAAATATAGCCTTAAAAATATTTTCAGAAAACAATTTTCCTCTCTTTAAAAATCTAAAAACTTCTTTAATTCTTGATGATTTAAAGTTGAAACAAGTAGGGTCAAATATAACCTTTATTTTTATTCAAAAGACACGATAACCAGCATAGAAGAATATAGGACTTAATCGGTTGAGGATCTGAAACAAGGGTAGAATTCTGTGGAGAGGGAGAGAGAGTAGAGTGCATGGAGACTGTAGAGAGGAAGGAAAAGTTTGTGAAAAAAAATAATTGAGAGTCGGTGCTTTATTGCAACCACTGTCGAAGTTTGTGGCCGGAGGCCAAAAAGACCGACGACGGCTGGAAACCCTAATTTCTTCTTGAGGACTCTCTCTCTCTCTAGGTTTTGGATCTAAGATCTGATACCATGTAAAGAATAATAGAAATGGCTTGTCTTACTTTATTAATAATAACATTTACTATTTATACAATGGGATGAAGAACAATAAAAGGAAATACAAAATACAATAAGAAAACAACATAAATTCTAAATTAAATAAGGAAATGACATTATGGAAAAAATATAAAAACAAATATTTCTTTTGTATATTTCCTAATATGTTAAAATGCAAAGTTGGAAAGTTGCACCAAATCGCAACCTCAAATCTAGAAAGTTGGAAGGTTGTCAATCTATGATTGATTTGTGTTTATTTAGCTTGATTTTAGGGATTCAAACTGATTGCAATTATATAAGTTTCCTTTTACTCTTTTTCCTTTCTTGTATATATATGCGTTGGATACATTGTACAATTCAATATACATGGAAAAAATCATTTTCTTTACATGGTACTAGCATTTTTCCTAGATCCACAGCATTTTCTCCCTACTTTCGTTGTCCCTCTTCCCTTCTTCAACTTCTAGTGCCTCAATTTCTTTTCTGACCATAGATCTACAAACTATTTGCCGAAACGATCCTAAAATCACAATACCACCACTATTAGAGCTCCAGAATTCACACACGCTCTGCCCAAACTTTCGCTCAGACATTTTCCTATTCTTCAATAGAAACATTTTTCTTTTAGATTTCAAATATGAGACCAGATCTACACTCGTTGTTCTACGACAATTAAAACTGCAATTAACTCGCTTCTTTTAAAGTGGCTACGCGCTCTCATGCGCCACTTGTGCTCTCGGAAGTCTAATTCACTTTCCACCAGCAGATCCATCCTTCTTTCTTGCCAACATCCATGGCAGAAAGCATCACCCAACACTTAGCCAAGCCTGAGGCAAACAAATATGATAATCCAAATGACCCATTTTACCTTCACCATTCTGACCAACCTGGACTCATCCGTGTTACCCAACCATTGAGTGGTGAAAACTATGGTACCTGGAGCCGTGTCATGCTTATGGCTCTCAACATCAAGAACAAAGAAGGTTTCGTCAATGGAACCATTCAACAACCACCAACCACATTTGTCACGGAGATCCAACAGTTGAGGCAGTGCAAGAACCTCATAAAAGCTTGGCTTCTCAACACAATCTCACAAGACATCAGAGCAAGTGTAATATACAATGACAATGCTCATGATATTTGGTCCGATTTGAAGGAACGATTTTCACGCACCAGCAGTGTTCATCTCTTTCACATTGAGGAAGCCTTTCATGATTGTAAACAAGACAACATGACCATTGGTGCTTATTACACCAAGCTACAGGGGCTTTGGGATGAGCGTGACTCATTGTGCTCAATTCCAACTTGTACCTACGGCACTGTGAAATAAGTTTTACTATTTCAACAAAATAAAAAAAAATTATGAAATTTCTAATAGGTCTCAATGAAACCTACGTTGCAGTACGGGGGCAAATTATTCTCATGGATCCACTTAGAACGATCAACAAAGCCTACTCTCTTGTTCTACGAGATGAAAAGCAAAGAGAAGTGTCGAAGGTAACTGCACCTATGTTTGACACTACAACTTTTGCCGTAAGAAACAATTTGCGTAATTTTGAAAGGAATTTTACACCCAAATATCCTCACTTGAAATGTGGAGTATGTTAGAAAATTGGGCACACCTCTGAGGCATGTCGATCACACCTTAAATGCAACCATTGCAGCGTCTAAGGTCATGCCATTGACATATGTCGTAAGTTGCAAAAGGAAAATTTTACTAGTAGAAAACTCGATCAACAAGAGCGTAAGAACTTTACCTCTAAGGTCAACCATGTCGATGCCATTATGACAACACCTTCGAATCCTTTAACTCTCACAGCAGAACAATATCAGAATCTCATGGCTAATCATGTCGGTAGTGCATCTACTATAAGCAACCTCTCAGGTAGAACGTTTTGTGCTTCTATCTTTGATAAAGAAATGTGTTCGATACTTGACACATGAGTCACAGACTACATGATTAGCTCTCCTGATTTATTAACCACAAGTGCTTAAGTTGCCAAGCGAGTCGTGCATCTTCCTAAAGGAGCAGTAGCTGTCGTCACACATATAGGCAGTATTTGTTTTGACAATTTCATATTGCATGATGTGTTATGTGTCCCATCCTTTAAACTTAATTTTATATCCATTAGCAAGCTCGTTCGTAATTCCTGCTACATTGCTACATTTACTAATGATGCTTGTATACTATAGGACCAATGATGAGTGATTTATTTACCCACAAATCAAATACTTTTAGATTTAAATAATTGTGAGTTTTCAAGCGTTTTTGTTTGTTTAATGTGTTTTTGTATTGTTTGGTAGGTTTACAAATAAATGAGAGAAAAGGTAAAAAATCTATGCAGGTGCTGTAACTTCAAGGCCGATGTTGACCATGATTCAATCCTATTTTGGACAAACTTCATACATGGAAGTTGTATATCTATGTCTTAACTTTCTGTAGTCTTTTGAATCACCTCAATTGGAATTTGGACAAGAAAGTTATGGTAAGTTTTCAGAAGTCTCGCGCTGCAGCGCAAGTTAGCGCCTTTTGGCGCTATAGTGCCAACAAAAGTGGTGCTGCAGCGCGAGCGTTCTGCCCATTTTTTGAGAAAACCCTAAAGAAATGACGTTGCAACGCTATTCCATTCGGGTTGCAGCGTCAACCTACGGATCTGAAACCTCAAATGAGCCATTTTGGTTTATTTTGAAATGGAAGAAGAAGAGAGATCGGATGAGAGCAAAGACCAGAACACGGAGGAGGCGCGAAATTGAAGATTTGATGCAAATTTCTCTACAAAATCTGATTTGAATCTCTTTCTTGACCCTAATATTGTTTGAATTTTATACTTGAGATAGTGTATTGAACACATGTTTACATTTATGAAATTCTTGATAATATTAATATTAACTATGGATTTCTCTATGTTGTGCTAAATCGTTTCTATCTAGGGGTTTTGAATAGTTTTGTATAAATTACGCCTTGAGATTTTAAGTTATTAATTGGATTTCATGTTTTGATCATTTGTATTTCTTTGTGCGTAATCGCTAATTTATGCGAGAGGTAAATTAGATATCATAAATATGTAAGATTAGGTATTTGAGATGTGATAATCTTGCATATTCAGACCGGAGAAATACAACCCTTATTATATTGAATGCAAAATGCTAATATAATTTGGATAGCCAATTGATGGGTGAGGCTTAAAGATTGAATAATTAGTTGAGTTGAATAGAGATATTAATTTGATTAATTATACAAACTACCTCACTTGGCATTCGAGAGGTTGAAATGAGGATAATTTAGACACCCACAGTTAATGATTGGACATGTATTCAATTAACAAGTTAGAAGAAAAACATAGTTTAGCAAAGTGATGTCACCCCCCCCCCCCCTAGAACATTTGTGCATAAAAAAATCCATATTTTTTTTTTATTATTTTTGCATTTATATTTGTTTTAGTTATTTTAGTTTAAAAACCAAAAAATTGGACGCTTAAATAAAATTAGGTTATGATAATCGTGGTACTTAACAATGATCTAAACCAATTCATGTGACTATGACAACCCTACTTACCACTACACTATTAAAACTTGACCCATACACTTGCAGAATTGTAGCGACAAATAAAATCGCTACCAAGTTTTTGGCGCCGTTGCCGGGGATTGATGTTTTAGATTGTTGTTAATATTGTAAATAAGTAACTTGATTTTAATTTATGCATTTATTTTTTCCTAATTTTTGTTTTTGAGTTTTGTCTGTATTGCGAGGTACTTGAAGATGTTTGATCAACAGGTACTCTTGCAATTTTCTCAACGAGATTTTGAGTCATTTTATTGTACTTGGGATAGATATAAGGAATTTCTCATTCCGTTCCCAAATCATGATTTCCCAAAGGAATGTTAATTACTGAACTTTCTCAACAGGTTACAACCCGCAACAAGAATGTAAAGGTGCATGTAGTTTTCTGCGGAGTATAAAGATAGTAAAGTTTTCCTCGTTCAGTTCTCGTCCCAATCATCTTCCCCGATTAGTTACAAATATAATTTTTCATGATCATTCCAATTATTTCGTTTACTTGATGCACCATAAATCTGACACCCAGAAATACATTACTGCATTTATTAATCTTATTGAGACACAATTTTCCTTAAAGGTTAAAATTCTTCGTAGCGATAATGGTTCTAAATTTAAAATGACATAATTTTATTCAGATAAAGAGATCATTCATCAAACTAGTTGTGTCTCAACTCCGCAACAAAATGGAGTAGCTGAGTGAAAGCACCGACACCTTCTCAATGTGGCACAAGCCTTATTGTTTCAAGCTAATATTTCTAAACAATTTTGGGTAGAAGTCATCTTAACTGCCACTTACCTCATTAACCGCACTCCTACACCGATACTCAAAAACAAAACCCCTTTTGAGATGTTTTTTCACAAACCACTTGCATATGACCATTTGCGACTCTTTGGATGCTTATGTTTTGCATCGGAACATCATCATCGTCTGTTAAAATTTGATGCTAAAGCTACATGTTGCCTTTTTCTTGGATATCCATATGGTCAAAAGGGTTACCGGGTTTATGATCTGTCAACTGGTAAAATATTTGTCTCATGTGATGTTTTATTTCATGAGACCACTTTTCCTTTCCCGTTTTCAAATACAAATCCTCCTCCAATTTTTCCCTATACTCAATCATTCATCTATGATGATGACATCACACATACACCTCCCTTATCCCAAACCACCATTGAACCTTCTACCCCATAAAGTTCTTCATCTTCACCTCCATCTCCTTCACCAACATCCTTACCATTTGTTGAGCATAACCCTTCAAACCAATCTCTTGCTCCTCAACTTCCTCCTCCACGGATGACACATACTACAACAACACCTAGTTATCTTCGGGAGTATTATGTTGGTATTTCCCTTCCTTCAAGAAACGTTTCCTCATCTGCCTCGGCATTGGTTGGCACTGCAAGTATACTTGCCCATTATCTCATGTAGTGTCTTATGAAAGATTATCACCCTAACATCGTGCATTCACCATTGCTCTTTCAGTTGAGACAGAACCAAAAGTCTTATGCTCAAGCAATTTGTGATCCTAAATGGTGTCTTGCAATGCAACAAGAGCTTGCTGCTCTCAAGGCTAATGGAACATGGTCCTTATAACCATTACCTCATGGGAAGAAACCGAATGGATTTAAATGGGTATACATGATCAAATTCAAGCCAAATGGTTCCGTTGAACGTTATAAAGCATGTCTAGTTGCAAAAGGATACAGTCAAATAGAAGGACTGGATTACCGTGAGACTTTTGCTCCAGTTGTCAAACTTGTTACTATTCGTCTTCTGCTTGCTATGGCATCCATTCAACATTGGCATCTTCATCAACTTGATGTCAATAATGCCTTCTTACATGGCGATCTTGATTAGAAGGTTTACATGAATTTACCTCCTAACCTCGGACAAAAGGGGGAGACACGAGTTTGCAAACTACACAAATCACTATACGGTCTTAAACATGCCTCCCGCCAATGGTTTATCAAACTCTCAACCGCTCTCAAACGAGCTGGGTATCAATAGTCAAAGGCAGATTATTCATTATTCGTCTGATCTCAAGATGGTAAATTCATTGCCCTTCTAGTTTATGTAGATGATGTCATTCTAGCATGAAATAATCTCCAAGCCATCAAAGATACCAAATCATTTCTAAAGGATCAATTTAAGTTGAAGGACCTTGGACAATTGAAATACTTCCTAGGGATAGAGGTCGCTCGACCTAGCAAAGGTATTACTCTTTCACAAAGGAAGTATGCTCTTGAAATTCTTGAAGATGCTGGATATTTTGGTGCCAAACCAACCTCATCTCCAATGGAGCAAAACTTGTCTCTCAGTAAGGGTGATGGTGACTATATTAATGTCCCTTCTTCTTATCGAAGGCTTGTTGGGCAGTTAATTTATTTGACCATCACACGACCTGACTTGACATATGCAGTCAACATTCTAAGACAATTTATGGACAAGCCACGGGGTTCCACACTTAGAAGAAGCTCATCATGTCTTACAATATGTGAAACACACACCAAGCCAAGGAATTTTTCTTTCTTCAACTAATTCAATCCAATTGAATACTTTTTAATGCAGATTGGGCTAGATGTCATGATAGTCGTCACTCTGTTTTTGAATATTGCATATTTCTTGGAAATTCACTAATCTCTTGGAGAACCAAGAAACAAACTACAGTGTCACGATCTAGCGCAGAGGCTGAATATCGATCTATGGCTACTAGTGAAATTATGTGGTTGAGATACATCTTACAAGATTTGGGCATCAAGCATTCTTGTCCTACAAATCTATATTGTGACAACCAAGCGTCACTCCACATTGCTTCAAATCCAATTTTTCATGAGCGGACAGAGCATATAGAAATTAATTGCCATCTTATACGAGAAAACATTCAATAAGGAGTGATCAAACCAGCCCACATATCCACATCACATCAACCAGCTGACATCTTTACCAAACCATTGAGTTCTCCACAATTCTCAACTTTACTTAGCAAGTTAGGAATTATCAACATACATTCCAAACTTGAGGGGGAGTGTTAAAATGCATAGTTGGAAAGTTGCACCAAATTTGCAACCTCAAATCTGGAAAGTTGGAAGGTTGTCAATCTTTGATTGATTTGTGTTTATTTAGCTTGATTTTAGGGATTCAAATTGATTGCAATTATGTATTCCAAAATTATCCCCAAAAATAGCACATATAAACTCTTTATAAAAAAAAAAATGATTTCTAACGTTTGTATTTGACCAAAAATATAACTTTTAAAACTCTCAAGTTAATCCTAAAAATAATTTGATTAAACTTCCTAAAATGATATATAGAAATAAAATTTTGGGAGAAATCACAAAATGAAAAAAAAAAAATATGGGCTAAATAATTAGATCTTTAAAATATATACGATATTTTTGAAAAACTATTTTCAGTCAATTAAAAATAATTTTCTAACGTCCAAGTGCTGAAAATATAAATTACAATTAAATCCATTTAATCATTAAATTAATGATAAATAATATTTAAATATAAAAAATTTAAAGAGAGATAAATTGAGGAAAATTAAGAGATAATATTTTTTTTATCATTTAATGAGTTTGGAAATAAAGAATCAATGAAAAGATAAATATTACATTTGGTGAGCTCTCATTTATTTCAAGGCAAAATCTTCCAATTTTAGGTATTTGTATTAGATATTAAATATAGAGAGGGGGAGAGACAAGAGGTGATGAGGTGGGTGATGCCGTGATGGAGTAATGTAAAGGGGAAGAATGAGGGCCAAAAATACATTTTTGACCCTTAAATTTTCTTAATTGCTTAAATAAATTTTATTGAATTAGTTGGAAGAAAATGATGAAGTTACTCTTAATTTTAAAGTAAGACAATAAAATTATCCCGTCTGTTAAATTTTTAATCATTACACTCAAGTCTTAAGCTCATTAGTTATGCTGACTAGAATATCGAAGGGGTGCAAAATACAATTCAACCAAACCACATACATGCAAAAAGTAAATAACGCTTATTTTAATTAATATTTTGAAGGATGAGTATATTTAGAAATATTGGTCATCCAACAAAAATGAGTGCATTTATGCAATTACCCCCAAGTCATAAGACACCTTCAAAACCTTTGAACATGCATTACAACCCTACTCCATGATACCATTCATTTTCTCTTTACAATGATCGGATATATTAGCAACAAATCTCAAAAAATGGCCAAATTTTTAAGTCTTAAACAATCAATCAGGGTTATTTTTGTTAAAAAAAAAAAAAAAGGGAAAAAAAAATGTAATCATAAGCTAAATCACCCGACTATATCAAGAACCATTACACGAACATTTCAAACACTTGAGCACCAAAGATGGTTGTTCTGGTGGTGATGGTGATTGCGGTTGTGATGGTGGTGGTGGTGGTTCTCTCTATCAATCATACTCCAAATGGAGCAAAACTCCTCCACATGGCAGGGGATGACATGGCGCCTTTTTGATCAAACCCGTACTCTTCCTCTGCCTCCTTCAGTAACTCTGCGAAGAGCGGGTGGTTGATGAAATCCACGGGCACCACAAATCGCCTTCGTTCCTCATCTCCTTGTCCCACGACCACCGCCATGCATGTAACCCTTCGGTATATCCCCAGTTTGTTCATTCTTCCCATGATGATGATGATGGAGGCGTGGCACATGTAGATGTGGAAAATTCAGGTGATGTTTATTTCCACTACTCATTTTCAAAAGTAACCTCTCAAAAAATAGCTGAATTTTACTTTACTTTTTTCTAAAACAATAGAGGAATTTCACTATTTTTTTTCTCAAAGAGAGAATGGTCAAGGCTCGGAAGAAGAAATGGCTAGGTTAAAGAGGGTTAGAGAAGAGTCTGTAAGAGACGTTGGGATGTTGCTGATTATAAAGAGAGAGAAAATGCGTTTGGGAAATGGAAGGGGATGGATTTACATTTTCTAGCTAAAGAACTCTAATTTGGATACAAATATAATCAATGTATATCAATAATAATTTCATTAAATAAAATAATATAATTTATATATAATATAATACATAAAATATTTAATTTTAAATTATTTTTCTTACACTTTAAACGTGTATTCCAGCCCTACTCTTTCATACAGTTCATTTTCTCTTTACAATGATTGGATATATTAGCAACAAACCTCAAAAAATGAAAACAATTGTAAATCTAAACAATCAATCAGGGTGATTTTGTAAAAAGGAAAAAAGAAAAAAATATGTAACATAAATGACCCAACTATATCAATAATCCTAATACGAAGATTTCAAACACTGAAGCACAAAAGATGGTGGTTGTTGTGGTGGTGATGATTGCAGTTGTGATGGTGGTGGTGGTGGTGGTTCTCTCTGTCAATCACACCCCAAACGGAGCAAAACTCCTCCACGTGGCAGGGAATGGAGATGGCGCCTTTCTGCTCAAACCCATACTCTTCCTCTGCCTCCTTCAGCAACTCTGCGAAAAGCGGGTGGTTGATGTAATCCACTGGCACCACAAATCGGCTCCGTTCCTCCTCTCCTTGTCCCACGACCACTGCCACGTAACCCTTCGGTATATCCCCAATTCCTTCATTCTTCCCATGATGATGATGATGGAGGTGTGGCACATGTAGATGTGGTAAATTGAGGTTATGTTTATTTCCACTACTCATTTTAAAAAGTAGCCTCTCAAAAAATAGTTGATTTTTACTATATGTTTTTTCCAAAACAATTGAGGAATTTCACTATTTTTTTTTCAAAGAGAGAATGGCCGAGGTCGAAAAAAGAGATGACTAGGTTCAAGAGGGTTAGAGAAGAGTTTGTAAGAGACTTTGGGAAATGGAAGGGGATGGATTTATATAGGGGAAGAGGCTTGGAGATTTCTTATACGCCAAGGCGTAGGGGGAGGGAGCTGACGCGGTTACAACGGAAATGGAAGGCAAAATCTCACTTTATGACCCTAAACATTTCGTGAATTTGACTTTGCTCCCTAACTTCTTAGCTTTTATGATTTACATTTCATGTTTAATTTTTTAGGTTAATTGTTCTGATTTCTCAAGTTTTGCCACTTTTGTAGCCAAAATAAGGTGTAAAACATAAGCGTACTTTGATTTTAGGGCCAAAAAAATGCAATAATTCTATTATTTGTCCTTTCAACTGCAATTAATGTGACCAAATCTAGTGATATAAGTGGTTAAAACCGAAAATTGGGAAAAATTAGACACAAAATTGTTTATTTGCGAACCATGTATAGAAATAAAAAGATTAAAGAATAAAATGAAATTATACCTAACATTAAGAGTACAAAATGTAATTTAGTCGAAAACGGCTTACTTCTTCCGGGTCAAACCTTGCTGCCAATAATTTTAGCGCGTGGTACTTGTGTCCCTTGTGTGTGGAATTGACTAAATGTAATAGTTATCAAGTTAAAATGAAGTAGTGAGAAGATAAAACGTTGGGAAAATAAATTAACTAGTTTTATTTTGGCTCATTATCAAATTTAAGGTTGTGGTTGGGTAAGCAAATTGGGGGATGAATTTGATTTGAATAAAGGATTTCAAAATTTATTTTTGATAAATGTCATGTGTGGGTATTAAGTAAGAAGAATTTATAAAATCTCTTCAAGTGTTAAATAATGGTGAAAGATAAGATTTGGAAATCCTTTTGAAATAGGTATTATCTAAAAAATCCATCGAGATGAGGTATTTACAATTTCTTTGTCAATGCTCTTCGCTCTTCACACCTGATCACCTTCGTCGCTGTCTTCTTATTCTTCGTTCTTCTTTATTGAAGCCACCTCACCGGAGAGTGAGAACACCATAGCTAGAGGTGTCAAGCCCCATGCCTCGCCAGAGAGAAATCAACAACCGAAATCGTCTCAATTTCACCATCCCAATTTCACAGAAAACGAAATCAACAACCGAAAGCGAAATCAACAAGCCAAATCATCAATCGTAGTCGATCGTCTAGGGTTCTTCGTTGTCGAGTTGCTGCTTTCTTCGTCGATTGTCGTCAATCATTCTTTCGTCCAACTTAGAATAGCTTCGATTTTTTGGTGAGAATAGCTTCGATTTTGGTGAAATTGTTGTTTCTTTAGCTTTGGGATGGCGATGATCGTCGCCGGTGGTGATAATCAACGGTGGTCGGATTTGAATGGCGATGACCGGTGGTGGACGGATATGGATGATGGTGACGACGATAGGTTGAAGGTGAAAATAATAAAATCGTAGAGAGAGAAAGAGAGATGTGTTTGGAAGAAGATGGAAAAAATACACAATAGTCCCTCAAAATTTAATGATTTCTATATTACATTTATAAATATTTTACCTATCCAAATAAGGGAATTATAGAATTACACCATCAAATTCTTTGGTTAAAATATTTATCCAAATAAGAGATTTGTAAATGAAGTGATTTCAAAATTCAGAATTTTGAAATCCTTTCGTTAACAAATCTCTTGAGTTTATCAAATCTCTTACCCAAATGCAACCTAAAGGAAATAAAATAAGATTTAAGGACAGTTATCCCTCACTACCCGTAAAGGAGTAAAATTACCAAATAGGTCTATTATTTTTAGTAGGTTACCAAATAGTTGTTTATAATTATTCGGTCACATTTGTTCATCCAACTACTTACTTGATATGAATTTCTTAAAAAGATAAGTATTCAAAATTCTTTTATTAAAATCAAAATAACTATATTTTACACTTTTTTTCACGATCTAATTATATATTCAGATTTGTTTTATAAGTTTTCAAAATGATATCTCATTCAAAAAAAATTTCAATTAGTTTTTAGATTCGTTTTACATTCAATATGATATTTTTAAAGAGTTATTTGGTGGCAAGTCTTTTATTTTACCCTTAATTTAAAAAAAAGTCTCATGTGCAATTGCAACTTGTGTTTTAGTCTCGCCTATTAAAAAAGGCGAAAGACCCAATATATGCGCCTGCACTCGAAGTTACATGTAATTAGTTTGTATGTAAAATCTCTGTTCGATGTAACAAATATTACACAAATATATGTAATTTCGTAGCATATAAGTGATATTACACAAAATACATGTAACTAATATTAAACTAATTTTTGTATAGAATATTTGTTAGATGTAATAAATATTACATAAATACATATATTTATAACATGTAACTAATATTAGACAAATACATGTAATTAATATTGCACACATATATGTAATATAGTTACATATGATTTGTAATTATTAAGTTTATAACTAATTTTAGTTATATGTAACTAATATTCACTATATTACGAATTTACTCACTAAATTCTCTCTACAATCCTTGCAATGCGTGCACATACGAGACTAAAACACAAGTAAAACTCATTTTAAAGGACTAAATCAAATCTTATGTTTTCAAGGGAATTTTTTTTAAATTATATCTGTTATTTGGGACTAATGGCCAACTATCCCATTTTCAAATTTCACATTCATGTTACATTTAACATATTATTCGGAGTTTTCGGAGTTTTTCACATCTTGATGAGCTCAACATGATATTTTTTCATTATTTAACTAAATATTCGGATTCGTCTGAATAACATCTTCTAAAATATATCACGTTAATCATTCTATTATCCAAAATTCAAGTTCATGTTATATTCAATATGATATTTTTAGAATTTTTAATTTTCACATTCGTGTTATATTAAATATGTTAATTCAGAACTTTCGTAGTTTTCCATATCATGTTGAATTCAAGATTGTATTTTTTTCATAATATAATTACATATTCAGATTTGTATAGATAAGATCTTCAAAATGCTATCATGTTCATCAATTTTTCATCAAAAATTCACATTCGTGTTATATTCAATATAAAATTCATATTCATGTTATATTCAATATTGCAGAAGGGCAATATCGTCCGAATCTAATTTTGAATTTGAAATTGAGAATGTTCAATAACACAATTTCGGATAATGACTACTATTTTGTTCAATTAGAAAGTTGTGGGACAATTTAGAAGATTTGGTCCATATCAAAACTATACGGTCATTTTTCCTAAAATTTATACCACTAAATATTTAACATTTAACTTTGGGTTTTTTACTATTTAGGCATTTTTTAGCTTTCTCTCTCGTCACCGAAGCTCGTTGTCATTGTCGTCGTCGTCGCGTCTTATCGCAATCCGTCGTCTGCCTATTTGCCATCGCCCCCGTCTCTTCTTAGTGGGTTTGATTTGCGGCGGTGGAGGACGTACAGGCCTTTCTCTCTCCCTCACAACGGACCACACCCATTTTACTCCTCTCGATTGGCCGGCGATTTTATTTACCTATGCACCCGTACTCCAATCCTACAAGTGCCCAACCTAGGCAAACATATCCACCTCCCTCGCCAAGGCCGCCAAATCGAAAGTCTACAAAACCATCACATTCAATCCCAAGGACGTCGCGGCTCACACCCATCGCCGGCCGTTTGTCAAATCTGGTGGACAAAGACGATTTTGCGGTCATTGTTTGTGATGGTGGATTTGCGGTGGGTTGCGGTGGATTTGCGGTGAACCATTGGCAATAGATGTTCATAACAGTAGAGACTGCGGTGGTTGATTTTCAAATCCGATTTGCTCGCAAGCTCCCCCATCGCCGTCGTACTCCAGTCTCCAGTCCCTCAGATCCGCTAGATATTTGACGGCAAATATCGGAAGGTGAGATTTTTCAGATCTGGAAAAATCCTAGATTATGTGAATGTTTTTCTGGTTTTTTGTGATTTGTGTGAGTTGATTTTGTTCTATGTGAATATTCATATCATAGTAAATGTGTTAGCTGAAGTTTTTTGTTGATTATTTGAGATTTTTTAGATCTCGAAAACCCCAGATTATGTGAATGTTTTCAGTTTTTATGTGGTTTGTGTGAGTTGATTTTGTTCAATGTAAATGTTCAAATCACAGCGAATGTGTTAGCTGAAGTTTTTTGTTGATTATTTTTGTGTTCACATAATCTATAAATGTTCATGTAATTTTTTGTTGATTTTATGTGGAGTTTTTGTTTATTCATGTGAATGATTTTGTTGATTTTTTTTATTTTTGGTCTATGAACATTCGTATGATGCATTGTATGATGCATTTTATATGTCAATATTTTTAGATCGCAATGAGTGTGTGTATTCGAAGTTTATGTTGATTACTTTTGTGTTCAAATTCAAGATTATGAATGTTCACATATTTTGTTTCTCCATTTCTATATCTGAAAAATTCTAGATCTGGAATTGGTTTGAATGATCATATTGATTTGTTCGCCTTCTCATACTGGTTGAATGTTTTTAGATTTGGTTTCTCTCTCTCCATTTTTCAGATCTGAAAAATTCTAGATCCAAAATTTATTTTGAATTTCTATCAATCGTGAATTTGTTCAAACAAATTTGCACTAAGGTCTCCATTTTTCACAAAATATGAACATTCACAAATAGAAAAAGTTTTCCAAAAAATCAAAATTTATATCGTTGGAAAGAGGGTTTTTTGTAGATTAAATTAGTATTTTTTTTTTTAATTTCTATCAACCGTGAATCATATGGGATGATTTTGGTGATTTGGTGGTTTTGAAAAATGGGAACTGTCACAATTTTGAAATGGAGCGACGGTTTGAATTGGAGAAATGCATAGATTGTAATTACAATATAAATTGGGAGCATTTACCAGGGACTAAACTCTAAGAAAGTTAAGGGGATCGAAAACTTAATTTTGACAGTTGGATGACCATTATCACAATACACTATCTTATAAGAATCAGATAATAAAATTCCCTTTAATTATTGGATGTAAATATTTAAAGTAATATTCTTTTAATTTCATGTTTAATAATATTTATAAAAAATAATAATAATATATTTTACTACATTTTAAAAATAAAAAATCGATCATTCTCATTTGTTTTTATACCTAAAAATAGTAAACAACGAGAATCTAAATAAACTAATAAGCTACTAAGATGAGGTACATGAAGAGAGTTTTAGGCCCCGTTTGGTAACCATTTCCATCCCATTCCATTCCCATATTTTTGGGAATTCTGTTTGGGAATAGCGTTTGGTAATTTTTGTTTCCGTTTCCATTTCATTCCCATTTGAGAATTGTGCCCACTTTTTTCTTAAGAAATGAGAAACAAAAAAAAGTTGTTTCTCATTATTCCCATTCCATTCCCAAAACCCATGATCACTATTCACCTACCAGCCGACCACCGCCGCCGGACGCCGTCCGCCGACCGCTGCCGCCGCCGGACGCCGTCCGCCGACCGTCGCCGGTCACCGTCCGGCCGGAATTTTTCCGGCCACTTCTGGCAGTCGCCGGCGATGGCACCACCGCCGTCCAGTCATCGCTGGCGGAGGCACCGCCATCTCCGACGCCGGAGAACCGTCGCCAGCCGTTGCCGGGCGGCCGGCGACGGCGCCGCCGGCCGGCCGGCGACGGTGCCACCGCCGTCAGGCCAAAACTGAAAAGAGAAAAAAAAAAAAAAAAAGATTTTAGGATAAAATCGTTACCAAACACAATTCCCTTCCCAAAACAAAAAAAAAAAATTATCGTTACCAAACGCAATTCTACTCCCAAAAAGAAAACAAAATTTCCATCCCATCCCATCCCATTCTCATCCCACTGCTGGAATTGAAACAGAAACGATTACCAAACGCCACCTTAGTTTTTATTTGTTGTATTTTTATTTTTTTTGGGTGGGTGTGTGTGTGTGAATGTTAAGGAAGAATTTGTTATCTATTTGATTACCTTCGCGCATTCGCAGGCTCGTGATTTATCATATTTCTTTTTTAAATAAAAATTGGTAATTATTGTCATTACTTGACATATTTTCTCCTTCAAAATCATTAATTTTAATATTGCCTAACAACAACAAAAAAAAAAAAAAAAAGCATCAACATAGAAAGGAAGTGGAAATATAATGATTTTGACCGATCTAATATAATTCATATTTATTAAAAAAAAGAAAAAAGAAGAGATAATAATTTGTTTCAATACTTTTTAAATTTTCTCTCTAAATCATCTCAATTTGGGAGAAAGTTTCATATTTTCTTAACTATTAATCTCTTTCGTCTATTAAACTTACCAAATGACAAAAAGAGAGAGAAATATCGGTTTAGGAACGACAAAGAGGATTGAGGAAGAAGAAAAAACGATTGAGAAGCTGGATATTTTTTCTTTAATAAGGTGAAGATCATTGAACTACTTGGATAATTGGAATGAATACAATTGACATAAGTTTAATGGATTTAATGAATTTATATTAGTGACAACAAAATATTAGTATCTCTCATAACGATAGGAAAGTCATCAAAAGCATGTATTACAATCTTGAAACATTCTCATTTAACCTAAGCAACAAAATTTGCATTTAGGTTAGAAAAATAATTTACAATTAAATACTTTATTTTGTTATATTATATATAAATTATATTATTTTACTTAACAAAATTTTTAGTGATATATATTTATAATTATTATATTTTTGTGTTCTAATCACATGTTTATTAGACATTATTATTGTTATTAAATTATAAAATTTATTAAAATGACTTTATGAATTATATTATAAATATATATATGTTACAATAAAATTTATATGTATAATTAGTGATTTTATTAATTAAAATATTATGACTACTTAATATTATAATAAGAGTTATATAATCTATATATTATATATGGGCATGTGAGGATGAAAGAATATATAGAGATATAGAGAAATATAGAGGAATGAGTGTGATTCTATTGAGATATATATAAAAAAAAATATATAGAGAAGTTATATTTTGTTATTTACATATATACTTGATTTTATACGAGCAATAGGATTCGTGACAGATTCAATATAGGGATGTCCTGCCTGCACCTTGACTCCTTGGATCGTTGTATTTTCGGAAAGGCTCACCATTCAACCTTGTGCATAAAAGGGGCATACATCTTCTTAGGATAATGTTTACACACCTCGATCTATCAAATATGTATTTTCTCTCTATTCTATTATTTATTTTATTTATTTAAATGTTGTTGTTCTTTATTATTTACAGAGAGTAAAATAACATGTTCTATTTATTTATTATTTCATTTGTGTTTGTATAATTATATGTGAAATTTCTCCAAAAAAGATATAATTTTATAAAAGTTCAATTTTGCTTGAATTTGTTTCTAATATAATTTCAATGTATTTAATGATCGATACATTTTTGTTTTAATATTAAATTTATGAAAATCGCAAGAGAAATGAAAATTGTGTTTTTGTTATGATAATATTCTATCTTATATTTTCCATTTAACATTATTTTCTTTGAACTATTGGATTTTTTTCTTTTGAACTATTGGTTTTGAGGCATGATTCTAACAGTAAATAAAAATGGTTCAAGTTCCCGTTTGTTTGTTTTGCATTTGTTTAGAACATTCGCAGTTTTTTTCTGTCTTTCTCCATTTTTCTTATAATTTGAGTTTATATTTCTTCAATTATATTTATATGTTCTTCTATCAAGTTCTTCTAATTACAGTATGATTGGTTAATTGAGTATGCTAAGCTTTCCCTCTCTGAGAATCCAATTTCTTCTTCTGGTTTTTAGTCATTCTTAGTCATTGCGGTTTTGCATTACTAGTTGTTCTCTGTCTTCCTTAGTTTATTGTTGTTGGTTGCATCAAAATCAAAGCTGTATATGCTAAAGTAATGGAGTTGGTTCAGGAGCTGAATTATAATGATTTGCCGATATACTTCTTTATTTGGCTATCTAATGGTAATCCAGCCAAATCCTTTGTTTGCCAAACTGGCTTCAAATTTTGAAAAAGAAGAATTTTTCAAATCATTGTTTTTGTTCTATTTTGTTCCCAGATTTTTGTATCTGTTACCAAAAAAATTCACGAGTCAGGTACTTCCACGTCCAAACAGTAAGTATTTATTTTTTCATTTATATTCTGTTTTGTATTTATGTTCCCAGATTTCCATATTTCTATTTCCAAATTTTCCAAATTACTGTTTATGTTTTGTTCTTTCCCAAATTACTGTTTGACTATCTCTTAGGCAATGCGCAATTCTTTCTTGATTCTTCGATATGTAGTTAAGCTTTTTGGCTACCAATGTTATGTTTTTATTATCTCTTGGCTACCTTGCAATTGCATTTTTGGTGATTTATCCGTATATCTACATCTACAATTGCAGATCCTTAAATTTGGCTTTAAGTGATTTATCCGTATATCTAAACCCTAATCAGGTGAATGTTTTTTGCTTTTGATTATCTCTTCGGCAGTGTTTAGAATGTTTAATTATTTTGATTCGTATTGATTATTTCTTGGTGAGTTATCTCTATTGTTTTTGGCTTGATTCTTCGATCTATATATCTGTATATTTGTTTCAAAATTTATGTTTCTATTTATGTTATGTCCCCATAATCCAATGTTTCCGTTCTGTAATTCTTGTATTTGTTCCAATCGCTAAAGTTGTTCGATAGAATGCTTGTGAAAACACAGATTTCTTGGAACACTATGATTTTAGGGTTTGCATTGAATTTTAATTCCGAAGGTGCTTCAAATTATCAAGCCAGGGCAAGCCATGCCACGCAAAGTCTGGACATTGGCGTTAATGTCAAATCAATTGCAATGGCTATAACCGTTTGCATTGATCTAGATTCGTTTTACAAAGACAAGGCGATTCATGGGTACGTAATAACAGGTGGTTTTGAGAAGCGCCCATTTGTGAAAAACTCTCTTATAGGAAGGTATGAGTTTGTTGTATGTGGTTGTCCTTTTTTTTTTGATGGAGTTTTGGGAGAGTTTTCCATTGAACATTGTATAAGTATGATTTTTTTCTATTATCTAGAGATTTTAGAAAACTTTTTTTTGTTTTGGAGTAAATTGTTGTTTATTTCTATTGTGTTTAGCTCTAAAAAGAATATGTATTGTAGTTTGACATGGAATCTTCTTAACTACATATTCTTGACGTGGAAATGTATTTTTACTTAATAATGGAGCATACGTGGTACACATTTATATTTTGAAATTTCTTTATTTGATGATAGACTTCTATTTCGATTTAATTCATATTTAATTGTGGTAATATTTTAATAGCTGAATATCTACATTATTGAATATTGATTGTGTTGTATTTATAATATACATTATTAGTTAATGATGACATTTAAATGTTAGTTATTGTTGATTTTTTAATATAAAGTGTGTAAAATGTTGTATAAATAAAAGAAATTACGATTAAAAAAAAAAAAAATAGGTTCAATTTTTCAACAGACGTGCCTTCAGGAATGGGTTATGCAACAGTTAATTTATAATTTATGTTGCATGTACACATAAACTCTTTATATGTGTGGATCTATTCTTATATTATGTATTTAATATTGTAATCTATATAATAAATCAGCTCATCTACAAAAAGGACTGTCGAATCAGAGGCAAACCTCTAGATATTTTTTTACTGTTAGATCATATTAAGAAAATTAGGTTTAGGTTAACTAACCAAATGCCACAGTAGCTGATGTCTTTTGTCAGCATTCACTCTCGCTTTTCTTTCTCTCTCTCTCACTCACTCCAAACTCATTACTTCTCCTCTTCCTCGCTTTCATCGTCTTCTCTTTGCATACCGCCAACGCCGCTAATCATCGTCAATAGATCATGCCTAAATCTACTCGCGACAACCACAATCGTTGTTGATGCTCGCATCGATCTCAAAAGGCTTCATCTCTAATCTAAGCTCGCCGCTTTATTTATCGCCAGACTCAAATATGCTCTCTCCTCTGCGCCTTCCTTAGACCACTATATCTAGATGGAGCAACTTGATTTGGCTGAGTCTTGCAATGTTTTGTGATTTTTGAATTTGGGCTTTAGATATGAACATTTAGGGTTATTTTTCTCTCATTCTCGCCCAAATCTACAATTTGTGACGCCGGCACCATTCGTCGACTTTCCTCCCAATATTCGCAACGCCTAGGCCCAACCGGTAGCTCCTCATTGGCCGCCGACCTTCCTTTTGAGGCCCCAAGTTTAATCGGTACTTCGATTCATTGGTTGTCCAAAGTATATGATGATTTCCCAAGTGAAATCTTTACCTATAAACACAATTTTCATTATTGTTCAACAATATTGCTGCTCTTATTTGTCATTAACGCAAGTCACACACATTATTCATGGATTTGTTCTTTGAGATCCTGTATAGCATTTCTTGACTCATTATTCATGGATTTGTTCCACTCTTTTTTGTTCACGCATTAACAAAAACATAAATATAAGAAAGGAAATCTTTAAAAAAAAAAAAAGTTATCCACAAATTCACCTCAGTTTCAAGCCGCCAAGCGAAAGGTAGTAACACAGTCGATGAGCTTTTATTGTTGATTCGATCTTTCGCTGCTTAAGCTAAGACCAGTTTATTTTGGTCCTTTTTTGTAGGTTTCAACCCCCGATTCAGATTTAACTTGCTCGAGTGATCAATCAGACGATGTTGTCATTGAATATGATGATTTTATGAGCGTATGGTTTAAGGTTTTCCTTAAGCACTTTTTCGATGTTTGGTTTAGATTTCAGGAAAGGAAAATCGAAAATTTTGAAAAAACTGAAGTTGTTCGGTTTAGTTTTGACAAAGTTATGAAAAAAAGAAAAAGTCATTATAGAATAATGTGTTAAAAAATAGAAAAATAAAAATAATGTGATTAAATAAAATATGATTTGAAAAGAGATATAATACTAAGGTTTTGTTGAGTGAATATGTGGTGGAGAGAACGTGTAGATAAAACACAAAATATAGAGGGCAAAAATAAAAATAATTTTATAAAATACTATAGAAGTTTTTACACTTTGCACCCCTTAAATTTTTGGAGAAATCTCACTTTTGCTACTGTACTTTTAATTTAATTTATAGTTTTTTTTTGCAGGTTTGAATTAGGTTTAGTTTCAATTTAGGTGTTAGTTTATATTTTATGCATTAATGCACTATCATCCTAATGAGGTTAATATCTAATTTTAGTGTTAATTTTTTGTCATAAGTTCATTATGTTGTTTTGAGGTCCTTGGATATTGTCATTTTTTTTCCATGTAATTTTTCGTGTCTAAATTTATTTGTTTTGTACTTCTAATTTTTTAAGGGTGTAGATGAAACAGAAAGTAAAATTTATTGGGAGCTCTTTTTTAGATATATAGATAGTGTGTATTTGTATAGAGTATAGTCTCTCTCTTTTTTTTGGAAATAAATAATATGTGAAATGGTGTTTGGTGTCGATTGTTAGTTATTATTGATATTCAATTGTTATTATTATTAATGTTCAAATGAAATAAGTATAGAATATTGTATAAACAGAGGAGATTTGAAAAAAATTTAAAGATATTACTTTTTGTGTTTTTTAAGTTTTACACTCGTGCTTTTAGACATGAGTTATACACTAGTACATAATATCTTATATTGAGATGGAGCAGAATCTAAATGCCAAATTTCTCTAAGAAAAGAATTAGAATTTTATCAGTAAATAACATTCCAAACGTAAGAATAATAATTGCACTAAAATTAGGATTCCATTGCTATAATAATTCTCCAATTGGAGCATAAATGTCTCAGGTTGTGTTTGAATAAGATAAATGATGAAATTTGCAAATGATAGAATTTTTAAAATTTTGGATTTTAAAATTTTATTATTTATAAATTTTTTGTTTGGATACTTTTTGTAAATAAAAAATTTGATTGCGTAATTTTATAATTTTCTCATTTGAATAAATAAATATTTATACGTAAATTTTAAATCTATTAAATTTTAATCATAAAAAATGTATAAATATATCTCATAATATAATTTTTATTTATTAATTTAATAATATAATTTTAATAATATAACATTAATTATACATAACTATTTTATAATATGATTTATATACCTATTTTGCAAATATAATTTTACATAATAAAGAAGAGTGGATTTTAAAATTATGATAAAATAAAAAATGAGATTGAAGTAAAATGGACATGGAATTGAAAAAATAACAAATTCACTCTTGAAATTATTTATAAATAACATGTATTTTGAAATGATTGTAAATCTCTCATATTCTCCTATTTTACAAATTAATTGATTTTTATAAATTTTTCTTTATAGAATCTAAATAAAAAAAAATAGATAAATTTATAAAATTTCTTATTCAAATAAAATCATCCCTTGGTCTCTCAGAAATTGCATAAAACGGATTTTTTGGAGACCCCCAATGGCCAAGTCTCGCATGAAGTGCTAAGGATTCAATAAGTCCAAGATTGAGTCCTTATAGATTGAAGCATTACGTATGTCTGGCGGAGATCATATTTACTCTTGAAAACTTAGTAGGCATTATTTTGGACTTTGTTGATTTTCTTGAGGTTAAGATAACCTTGGATAGGCCAAGCCTCCCTTGCGCATGAACTCGCCTAAGTCGTAACCTTCACTAGTAAGATTTTTCCCGTGTTTTCATCTTTTATCCGGTCGCTACTGATATTAATTTTCTATTCATTGAACTCCACACATACGGGACACAAGCATCTCGCGCAGAAAGTTTTGACTTCGAATAAGTAACCCCTTAATCAAGCGTTTGGGTTGGCCTAAATTATACTCTGTACCCCTAACTTTTGGTATAATTGCACTTTGTTCTTAAATGTTATAATGTTTATACGTTGCTCCTTAATATTTCACGTTTTGTGTTTAGTTGGTAACATTGCACAAGTTCTTATACTTTTGTCCCTAAAGTCACTGACGTCATCAGAGCATATCCAATAGATATGCTAAATTTGGTATAAAATTTATGAGATATAATACATGAACAATAGTATGTCACGTGTAGCTTAAGATGGATATTTTAACAGTTGTAACAAAAATAGTGTGTCATTTCTTCAAATGTATCTTATACTACACTTAAAAATAGAAATGGAGTTGAATAAAAAATTTAGTTTGTATTTGAATTAGTATTATGTATCTAGATGTATCAAATTAATAATTAGATTATAAATCCACATACATCAAATTAAAGTAAATAAATCAGGGCAATTTAAATGTAAATTAATTCAAATTAAATTATAACATAACTTAGTTGATGAATTAAAATTAACACAAACAAAATAAAATTAACAAACTAATCCAACCCAAATAAAATTAAATTAACAAACTATATTTATTTTTTTTGGTGTTCTTTTTTGGTTTGATGATTGTTCGAGCAATAGCTAATTTCAATAGTCTTCCCTCCAAAAATTCCATTAGGTTTGCACTTATGGAGAATATGGCTTAGGGAAGGGGTTATGTCATTTTGGCACAGCAAATACCACATCTGTTGGAATTTTAATTTTGGCACATCTTATAGCATATTTATTAGAAATGCTCGCACTTCTTGTCTTTTTCGTTTTTTGGATTCAAACATTGAAATTGGGCTATAATTTCATTATCTCGCCCTTATGTCGATAAAAGTAATCAAAATCGTGAAATTTAATCAATCAAACACAAAAAAGAAAATATTTAGGCGTTGAATGTAAAATTAAAAGATTAAGAAGTGAATTGAAAGCAAACCTAAAAACTAGGGTTACAAAGTGCGTTTTTGCATTAAATTTGCGTTTTAGCTACGTCAACCCTCTTTCTTCAAGCCTTCGAGTATAAGAGCTCCCTCAATTCCTTCGTCTGTATAAACCCATCCCCTTCCATTTCTCAAACGCACTTTTCCTCACCTTTTTTTTTTATTGAAAATTAGTGAAATTCCACTATTTTGGGGGAAAAGGGGGAAATTTCTCTTCTTTTTTTTGGAAGAACAGTGAAATTCAACTATTTTTTGGCGGGTTACTTTTGAAAATGAGTAGTGGAAATAAACACCATTTGAATTTGCTACATCTACATGTGCCACACATCCATTATCATCATGGGAAGAGTGAAGGAATTGGGGTGGAAATACCCAAGGGTTCTGTGGCGATGATGGTGGGGCAAGGGGAGGAGGAGCGACGGCGATTTGTGGTGCCGGTGGATTACGTCAACCACCCGCTCTTCGCGCAGCTGCTGAAGGAGGCGGAGGAAGAATACGGGTTCAATCAGAAAGGGGCGATCTCTATCCCCTGCCACGTGGAGTTGTTTCGCTCGGTTTGGGGAATGATTGATAGAGAAAACCACCATCACAACCACCACTATCACCAAAACCACCACCATCTTTGGTGCTTTAGTGTTTGAAAATGTTTGGGTTATGCTTCTTGTTATATTTGGGTGATTCAACTTAATTGCTCTCTTTGATTGTTCAAGATTTTAATTTTTTTCATTCTTTTTTTTTTTTTTCTAATTTGTTACAATTGTATTCAATAATTTGTTGGGATTTAATCCCTATAAATCTGAATATATAACACCTTAATTAATATGTCAAATCACCAAGAGTTCCAATGTACACGTAAATTACATATATGGATCCATTACGATCAATTGACTACTGATGCGGAATTTTGCGACAATCAATTACGAGAAGAACACGGATCGAGCGGGTACATAATCTTTCTCAACCAAATCTCTGGAATTCCTCAGTGGGATTCACGATTCACTTTTAGATGGGGAGAAGTGAGCCGTCAAAACGATTTGGTATATTGGGGACCATAACCCTAACATTATCTATTTATATAGTGTGATTAGGGTTCCCATAATCCCCGAATCACCCCAACAGTTTTCAGTATCTACTCATTTAACCCACATTCTTTTGAGTAGTCTATGGGATTACCCAAATTAATTAGATTACTTAATTTTAGCCCATTAAATTTAAATAGTAAATATAATTATGTTAATAATATATTGCCCAAAAATAGATTAGAAAATAAAATTTCCTAACAATCTCCCACTTGAGCTACATATTATCCCTGAAATAATTATATCACAAAATTCCTTAATTAGGCGCGCATCCATATATTATTTATCCTTAGATTTCTCCTTAAACAATCTGGTCCATCTCATATACTAACAATAGAATTACAACAGCTAATATCACAATACAGTTGTGACTAAACCACGATGATCACCATACTAATATATACTCAATGACATAGATCAAATGTGGATGAGTAGTATGTAAATTACATGCAATGTGATCTCAGACATGTATATTTCCAACTAGTCCAACTTTGGTCTTTAGTGAGATCAATTTAAAATCCTTAATGCAACACAAACATTGCACACAAAAATAAACCACCAACTTTATTCTGCAGAAAACTTAAATAATTCAATGTTCAAAGCAAAAACATATAGAACAAAAATGACTCCCACTAAACCAAGGTATTATCATAAATAAAACCCATGTGAGCGTTAGGGGTTAAGCCCTTGGTTAATGGGTCCGCTAGCATAGAATCTATCCCTATGTGTTCTATAGCAATCTGTTTCTCCTGAACTCTCTCCATAACAACTAGAAACTTGATGTTGATAAATTTCGATTTCGTCGAGCTCATATTATTGTTGGAGTAAAGAACCGTTGAGTTATTGTCACAATAAATTTTCAATGGCCTTTCAATGCCATCTACCACACGCAGCCCAGTGATAAAGTTTCACAACCATATTCTGTGATTGGACGCCTCATAGCAAGCAATAAACTTTGCTGTCATGATTAAAGAAGCCATGAGAGTTTGCTTAGCAGACTTTCATGAGAGAGCTCCTCCAACCAACATACATATGTAGCCTGATGTGGAGCGCCTGCTATCTTGACATCCCGCAAAATCGAAGTCAGAGAACCCGATTATCTCCAAACTATTTGATCTCCGATAAGTGAGCATGTAGTCTTTTATTCTCCTCAAATAACGCATCATGTGTTTGGCTACCTTCCAATGTTGCATACCTGGATCACTCAAGTATCTGCCCAAAACACCGACTATAAATACTATGTCGAGATAAGTACAAACTTGAGTATACATTAGATCCCCTATAGCTGACGTATAAGGAATCTTCTGCATCTCTTTCCTTTCAAGGTCATTGTTGGGGCATTGATTGAAACTAAACTTGTCTCATTTAGTTATGGATGTATCTCCTGGTTTACTGTCTTTCATACCGAATCTACTCCTGTGGAAAAATTTTCTACTTCTCTGTTATATAGTATTATTATCTCTACTCCTGTAGGTGAGTCAACGTTAATAGACAATGTGCATAAAGACAGTCTGTTTTGTATTGGTGATAGAGAATTGTCGATGGATCTGATTTTGATGTGATACTAGTATGGATTTACTATCCAGCTATCATGCCATAGTCGATTGTTTTAAGAAGAAAGTTATTTTTTGAGTCTCAGGCGAGTCAGAGTTTGTATTTTCGGGCGACAAAATCATTACCCTTGTCGGTTTGATTTCAATCCTAGAGGCCAGGAAATTATTAAAGAATAGATGCTAGGGATACCTCGCGCATGTGATTGACACCAGTTAGAATGAGGTACAAGTGGCAGATATCCCAGTGGTCGGGGATTTTCCTAATGTATTTCTAGAAGAATTATCAGGGTTGCCAGTGGATAGGGAAATTGAGTTCACTATCGAATTACTTTCGGGTACTTCCCCTATATCAATTCCACCCTATCGTATGACACCTACCGAGTTAAAAAAATTGAAGATCCAATTGCAAGATCTATTAGACTGCGGGTTTATCAGACCTATTGTTTCTTCGTAGAGGGCTCTCGTGTTATTCGTATGGAAGAAGGATGGCACACTGAGGATGTGTATCGATTACAGGCATCTGAATAAGGTGAAGATTCGTAATAAATACCCGTTGCCTAGAATTGATGATTTGTTCGATCAGTTGCAGAAGGTCACGATACTTTCCAAAATAGATCTTCAATCAGGATATCATCAGCTAAAAGTCAGAGATAGTGATGTGTCAAAGATGGCATTCCGTACAAAGTATAGACACTATGAATTTCTAGTGATGCCATTTCGGTTAACAAACGCCAATGCTGCATTTATGGATCTGATTAATCGGATTTTTTAGCCTTATTTAGATCAGTTTATCGTCGTGTTTATTGATAATATATTAATCTATTCCCAAAACAAAGAAGAGCATGCAGAGCATCTCAAGATTGTGTTACAGATTTTGAAAAAGAAGCAATTGTATGCAAAATTCAGTAAATGTGAGTTTTGTCTTGATAGAGTTGTATTCTTGGGGCACGTTATCTCGGGGGATGGTATTCAAGTCGACCCAAAGAAAGTCGAAATCGTTATTCAATGGGAAAGACCGAAGAGTGTAATAGAAGTTCTCAGCTTCCTAGGAATAGCAGATTATTATCGCTGGTTTGTGTAGGGATTTTCTGTTATAGCTGCCCCGTTGACCCGATTGACCCGCAAGAAAACTAAATTTGAGTGGAATAACAAATATGAACAGAGTTTCCAAGAGCTAAAAAAACATACTGATATCATCACCGATTCTTTTTCTCTCAATGGACGGGGATGACTTTGTGATTTACAGTGACGCTTCACACCAGAAACTAGATTGTGTGCTGATGCAATATGGCCACGTGATTGCATATGCCTCTCGGTAATTAAAGAATCATGAGCGTAACTACCTGATGCATGATTTGGAGCTGGATGCGATTGTATTTGCCTTGAAACTCTGGAGACATTATCTGTATAGCAAGACATACGAGATCTATTTTATTGTCCGGGTCAAGGGTTTCTTTTGTAGATAGAATCTTCAATGAGTGAAAATAAGATAATAATTTGTTTCAATACTTTTTAAATTTTCTCTCTAAATCATCTCAATTTGGGAGAAAGTTTCATATTTTCTTAACCATTAATCTCTTTCATCCATTAAACTTACCAAATGACAAAAATAGAGAGAAATATCGGTTTAGGAATCGACAAAGAGGATTGAGGAAGAAGAAAAAACGATTGAGAAGCTGGATATTTTTTCTTTAATAAGGTGAAGATCATTGAACTACTTGGATAATTGGAATGAATACAATTAACATAAGTATGATGCATTTAATGAATTTATATTAGTGACAATAAAATCTTAGTATCTCTCATAACTAATGATAGGAAAGTCATCAAAAGCATGTATTACAATCTTGAAACATTCTCATTCAACCTAAGCAACAAAATTCGCTTTTAGTAGAAGATATTGTTAGAAAAATAATTTAAAATTAAATATATTATTTTATTATATTATATATAAATTATATTATTTTACTTAACAAAATTATTAGTGATATATATTTATAATAATTATATCATATTTATTACACATTTAATTTATTAAAATGACTTTATGAATTATATTATATATATATATGTGTGTGTTACAATAATATTAATGTTTATAATTAGTGATTTTATTAATTAAAATATTATGACTACTTAATATAATATTAATAAGAGTTATATAATCTATACATTATATATGGGCATGTGAGGATGAAAGAATATATAAAGATATAAAGAAATATAGAGGAATGAGTGTGATTCTATTGAGATAAAAAAAAATAGAGAGAAGTTATATTTTGTTATTTACATATATGTACTTGATTTTATACGGGCAATCGTGTTCGCAACCAATTCAATATAGGGATGTCCTATTTGCACCTTGACTCCCTGAATCGTTGTATCTTGGAAAGGGCTCACCATTCAACCTTATGCATAGACGGGGCGTACCTCTTCTTAGGATAATATTTACACACCTCGATCTACCAAATATGTATTTTTTTTCTCTATTCTATTCTTTCTTTTATTTATTTAAATGTTGTTGTTCTTTTATTATTTACAGAGATTAAAATAACATGTTCTATTTATTTATTATTTTATTGTTGTTCTTTTATTATTTACAGAGATTAAAATAACATGTTCTATTTATTTATTATTTAATTTGTGTTTATATAATTATATGTGAAATTTTTCGGAAAAAAATATAATTTTATGAAAGTTCAATTTTACTTGAATTTGTTTCTAATATAATTTCATTGTATTAGATGATCGATACATTTTTGTTTTAATCTTAAATTTATGAAAATTGTAAGAGAAATGAAAATTATGTTTTTGTTATGATCATATTTTATCTTATATTTGGCATTTAATATTTTTTTCTTTGAACTATTGGTTTTGAGGCATGATTCTAACAATAAATAAAAATGTTCAAGTTCCCGTTTGTTTGTTTTGCATTTGTTAGAACATTCACAGTTTTTTTTGTCTTTTTCCATTTTTTATAACATTTTTCTTATAATTTGAGTTCATATTTTCTTCAATTATATTTATATGTTGTTCTGTCAAGTTCTTCTAATTACAGTATGATTGGTTAATTGAGTATGCTAAGCTTTCCCTCTCTGAGAATCCGATTTCTTCTTAGTCATTGCGGTTTTGCATTACAAATTGTTCTGTCTTCCTTAGTTAATTGTTGTTGGTCGCATCAAAATCAAGGTTGATATGCTAAAGTAATGGAGTTGGTTCAGGAGCTGAATTATAATGATTTGCCGATATACTTCTTTATTGAGCTATCTAATGGTAATCCATCCAAATCCTTTGTTTGTTAAATAGGCTTTTAATTTCCAAAAAGAAGAATTTCCCAAATTATTGTTTTTGTTTTATTCCGTTCCCAGATTTTCGTATTTGTTCCCCAAAAAAAATCACAAGTCGGGTATTTCTGCGTCCAAACAATAAGTATTTATTTTTTATGGGTTAATTATACTTTACCCTCACGTAGTTAGACCATTTTACACTTTGTCTTCCTGTGGTATTCACGTCACCACTTTGTTCCTTGTGATTAGGCCTTTGTTACACTTTACTCCCCTCGTCAGCACTTTATCCCCCTATAGTTATGTCTACATCAAGTGGTAAAGTGTAATAAAGCCTAACTACAGAGGGCAAAATGGTGATGAAAATACCGCAAGGGAACAAAGTGCAAAACGGCCTAACCACAGGGGATAAAAATCTTTTTGACCCCTGACAAATGACTCGAGTATCTAATTGGCCCCCATTATTTGTAACTCGACATATTTGCCCTTCACATTTCAAAATCATTCCAAATTGGCCCCTGGAGTAGATTCTATTAAGTCAAACTAACGGTCAATATTTCATTACAGGTATTTTGGCATTTTTATTCAATGGGGTTAATTTGAAAAATCATCGAAACTTCTAGGGGTCAAAATATATTTTTTCTTCCTATTTTCCTTGCATGCCTTTTTTTCTCAATTGAGAGAGAGAAAAAATCTTTATTTTCCAAGTTTTTTAGGAACTGAAACAAACACAATAACTAAGGTGGGCTTTGTAATGTTTATGTTCCCAATTTTTTGTTTCCAATCTCAAAAACTCAAGGAAAAAAAGGGGAAAAATTCCATTTTGTTCTAAGAATTTTGTGTTAACTTAAAAATTCTGAGATTGATTTTCAGGAACGCATTTGGCAACACAAAACTCAACCCAACCCAACCTAAAAAATAAAAATTGATTCTCAAAATCCCAAGGGAATGGTCTTTTAACTTCATCTCAAGCATTTTTCTTTTCTTTTCGCACATCTTCGCCACAACCATTGTCCTCACAATCGTCTTCGCCGTCAGTGAGTCCACCTCCTCACAATCGTCGATGTCGTCCACCTCCTCGCAATCGTCTTCGGCGTCTCCATCGTCCTCGCCATAGCTATCGTCCTCGCCATTACCTCCACTGGTTTCTCGCCTCTCGCCATCGTGAATCGTTCATCGCACATCGCCAGTCTTCACCGTCGCTCGTCGATCTGTAATTGCAATCAATTTCGTTGCTCATCGATCTGTAATCGCAATCGATTTCGCAATCGGCATGAATCGATGAACGAAATTGATTAGGCAGCTAGGGTTTGTGAATGAAATCGATTTCGCTGCTCGTCAACAAAATCTATTTTGTTTAATGATTTCGATTTCATTACTTAGTTTAGGGTTCGATTTCATTCTGAATTTTGATTTCGACTTTAATCTATGAATTGATTTTGATTTCGATTTCGATTTTGATTTGTGAATTGATTTAGGGTTTCGATTTTGATCTGTGAATTGATTTTGATTTTGATTTGGTTGAATTTGATGAAATCAATTGTAGGGTTAGTTCTTGATTTGGGGATTTTGGCTTCTAATTGAAGGTTTGGTTGAATTTGATGAAATCAATTCTATGGTTGGTTCTTGATTTGGAAATTTTGGCTGAATTTGAGAGTTTGGTTGAATTTGATGAAATCAATTCTAGGGTTGGTTCTTAATGTTGGGATTTTTGGTTGAAACACCTTAAATCAATTCTAAAATAATATCGTTATCAAACGCGATTTTGTTCCTAATACAAAAAAAAAAAGACGTTACCAAACGCAATTTTGTTTCCAACAGGAAATAAAATTCTCAACCCAACCCATCCCAGTTGGGTTGAGAAAAGTGGGAACACTAACCAAACACCACCTAAGAAAATGAATATTTATATATATATATATATATATATGAAAACGAAAAAAAAAATGAAAAATCACTACAATTGCACCAAAACCAAACCTTAGAACACATGGGTTTCCATTAAAACAACTAATCGAAGCATTTTACCACAAAAAAAAAAAAAAAAAAAAAATTGTAATACACTTGGGTTGTGTTCAATTCCAGGAATTAAACTCAAACACAGGCCCTAATTCCTCCAAAATTCAAGAATATGGGTGCGCATATTTCTACTCAGAATCAACAAATACCCAACAAAAAAACCAAAAATTCATAGATTAAATAATAGCGGGAGTTACCTGAACCCAAATTGGATTGATCCGAGGGAGCAAAATTGAAGACGGGGGTTGCTCGAGTTCATGTGGGAGGAAAACAAGACAAATGGGGGGTGTTGATTTATAGATCTGAGTGGAGACGACGAAACATTGATTAATTTGCGCAGGAGCAAAAGGATGTAGAGGCAGCGAAGAAGGTGGCGCTGAGGGAGGGAGCAAAAGCGGTAGTACTGCAAGTCCTTCTCTCTATATATATATATCTTTTTCATTTTCTCTCCATCGCTGAAATTGCTTCGGTCCTTCTCTCTCTCTCTCTCTCTCTCCATCACCGAAGTTGCTCTAATCTCAGATCTCTGGCAAAGTTTTTTTCTTCTCTCTCTCTCTCTCCCTCTTCTCTTCATTTGGCTGTTGTTTGGTTCAATAGTGGTGTTCAGCGGTGGTGTTTTGGTTTGAGGTCTTCAAGGATATGGGTTTGCAAATGGTGTTTAGTTCGGCGATAGTGGAGACGGTGGTCTAAGGTTTGGTGATAGTGGAGGCGGTGGTGTTGTGTTGTGGTTGTGAAGAAGATGAAGAAAAATATTTTGACCCCTTAGTTTAACAACATATTCAAATAGACCCTATTGAATTAATAAGATTAAAATTATGCGTGTACACTTGACCAAATAATTCCATGTTTGTCACATGGTTGTTTCCGTTTAATTTCCCCAAATTTCAGGAAAAAAGATCTTTTTGGTCCCTGACAAATGGCTCGGGTGTCTAATTGCCCCCATTATTTGCAACTCGACACATTTGCCCTTGACATTTCAAAATCGTTCCAAATTGGCCCTTGAGACAAACGTCGTTAGTAAAATTTAGAGAAATTGAACGGAAATAGCCATGTGACAAACATGTGACTATTTAGCCATGGGTACATGCGTTATTTCATTCTTATTAATTTAATGGGATCTATTTGCATATTTTGTTAAACTTAAGGGGTCAAATTATTTTTCTTCATCCTCTCCATCACCGTCTCCACTACTATCTCTCTCATCTCATCCTCATTCCATTGTCGCGTCGTGAGCTGAAAACTCGAGAGCAAGTTCTGAACACGGATTCGTGCATTACCCAAGATCTGGACCTCCATGATTTCATTCTCGTGAAAGGCGATGAGATTTGAAGCTCTGTTTCAATTTGGCCATGGCTACCAAATCGTTGCGAATCGGCCATAAGGGAGACTCCGAAACGACACCACCGCAATATTGGGAGTGAACCAGAATTCGCAAGTTTTCGGATGGTTTAATCGGAAAACTCCATTTGCAATTCTAGGGTTTCGCAACGTAGGTAAAATTAAAGAAGAAACAAGCTCCATTGTTGAAGGATTTCGTCCTCAAAACGAAACCGAAGATCAATAGACGAGAAATTTGTGTGTCTTCTGCACATATATATGAACTAGGTCTAGATCTGCATGTTGAATCTTCTCTCTCTCAGATTGAAAACAATCTCTACAGGAATTTCATTGCCGCCGCCGTCGTACATATCAGAACCTCCGAAGGTTGAGATTTTTTATTTTTTTTCATTTTCTCTGTTTATCGTTTAATGAGTTTGAATTTCTCACACATCGAGCCGAAGAGATTGTTCCAATCAACAAAGAAAATAGGGATTTTGAAATTGTTGGTGCTAAATGTTTCTGTTCTGACCTGTATTCTTTGTTGTTGTTTGAATCAGCTGGAACATCTTAATAGGAAATCATCCATGAATGAAAAACTTCAAGCAAGAGACTTGGCTTCTACTCTTTTAAATGAGAGAATAGTTTATATTGGCTTGCCGGTAGGTAGATTGACGAGCGGTTTGCTTGGTACGAGCCGTCAAAGAAATTGAAATCTATGGTTTCGAATTAATTCGATTTGATTAATTGTAGTTCTTCATTGATTTCAATTTTCCTATTCTTTTTATTATTATTTTTTTATTTTTTATTTTTTATTTTCAATTTGATAAGCATGTTCTCGGAAAAAGAATCGACGGAGATGGTATTGGACCGGTTTTGGTGTTGGTGGGAGTAGCATTAGTAGCCATGGAGGAGACGAAACAGGGTCGCCGGAGATGGAGCAGGGGTGGAGGTTGGCTCGCCGGAGATCGGATGGGGAGAAAAATGAAGAAGATGAATTAAAAGAACAAATACACAAATGACCCTTAAATTTTAGATAGAAAATTAAATGACCCCAATTAAACTCATACCAAAAAGGTCATTTTCCCTTATCATTTTTCTAAAGGGAGAAAGAGAGGCATGCTTAAGGGAAAATAGAAAAAAATATTGTGACCCTTAAAAGTTTAGATGACTTTTCAAATTAACCCCATTAAATAAAAAGACCAAAATACCCTTAATGAAACGTTGACCGCTAGTTTAACTTAACAGAATCTGCCTCAAGGGCCTATTTCGAATGATTTTAAAATGTTAAGGGCAAATGTGTCGAGTTACAAACAATGGAGGCCAATTGGACACCCGAGTCATTTGTGAGGGACCATAAAGGTCTTTTTCTCCAAATTTCACTAACGATGTTTGCCTCAGGGGCCAATTTGGAACGCTTTTGAAATGTCAAGGATAAATATGTTGAGTTTCAAATAATGGGGTCCAATTAGACACCCAAACTATTTGTCAGAGACCAAAAATGTCTTTTTCCCTACCACGAGGAATAAAGTGCAAAACGGTTTAACCACAGGAGGATAAAGTGTAATTAACCCTTTTTATTTATGTTCTGTTTTATATTTCTGTTCCCAGATTTCTATATTTCTATTCCCAAATTTTCTAAATTACTACTTTTGTTTTATTCTGTTCCCAAATTACTGTTTTATTATCTCTTAGGCAGTGCTGAGTTCTTCCTTGATTCTTCGATATGTAGCTAAGCTTTTTGGCTACCAATGTTATGTTTTTATTATCTCTTGGCTACCTTTCAATTGCAATTTTGGTGATTTATCCGTATATTTACATCTACAATTGCAGATTCTTGAATTTCACTTTAAGTGATTTATCCGTATATCTAAACCCTAATCAAGTGAATGTTTTTCGCTTTTGATTATCTCTTAGGTAGTGTTGGAAATGTTTAATTATTTCTATTCGTATTGATTATTTCCTGGTGAGTTATCTCTATTGTTTTTGTCTTGATTCTTCGATCTATATATCTGTATATTTGTTCCAAATTTACATTTCTATTTCTGTTATGTCCCCATAATCTTGTGTTTCTATTCCGTGATTTCTGTATTTGTTCCAAACGCTAAAGTTATTCGATAGAATGCTTGTGAAAACTCAGGAAAAAAAAAATAGATTTTTTTTTTTTTTTAGAGTGCGTGTGTGATTTTGGTATTTGGTAAGTAGCTCCCTTTTGTTTTCTTTTGTTTATGGAGTTTTGAGAGAGTTTTCCATTGAAAATTGTGTGAGTATGATTTTTTTCTATTATTTAGAGATTTTAGAAAACTTCTTTCTATTTTGGAGTAAATTGTTGTTTATTTCTATGGTGTTTAGCTCTAAAACGAATAGAGAAAAATACCAAATAGCTTTGGTAAATCACAAAATCTACAAGATGGTCTCACACCTTTTATTTTGCACCTAATAGTTCTTAAAAAAGCGTGACTTTGCACCAAATAGTCCTCTTTTTTTTAAATGGCAATTTTACCCTTTCCTGATTCTTCTTAAGTTTTCACGATTTTGCTCCTTGTTTTTTTCTTTTTTCGATCTCTATCACGATTCTTCACCATGGCGATTCCTTCGCGATCCTTCGCCATCAGCTTGGACCACACTTTGGCTTCCTCCTCGTCCACAATCGCTTTCACGAGAAGTGCTTCTCTGATCATCGACCGGCTGTACAATTCCAACATCTCCATCTCCGAATTGTGTCCGTAATCATCGTCGTCGACGTCGGATTCTTCATCGTACCTCGGTAATCTCCATCGTGCATCACGGCGAACAATGTCAAAACCTCGTTGTGGGTTGCCTGGTTTCATAGATTTATTGATTACGGCGGAGGAAAAGTCAATTGAAACCCTAGGGTTAGGGCTTGAAATGTTGAGAGAAAGAGGCAGGAGAAGAGATGAGGAGGATGCTTTGGACCATCCATTCAAGTGTTTCAACATGGGATTTGTCTTGTTGGTGGTGGATACTGGATAGACTCGACATTCGTCGTTCAGCTTCTCTCTAGGGTTTATGAATTTACAAAAGCAATTTTTTTTCAATTTTAATTTAAATTTGTTATGAGGTGAATTTTGTTCTAAATATGTGAGTTATATGTATGTAGAATTTAAGGTTCATTTATTTGCATTGATTTGGTTGGATTGAATGATGAGTTTAAGGTTCTTTTGATTAGATTGATTTGGTTTGTATTGAGGAAAATCGAGCATATGAATGTAGAGAAAGAATTATCAATTTGAATGAAAAAATTAAAATGTAACATGATCTCATGTTAAATACGGCGATGAAAGTGAAATATAACACGAGATCGTGTTGAATATAGCACGAGTCTGTGTTATATTCAACGCAAGGGGTAAAATCGTCACAAAAGGGCAAAAGAATTATCTTGTAACATGTATTTAAAAAATGTGTATTTGGTAGTTTTTATCTCATATAATGACTTGGTAATTGTCCTAAAAGAATATGTATTTTAGTTTGACATGGAATTTTCTTAAGCGCATATTCTTGACGTGGAAATGCCTTTTTACTTCATAATGGAACTTTTGTGGTACACATTTATATTTTGGAATTTCTTTATTTGATGATAGACTTTTATTTCGGTTTCATTCATGTTTAATTGTGGTATTATTTTAATAACTGAATATCTATTTTATTGGATATTGATTGTGTTGTATTTGTAATGTACATTGTTAGTTAATCATAACATTTAAATGTTATTTATTGTTAATTTTTTAATAAAACGGATGAAAAATGTTGTGTAAATAGAAGAGATTAGGACAAAAAAAATTAGGTTCAATTTTTCAACAGATGTTCCTTCCGGAATGGGCTATCCACCAGTTAATTTAATATAAACTATTTTTATATGTGTGTGTGTGGATCTATTCATATATTATATATTTAATATTGTAATACATAATATGTTGAGGATCAAGCACAATCACGATTGCCAAATTTCTCTAAGAAAAGAATTAGAATTTTGTCAGTAAGTAACATTCCAAACGTAAGAATAATAATTGCACTAAAATTAGGATTCCATTCCTATAATAATTCTCCAATTGGAGCATAAATGTCTCATATTTTTGAATAAGATAAATGATGAAATTTGGAAATGATGGAAATCAAATTTTGAAATTTGATTTCAAAATTTTGAATTTTAAATTTTTATTATTTACAATATTTTTTTTTTGAATAATTTGTGTAGATAAAAAATTTGATCATATAATTTTATAATTTTTTTATTTGAATAAATAAATATTTGTTCGCACAATTTTTAAATCTATTAAATTTTAATAATAAAAAATATAAAAATATATTTAATAATTTAATAATATAACTTTAATTACACATAACTATTTTAATAATATTATTTATATACCTATTTTACAAATATAATTTTACTATATAATATATAGAGAGAAAATAGAATTTTAAAATTATGATAAAATAAAAAATAAGATTGAGGTAAAATAGATGTGGAATTAAAAAAATAACAAATTCACTCCTGAAATGACTTATAAATAATATGTATTTTGGAAGAAATTGTGAATCTTTTCATCTTTGGTGCTTTAGTGTTTGAAAATGTTTTTGTTATGGTTCTTGATATATTTGGGTGATTCAACTTAATTGCTCTCTTTGATTGTTCAAGATTTTAATTTTTTTTCGTTATTTTTTTCTTTTTCTAATTTGTTACAATTGTATTCAATAATTTTTAAGAGATAATGTGTGGTATCAACGGACAATATTATCTCAAGGCTAGAAGTCTAGTAAATATTTAACTTATCTCTCTTGTAAAAAGTGTAGAGTTCAAATCCCTCCCCCAATATATGTACCATGGGGAGCTTACCAAACAATCCCAAAAATGTATCAAAACTACCAATTAAACCCGCAACTCTTTCTGTGAATCGAGCAGTCCTTATAAACTTTTCGTCTCTAAAATGCCTTTGTTTAATGCGTCACTTCATAATATCATGTAATCAACTCTCTCTAATGCAGAATTAATTTAGATAATTAATTTAACTCTTTAATTAGTAGTGCGATCTCATAATTAATGTTACAATCAATTTTGACATTTCTATAAATTAAGCTCAAATGTTGACTTAGGGAAGAAAAAAAGTATAAAAAAGTTACTATTCGAAACAATGAAAGATTAAAGTCTTGCAATAGGATAAAAAGAATAATTGGTGATTAGTCCCAAATCGCATGTGTAACCTATTATTAGTCTCATTTAAAATATAAATTTTGATTTAGTCTCTTAAATTGGTTTTTACTTATGTATTAGTCTCGCATGTGCTCACGCCCATATAATATTAGTTACATATACATATGTAATATTATGTACATGTTACAAATTATATGTAATTATATTATATGTACTTGTGTAATATTTGTAATATTTATTACATGAAGATAAATATTTTACACACTAGTCGGATACATGTAATTGCGAGAGTGCAGTGCGTGCATTAAACCTTCCGTTTTTTTTAATGTGCGAGACTAAAACGCAAGTTGTGATTGCGTATGAAACTTGTTTAAAATTAAGGATAAAATAAAACATTTGTACAACACCACCTTAGGGTAAAATCATAAAATTTTCAAAAAATTAATCTAGTAATACTTATTAAATTACACATATATTTTTATTAGTGAATGTAATTATTGTTGAAGTAGGTAAGATTATAGCAAGTGAAATTAAAAAATAATGGAAGACTAATCAAAAACAAAATATAATCATAATATTCATAAAACAAAATTGGGATAATTTTCCTTACTCCCCCTGAACTATTGACTGTAACCACGGGAATCCCCTCAACTTTTCAAACTACATGAAACACTCTTGAAATATTTTGTCAAAGGACACTTAGACCCCCAGTTCATTTTTTATTTCGAAAATATCTTTTGAAAGTCAAATTTTTAATTGTTAACCATCTTGACCATTTTCCATGACCAAATTGCCCTTATTTACCCTTTATCTAATGACTAAATTGCCCTTATTTCTTCTCTCCAATTGAAAACATACGAAATGACCTAATTGCCCTTCCCCTTCTTCATCTCTTTATTCCAATCGATCCTTACGCAGCTTCCTTCATTCACCTCCATCGATGTCCATAGTCAAGCTCATCTCCTTCATCGTCGTCCCTAAGCAGTAAAGGCCAAGGTTTTTCTTCCCCCATTTCTTGTTTTCTTTTTATTTTTCTGTCTCTCATCATCTCTCTTTCACCTTCACCTCCATTTGAAATCCCCAACTTCTTCGTCGTCCCTAACCTGCCTGCAACAACGAACCACAACTTAAGCCAATCCAATTCAAACCCTCAATGTCCTATGGTAGTTTGTTATCCGATGGATTAAGCAACAATTTGGGGGGTTCAAACATAGATATGCAATTTTTTCCCAAATTCTGCGCTTGTGGAAAAAGAACAGACATTAGGGTTGTTCAAGGTGAGAAACCTATCAAGGGTCTTATCTATTATTGTTGTGCTACTAGAACATATAGAATTTAGGATTGGCTTGTTCCGGATTCAATTAAGACAATTGGAGCGGAAGACGATGTTGTTGAAGATAATGGAATTTCTAAGAAAATGGATGATTTGTATGTAGAACTGATGGAAGAGGTTGCTGCATTGAAGTGTGAAAACAATTTGAGATTGAAGAAATTGGAATTGACGGTGGAGAAGATAAAGAAATGGATTTCGATTTGTTTTGTTGTATTCTTATTTCTTACAATTAAAGTTTGTTGTTTGTAATAAAATTGGAGTTTTCAAGTGATTTTGGTTATGTGCTGATAATTGTACTTTTGGAAGTGTAATTGTGATGAAATGAAATTAAAATGTACTTGTGATGAATTGAAATTGAAGAAAAGTTTTTGGTTTATCATAATTGCAAAATTTGAGCATGATTTGGAAGTGTGTTTAAACAAAATGGAGTTAATTTACTCAAATTGGACAAAGTTGAAGTGTAATTCTGATCAAAAAAATACATCCTTTCAAAAATGCAGCCTAGACTGTATCTGGTTGGTGTAAATTCAGTCTGGAAGGTAAAACAAAGCTTGTCTCATTCAACCATGTTGGCCTAGTGGAATACCCAAGAGGGGGGTGAATTGGGTATTTAAAAAATTTATCAGAATAAAACTTCAATAAATCAAATAATTAATTTTAATCCTAAATTAATTTTTATCTTTATAACACAGCGGAATAAATTAATCAACTAGGTGCACACCAAATAATAAAAATAAACAAAGTAAATATTGCAGTACACCAAGATATATCCTGGTTCACCAAACTACTCTTGGCTAATCAAGTCCTTCGAACTCCACGGAGATTTGCACCCACTAATTCTCAAGATCCCTTTAAAGGTAGGAACCAAACCCACACATCGATTCTTTTATAGGCTCAGAATCAACCTTTACAATATCCTTTTCCCAGACTAAAGAAGAACTTCTACTTTTTACAGGTTAAAAAATAACCTAATTCTTTTTAGCACTAAGGCCAAAGAACCAAAACTTTACCAATCACTCCAAATATCCTTTTACCCGGTAAGGATTGAACCGTTACAAATTTCACTTAAAACGCAATTCTATCCAGGAAGAATCACTACCTCAATCTCTTTACAGGAAGAGACTGAAACTCAGCTACCATTTGATTAAATACCCTCAACAGTATTTAACCCGTCACACTACTCACCTATACAAATTGATAAGCAGGATATCTCACTCGGAACTTCTACTACCCCAAATAAATAATAACTCAATTAATATCTCAAGTCTAGTGATAGAAAAATGTGAGATTGAAATCTGATTTTGAACAAGATATGGGTAGCAAATAATTGAGCACGTAATCAGATTCAAGAATTTATTTGTAAAAATTTTCTTCAATAAAAATCAGAAATAATTTCTAAAATCAATTTCCAAAAGAAAGACAAGTAATGCAATGATAGAATACAATTGGAAAGATCTCACCTAGAATCCATAGCAAGAATAATTAGAACGATGTAATTTCAAATCCAGTAGAAGTAAAGATTAGTCGCAATTGATCTTCAAGATCGTCTCTTAGAACAGCTCACAAACTCTCAGAAAGATAACTCTTAGAAAAGCTCACTCTTATGATATGATATGATTTCTCTTGTTGTTAATGATATAAGAAATTCTCAGGTCTATTTAAAGGAGAATGAAATCAGGCTTCTAACGGCTAGTTCTAATGTGTCATGACATTTGATAGCTCTTATAGACCCCTTATATCATAATGACTTCATTTTGGTTCAATTCACTTAATAAATGACTTTTAAATCTTTCAATTAAGTCCTCCAAATATTTCTCAATCCCAATTAATTAGAATAGAAACAATTTATAAGCACCAAATTGAGAAATATTAAAACTTAATGAACAAAATCAATAGGATTTAAATAATAGATTAAGCATATATTAAATATTATCAAATCCCTGAAATTTCTCACAAATCCCAACAAAAAACGGCTACTTTTAGATATGATTTCGAAATGCACAAGATCCTGAAAAAGTGAAACAGGTCGACCTATCTGTCGACTTACCAATCTGGAGAGTTTGATAGGTCGACTTGTCAGTCAACTTACTGATGGGTGTGATCTACCTACATATTTTCAAACCGAATTAAGTTAGTTTTCGAGCGTTTATATAGTATTTTTATTACGTTTTAATTAGTTCTTATCTTTTTTGTAATAAATCAGGTGTATGGGGTGAAAAGATAGAAAACTGAAGTAAAAACGATGAGATCGAACAAAAAACGGTCGAAGAACGGTGGAAAAAACAAGCTCGGAGGCAAAATTGTAAAAGAAGCCCACCGCCGCGGCGTCCAGACCTCCGTCGCGGCGATGAAAATGCTGAGAAGACAAATTCTACTAACGGATCACGGCCTACGCGGTAAACCAACAGAATGTTTTCCAAATCCACCATTGTTCTCATTGCTACGGCGATCAACAAACCAACCTACCCACCGTTACTGCTCTGAATCCCACGGCCGCGACAGTGACCCTCTACACAGCCTAGATATTTATTTTAGATATTTTGTTTATAAATACCCACTCTTATCCTCTCCTCTTGTTCCCCCTATCCATTTGGGAATCTTAGGCCATATTTAGGCTAGGGTTTAAGAGTTTTAGAGGTGGAGCTCACATCCCAAAGTGGAGAAGACGGCGAATCGATCGTTGAGCGTTCTTAGCGGTTTATCTTCAGACGAGGCTAAGTTCTTCGGTTTCTTTTCCTTATTTATTTATCTTAGGATCATGTGAGTGTGCTTAGCTTGTTATTTCATTGTAAATGCAGCTATGGCCATAGCTAAACATGCATTGCAGTAAGGATTAACGATAAATGTATAAATATGTTGTTTGGATGATTTCGATATTGCATTTATGTTTGTTCTTCGTAGTTTGATTGTGTTTATCGTATTATTTGTTTATCATGCTTAGTTAGATAAATGGAGAATACGGGATTTTGACAAACCCTGGATTCGGATTAGGGTAAACAAACGTCACGATTCTATAACCCGATCGGGGTTTGAATCGTAGACAATCGATGACGTCGGGGCAAGACTCACGCGACCTAGGGCTGTTAAGACGTTGAGGGAGACTTCTTCGTTGACACAAAGTTGTGTTATATCTCCCGTCTTACACTCGATAGAGGTAGCGAGAGAATTTTAAAATGGAGATTGTCGATAGGGTAAATACAATGCACGATCCAATGACACGATCGGGAATTGGATTGTGTGCAATCAATGATGCTGGGCAAGACTCACGTGACCTAGGGTCGTTAAGACGTTGAGGGGGACTTCTCCGTTGACTTGAAGTCATGTATTCCCCCATCTTACACTCGGAAGAGGTGGCGGTGGAGTTTACGTACCGAGGTTGTCAAATAGGTCGAACACCGTAAACGTGAGTAAATCGAAATCGAACACGTATTTGTAAACACATTAATCCCTAGACAATTCTTTACCATAAAACATATTAGCATACTAGTGTAGTTAATTTAGGATATATTAGTATTAGTTTAATTAATTAAATACATTTGTTTTTTGCCTTGATAAAGTTCGGTCACGACAAACGCGGTATTCGATAATAACGACACCAATCCCTGTGGATACGATAAACCGATCTTAAAGATCACACTATACTAAAATTTTGACCTCGTACACTTGCGAGTAGTTAAATACACCGAGGGTGCGAATCCTCCACGCGTACTAAGTTTTTGGCGCCATTGTCAAGGATTGGTTACTATCATAGTTTCTGGCTATCGCTACCAAGTTTTTGGTAACGATTGCCGGAGATTGTGTTTTGTCTTTTATTGTCGATATTATGAGTAAATGACCCGATTTTACTTTAGTCATTTCTTTTGTGTGTGTGTGTGTATATATATATATATATATATATATATATATATATATATATATATAGTCTTTTTTTATTTCTTATGCAGGGTATTTGGCAATGTTAGATCGATGGGTATTGATGCATCCCTTTCAACGGGATTCCAAGTCGTTTTGTTGTGCGGGGCCACGCACATAAGCTGGTGAGGCGTTTCGTTGAAAGATCAAGCCGAACAAAGCAAAACCTCGCCAATCTTGACGGCGTTATGAAAATGTCAAGCTGAGGACATTAAACCACGTGCTTCTTGGAAGGCAACCCAAGGTCAAATAAATTAAATCCATCTCCGTCGAATTTAATCGGAGGCGAGATCCTCTCGCCATCCAAGTACGTGTTCTAAACCCCCTTTGTCAGCATGATTTAATTTCATATGTTGAGAATGATGATTGGGATGACTGAGGACATTGTCCATTTTGAGTTTAGCGGTTAGGTGTAGTATAGTATGTTAGTTTATGTGTTATCGTTTTCTCGTATTGCATGTGTGTTTAGGTTAGAATGTGTTTCTGTATTTGTATTGTTGTTTGCATGCTGAGTTTTGCGTTCATCTGGGCCGTTACCCAATGATGAAAATTACCCCTGGTTGTTTTCAAGGTCAAGGGTAATACCCATGTATGTGTGTTCTGTGTGTTTAACTGTGCTTTTTGGTAAAAATTATTGCAGATCCTAATTTGCACAGGCACATAAACTCAATGTATTTCTATTCAATTAACTTGAGAAAGATTATCGATTAACCAAACTTATGACACATTAAGGATTCTAGATCCTGATTGAGGGGAAGCTTGAGACGAAATCCTAGGCGAGGTAGTTCAGGAGACGTGATTTGGGCATTCTCTTTGTCGCTTGAGCCTTTTTAAGCCTACCTTGATACATGTTTATCCCTCGTTACCCTGTCGAAGCCTAAACGCTAATTCAATTCGGAACACATAAACTAATACCGTAGCTAGTTGACCTTTTTTCAAACCTAAATCGCTGAATTTAAAGGCACATTAGAATGAATCAAGTTAGCAATTGCAAATGCTATTTGATGTGAGCAGTTGAGTTTAGGACGAACTTCGGATTGGTTCGGTATTCGATTACTCACTTGTTATTTTTCGTTTGTTTTAACCACACCCGTGAAATCATACTAATCGAATAAGTTTGGGGGTGTGGTTAGTAAAAAAAAAAACTATGTAAATATAGTTTATTTTCTGTTTCTTTTTTACAAATGAGTACTACGTTCTTAATTGCATGTTCGGGATTGTTTCCAATCTAAGTATGGGAGTTCGAGAGTGAATGTGCCAAGCGTTGAGCCTTGGATAATGTTAAGTTAACAACGTTAACCCGTTTTCTATTCCAAATTACCCTTGGCCAACTATTCCTTAACCGAACCAAGTCCTAATGATCTCTATGAACTACTTAAACCTACATTAGTGGAGAGTGGACCACAATCAGGCCTATGGAAATCCTAGTCCTAAACGGTCTAAGTCATGAGTTTCGTTGGTGGATAATCCAATCTGGTTATTGTATAGCCATATTATTGAGTCTCGCACTAACACGTTAACAGGATCTAGAATAGCGTTCACCATTATTGCATGTCGAAATTCTAGAACCACATGATGTTTTTTACCGCCTGAACTCGATATGACTGGCGGTTGTTGAGGGACAAAAATAAATAGGCCGTTAGAAGAAGTCAAAACTCGTATATTGTTATATTTAGATTGTTTTTAAGCTGTTTGTTATTTCATTTAGTTGTATTTTTCATTTTCGTGTGTGTGTTTAGCTCGAGGATTAGCCAAATTTCAAATTTGGGGGTATTTGATAGGTATAATCTACCTACATATTTCCAAACCGAATTAAGTTAGTTTTCGAGCGTTTATATAGTATTTTTATAACGTTTTAATTAGTTTTTATCTTTTTGTATTAAATTAGGTGTGTCGGGTAAAAAGATAGGAAAATAGAGTGAAAATGATGAGATCGAACCAAAAATGGTCGAAGAACGGTGGAAAAAATAAGCTCGGAGGCAAAATTGTGAAAGAAGCCCACCGCCGCTGCATCCAGACCTCTACCGCGGCGGTGAAAATACTGAGAAAACAAATGCTACTAACGGATCACCGCCTAAGCGGTGAACCAATAGAATGTTTTCCAAATCCACTGTTATCCTCACCGCTGCGGCGATCAACAAACCGACCTACCCACCGTCGCGGCTCTGAATCCCACGGCCTCGGCGATGACCCTCTGCACAGGCTAGATATTTATTTTAGATATTTTGTTTATAAATACCCACTCCTCTCCCCTCCTCTTGTTCCCTCCGGCCATTTGGGCACCTTAGGCCATATTTAGGCTAGGGTTTATGAGTTTTAGAGGTGGAGCTCACATTCCGAAGTGGACAAGATGGCGAATCGATCGTTGAGCGTTCTTAGCGGTTTATCTTCGGACGAGGCTAAGTTCTTTGGTTGTTTTTCCTTATTTCTTTATTCTAGGATCATGTGAGCGTGTTTAGCTTGTTATTTCATTATAAATGCGGCTATGGCCATAGCTAAATATGGATTATAGTAGGGATTAACGATAAATGTATAAATATGTTGTTTGGATGATTTCGGTGTTGCGGTTATGTTTGTTCTTCGTAATTTGATTGTGTTTATCGTATTGTTTGTTTATCATGCTTAGTTAGATAAATGAAGAATACGAGGTTTTGACAAACCCTGGATTTGAATTAGGGTAAACAAACACCACGATTCTATAACCCGGTCGGGATTTGAATCGTGGACAATCGATGACGTTGGAGTAAGACTCACGCGACCTAGGGTCGTTAAGATATTGAGAGGGACTTTTTTGTTGACACAAAGTTGCATTATATCCCCCGTCTTACACTCGAGAGAGGTGGCGAGGGAGTTTTAGAACAGAGATTATCGATAGGGTAAATACAACGCACGATCCAATGACCTGGTCTAGAGTTGGATTGCATGCAATCAATGACGCTGGGCGAGACTCGCGTAACCTAGGGTGGTTAAGACATTGAGGGGGACTTCTTCGTTGACTCGAAGTCATGTATTCCCCCGTCTTACACTCAGGAGAGTTGGCGGTGGAGTTTACGTACCGAGGTTGTCAAATAGTTCGAACATCGTAAACGTGAGTAAATCGAAATCGAGCACGTATTTGTAAACACATTAATCCCTAGACAATTTTTTTACCCTAAAACATATTAGCATATTAGTGTAGTTAATTTAGGTTATATTAGTATTAGTTTAATTAATTAAATACATTTATTTTTCGCCTAGATAAAGTTAGGTCACGACAAACGTGGTATTCGATAGTAACGACACCAATCCATGTGGATACAATAACCCGATCTTAACGATCACACTATACTAAAACTTTGACCTCGTACACTTGCAAGTAGTCAGATACGCCGAGGGTGCGAATCCTCCGTGCGTAAACTTACCAATCCAGAGAGTTTCATAGGTCGACCTGTCAATCAACTGACCAATTCAGAGACTTTCACCTTTGGACATAGGTCGACCTACCTGTCGACCAACTATGCTGGAATTTTTTCTAAACTCATTTTTAACTCATTCTTATTTACGTTTTCGCCCCTTTAACAATTTTCTTTTCCAAATAAGCTTCACTAACTTCTTAAATTCTATTTTAGTCATTTATAAATATTTCTTTTCAATAACACATAGGAGCAAATAATTCCATATTATCAAAACACACATAAATAATAAAAACTTTTTGTGTCGTGTGTATTCCTAATTGGGATATTAAGAGTTGAAATTCACCTGAGTTGTTTTTCCTAATTTCTTCAAACTCTTAATTTTTTATCATCTTTGTCATCATCATTTAGCATCTATTTGTCATCACATCTTCCTCATCACTGGAACTTAAACAACTGAAACACTCAATTAAACCATTAGTTCCACCAAAACATCAATACTTAATTATTCATCAAAATCTTAGGATCAACAAACCACATTTAACAGAGCAAGGAATGCAGCCTGAAATTCCAAAAATGCAGCTTGAAATGCAAAAAAATGCAGCCACATTCATCCATTATGATAGGGAACAATACCAGAATGAAAATGGCAGCCACATTCAACCACATTCAAACAATACTCAACCACATTGAATCACATTTAAACACATTTAACCACATTCAAACACATTCATTGATATCAAAATACATCAAAAGTGGTTCACAATTAGCATTTCCAATTTATATCAAAATATATATAAAATAAATCAATTGGATTCTATAGTAAGATATAAACCAATATAGCTTAAAAAATATGTGTCCCGTGCTTACTTAGCAGTTATTCCATCAACCTACACTATTCGTCAACAACAACAACAACCAAAAAAAACAGTTCAATCACATTCATTGCCCAGAGGCTTGAGTTAGTTCTCCATCTTGTTGAGATGGATTTCCTCCACCTAGTGCATCAATTGATGCTCCAGCTGCTCCACCTCTATTTGTTTTCTTTTTTGGACAAGTCTTTATGTTGTGTTCAAATTGCAAACAGAGCTTGCACTTAATAGTTTGCCTCATCCTCACCCTCTTTCCACTTGATTGTCCCTCATCATCACCAATTTTATTCCTCTTTCTACTTGCAGGTTGTTCATCATCTCCCCTTCTTCTGTCTCTCTTTGGCCTTCCACGCTGCCTTCTAGTTGGCGGGGGCTTCAATGGATCAATTGGATTAAACTTCCAAAATTTATGGTCTACAATTGGGTGGATCATATTATGGTGAATGCTCAGGTTGGTTTATTTGGCAAAGAATGGATGAATGTAATGTTCAACATTGGCCCATTGAGAAGTGATGGTTGCTGCAACATGTTTGCATGGAACACCATTAATTTTCCATTCCCCACATATGCATTTCATTTTCTCCAAGACACAACATGACTAACACCCTTCTCATCACTCACTTCATATTCAGTACCACCAGCCCATTAAACTTTGCAGTGCTTCTGTCCATTATCCATTGTTGCCCTACACTTTTTGATTATGTTTTTGCAGAATTGACCCTCCCAATTGACAGCCTTTTCATACCTTTTATGCAGCCTGGTCATCAACTTTGTCCTAATTCCCTCTTTCCCAGGCATTTTGTTTTCGCTCATCTTCGACACAACCATCGTCCTCACAATAGTTTTCACCGTCGGTGAGTCCACCTCCTCGCAATCGTCGATGTCGTCCACCTCCTCGCAATAGTCTTCGTCGTCGCCATCGTCCTCGTCATCGCCTCCACTGGTTCCTCGCCTCTCGCCATCGCAAATCATTCATCGCCCATCGCCAGTCTTCACATCCACTCGTCGATCTGTAATCTCATTCGGCATAAATCAATGAACGAAATCTTTTGGGCAGTTAGGGTTTGTAAACGAAATCGATTTCATTGCTCGTCAACAAAATCAATTTTGTTTAGAAATTTGATTTCGTCAACGAAATCAATTTCGTTCAATGATTTCAATTTCGTTACTTAGTTTAGGGTTCGATTTCATTCTGAATTTTGATTTTAATCTCTGAATTGATTTTGATTTCGATTTTGATTTGTGAATTGATTTAGGGTTTTGATTTTGATCTGTGAATTGATTTTGATTTTGATTTGGTTGAATTTGATGAAATCAATTGTAGGGTTGGTTATTGATTTGGGAATTTTGGCTTCTAATTGGGGGTTTGGTTGAATTTGATGAAATCAATTGCAGGGTTAGTTCTTGATTTGGGAATGTTTGCTTCTAATTGAGGGTTTGGTTAAATTTGATGAAATTAATTCTATGGTTGGTTCTTGATTTGGAAATTTTGGCTAAATTTAGGGGTTTGGTTGAATTTGATTAAATCAATTCTGGGTTGGATCTTGATTTTGGGATTTTTGGCTGAAACACCTAAAATCAATTTTAAGATAATATCGTTACCAAATGCGATTTTGTTCCCAGTACAAAAAAAAATGACGTTACCAAACGCAATTGTGTTCCCAACAGGAAATAAAATTCTCAACCTAACCCATCCCAGTTGAGTTGAGAAAAATGGGAACACTAACTAAACGTCACCTAAGAAAACGAATATATATGAAAACGAAAAAAAAAATGGAAAATCACTACAATTGCACCAAAACCAAACCTTAGAACACAGGGGTTTCCATTGAAACAACTAATCGAAGTATTTTACCACAAAAAAAAACTTGTAATACACTTGGGTTTTGTTCAATTCCAGGAATTAAACTCAAACACAAGCCCTAATTCCTCCAAAATTCAGGAATATGAGTGCACATATTTCTACTCAAAATCAACAAATACCCAACAAAAAACCCAAAATTCATAGATTAGATAATAGCGGGCGTTACCTAAACCCAAATTGGATTGATCCGAGGGAGCGAAATTGAAGACAGGGGTTGCTTGAGTTTCATGTGGGGGGAAAAAAGAACAAATGGGGGGTGTTGATTTATAGATATGAATGGAGACGATGAAGCATTGATTAATTTGTGCAGGAGTCAAAGGATGCAGAGGCGGCGAAGGAGGTGGCGCTGGGAGAGGCAGCGAAGGAGGTGGCACTGTAAGTTCTTCTCTCTCTCTCTCTTCTCTATTTTCTCTCCATCACGAAAATTGCTCCGGTCCTTCTCTCTCTCTCCATCATCGAAGTTGCTCAGATCTCAGATAAAGTTTTTCTCTTTCTCTCTCTTCTCTTCATTTGACTATTGTTTGGTTCGGTGGTGGTGTTCGACGGTGGTATTTTGGTTTGAGGTCTTCAGGGATATGGGTTTACATATGGTGTTTGGTTTGGCGATGATGGAAACGGTGGTGAAGGTGGTCTAAGGTTTGGCGATGGTGGAGGTGGTGGTGTTGTGTTGTGGTTGTGAAGAAGATGAATAAAAACATTTTGACCCCTTAGTTTAACAACATATGCAAATAGACCCTATTAAATTAATAAGATTGAAATGACGCATCTACCCTTAGCCAAATAGTTACGTGCTTGTCACATGGTTGTTTCCGTCTAATTTTCCCAAATTTTAGGAAAAAAAATCTTTTTGGTCCCTGACAAATGGCTCGGGTGTCCAATATGCCCCGATTATTTACAACTCAACACATTTTCCCTTGACATTTCAAAATCGTTCCAAATTGACCCATAAGGCAGACGTCGTTAGTAAAATTTGGGAACATTGGACGGAAACAGTCATGTGACAAACATGTGACTATTTAGCCAAGGGTACATACGTTATTTCATTCTTATTAATTTAATGGGATCTATTTGCATATTTTGTTAAACTTAAGAGGTCAAATTATTTTTCTTCATCCTCTCCATCACCGCCTTCCCTCTACCATTTCTCTCATCCCATCCTCACTCTCACTCCCACTCCCACATGATCTCACTCCATTGTCGTGTCGTGAGCTGAAAACTTGGCAGCAAGTTTGAAACACGGATTCATGCATTACCCAAGATCTAGACCTCCATGATTTCATTCTCGTGAAAGGCGATGAGATTCAAAGCTCTGTTCTAGTTTGGCCATGGCTACCAAATCGTTGCGAATCAGCCATAGGAGCGACTCCGGAACGACACCGAAGCAATGTTGAGAGTGAACGGGAATTCACAAGTTTTCGGATGGTTTAATCGGAAAACTCCATTTGCAATTCTAGGGTTTCGCGACGTAGGTAAAATTAAAGAAGAAACAGGCACTATTGTTAAGGGATTTTGTCCTCAAAACGAAACCGAAGATCAATAGACAAGAAATTTTTGTGTCTTCTGCACATATATATGAACTAGGTCTAGATCTGCATGTTGAATCTTCTCTCTCTCTCAGATTGAAAACAATCTCTTCAGGAATTCCATTATCACCGCCGTCGTACAGATCAGAACCTCCAAAGGTTGAGATTTTTTATTTTATTTTTTTCTCTATTTTTTGTTTAATGAGTTTTAATTTCTCACACATCGAGCCAAATAGATTGTTTCAATCAACAAAGAAAATTAGGATTTTGAAATTGTTGGTGCTGAATGTTTCTGTTTTGATCTATATTCTTTGTTGTTGTTTGAATCAGCTAAAACATCTTAATAAGAAATCGTCCATGAATGAAAAACTTCAAGCAAGGGACTTGGCTTCTGCTCTTTTAAATAAGAGAATAGTTTATATTGGCTTGTCGGTAGGTAGATTTGCGAGCGGTTTGCTTGGTACGAGCCATTGAAGAAATTGAAATCTAGGGTTTCGAATTAATTCGATTTGATTAATTGTAGTTCTTCGTTGATTTCAATTTTCCTATTCTTTTTTTTTTTCTTTTCAATTTGATGAGCCTGTTATCAGAAGAAGAATCGGCGGCGGTGGTATTGGACCGGTTTTGGTGTTGGTGGGAGTAGCATTAGTAGCCATGGAGGAGACTGAGTAGGGTCTCCAGAGATGGAGCAGGGGTGGAGGTTGTCTCGCCGGAGATGGGATAGGGAGGGAATGAAGAAGATGAATTAAAAGAACAAATACACAATAGACCCTTAAATTTTAGATAGAAAATTAAATGACCCCAATTAAACTCATACCAAAAAGGTCATTTTCCCTTATCATTTTTCTAAAGGGAGAAAGAAAGGCATGCTTAAGGGAAAATAGAAAAAAATATTTTTACCCTTAGAAGTTTAGATGACTTTTTAAATTAACCCCATTAAATAAAAAGACCAAAATACCCTTAATGAAACATTGACCGCTAGTTTGACTTAACAAAATCTGCCTCAAGGGCCTATTTGGAACGATTTTGAAATGTTAAGAGCAAATATGTCAAGTTGCAAATAATGGGGGCCAATTGGACACCCGAATCATTTGTGAAGGACCATAAAGGTCTTTTTCCCCAAATTTCACTAACGACGTTTGCCTCAGGGGCCAATTTGGAACGATTTTGAAATGATAAGGGCAAATGTGTCGAGTTGCAAATAATGGGGGCCAATTAGACACCCAAGCCATTTTTCAGAGACTAAAAATGTCTTTTTCTCTACCACAGGGGAACAAAGTGCAAAACGGCCTAACCACAGGAGGAAAAAGTGTAATTAACCCTTTTTATTTAAGTTCTGTTCGATATTTCTATTCCCAGATTTCTATATTTCTATACCCAAATTTTCCAAATTACTGCTTTTGTTTTGTTCTGTTCCCAAATTACTGTTTGATTATCTCTTAGGCAGTGTTGAGTTCTTCCTTGATTCTTCGATATGTAGCTAAGCTTTTTGGCTACCAATGTTATGTTTTTATTATCTCTTAGCTACCTTTCAATTGCGATTTTGGTGATTTATCCGTATATCTAAATCTACAATTGCAGATTCTTGAATTTCGCTTTAAGTGATTTATCCGTATATCTAAACCCTAATCAAGTGAATGTTTTTCGCTTTTGATTATCTCTTAGGCAGTGTTTGAAATGTTTAATTATTTTGATTCGTATTGATTATTTTTTGGTGAGTTATCTCTATTGTTTTTGTCTTGATTCTTCGATCTATATATCTGTATATTTGTTCCAAATTTACATTTCTATTTCTGTTATGTCCCCATAATCTTGTGTTTCTATTCCGTGATTTCTATATTTGTTCCAAACGCTAAAGTTGTTCGATAGAATGCTTGTAAAACTCAGATTTCTTGGAATACTATGATTTCAGGGTAGGCATTGAATTTTGATTCCGAATGTGCTTCAAATTATCAAGCCTAGGCAAGCCATGCCATTCAAAGTCTAGACATTGGCGCTAATGGCAAATCAATTGCAGTGGCTATAACCTTTTGCATTGATCTAGATTCGTTTTATAAAGACAACTCGATTCACGGGTACGTAATAATAGGTGGTTTTAAGAAGCACCCATTTGTGAAAAACTCTCTTATAGGAATGTATGACTTTGTTGTACGTGGTTGTGCGGTTTTATTTTTTTATTTTTTTTGTGAGTGTGTGTGTGATTTTGGTATTTGGTAAGTAGCTCCCTTTTGTTTTCTTTTGTTTATGGAGTTTTCGGAGAGTTTTCCATTGAAAATTATGTGAGTATGATTTTTTTCTATTATCTACAAATTTTAGCAAACTTCTTTCTATTTTGGAGTAAATTGTTGTTTATTTCTATGGTGTTTAGCTCTAAAAAGAATAAAGAAAAATACCAAATAGCCTTGGTAAATCACAAAATCTACGAGATGGTCGCACACCTTTCATTTTTGCACCTAATAGTCCTTAAAAAAACGTGACTTTGCATCAAATAGTCCTTGGTGGTGGATACTGGATAGGCTCGACGTTCGCCGTTCGGCTTCTCTCTAGGGTTTATGAATTTACAAAAGCAATTTTTTTTTCAATTTTAATTTAAATTTGTTATGAGGTGAATTTTGCTCTGAATATGTGAGTTATATGTATGTAGAATTTAGGGTTCATTTATTTGCATTGATTTGGTTGGATTGAATGATGAGTTTAGGGTTATTTTGGTTAGATTGATTTGGTTTGTATTGAAGAAAATCAAGCATATGAATGTAGAGAAAGAATTATCAATTTAAATGAAAAAATTGAAATGTAACACAATCTCATATTGAATACGGCGGTGAAAGTGAAATATCACACGAGATCATGTTGAATAATCGTATTGAATATAACACGAGCCCGTGTTATATCTAACGCAATGGGTAAAATCGTCACAAAAAGGCAAAAGAACTATCTTTTAACATGTATTTCATAAAAGTGTATTTGGTAGTTTTTTCCTCATATAAAGATTTCTTGGGAACTGCCCCAAAAGAATATGTATTGTAGTTTGACATGGAATTTTCTTAAGTACATATTCTTGATGTGGAAATGTCTTTTTACTTCACAATGGAGCTTTTGTGGTATACATTTATATTTTGGAATTTCTTTATTTAATGATAGACTTTTATTTCAGTTTAATTCATGTTTAATTGTGGTATTATTTTAATAACTGATTATCTACGTTATTGGATATTGATTGTGTTGTATTTGTAATGTACATTGTTAATTAATCATGACATTTAAATGTTATTTATTGTTAATTTTTTAATAAAACAGATGAAGAATGTTGTGTAAATAGAAGAGATTAGGACAAAAAAATTTAGGTTCAATTTTTCAACAGATGTTCCTTCCGGAATGGGTTATCCACCAATTAATTTAATATAAACTACTTTTATATATCTGTGTGTGTATCTATTCATATTATATATATATATATATATATATTGGTGAGAAAAGGAACAAAACAACCCTAACGGGAAACCCTCATAGGGGCATATATTATATATTTAATATTGTCATACATAATATATTGAGGATGAAGCACAATCACGATTGCCAAATTTCTCTAAGAAAAGAATTAGAATTTTGTCAGTAAGTAACATTCCAAACGTAAGAATAATAATTGCACTAAAATTAGGATTCCATTCCTATAATAATTCTCCAATTGGAGCATAAATGTCTCATGTGTTTGAATAAGATAAATGATGAAATTTGGAAATGATGGAAATCAAATTTTGAAATTTGATTTTAAAATTTTGAATTTTAAAATTTTATTATTTAGAATTTTTTTGTTTGAATAATTTGTGTAGATAAAAAATTTGATTATGTAATTTCATAATTTTTTTATTTGAATAAATAAATATTTGTTTGCACAATTTTTAAATCTATTAAATTTTAATAATAAAAAATATAAAAATATATTTAATAATTTAATAATATAACTTTAATTATACATAACTATTTTAATAATATGATTTATATACCTATTTCACAAATATAATTTTACTCTATAATATATAGAGAGAAAAGAAAATTTTAAAATTATGACAAAATAAAAAATGAGATTAAAGTAAAATAGATGTGGAATTAAAAAAAATAACAAATTCACTCTTGAAATGACTTATAAATAATATGTATTTTGGAAAAAAATTGTGAATTCCTCGTATTCTCCTATTTTACAAATCAGTTCATTTAAAAAAAAAAAAAAATTAGAGCCTAAATAAAAAAAAATTCTAAATAAATTTATAAAATCTTTTATTTAAATGACATTATCCCTTAAATTTAAGTGAGTGGACAAGGCCAAGCCTCCCTTGGTACATGAATTCCGCCTAACCTTCACCTGTTACATTTTTCCCGTGTTTTTATCTTTTCTCCTGTCACTACTAATATTAATTTTCTGTACATTGAACTCCACAGTCCACACACAAGGGACACAAGTATCCCGTGCCAAAAGTTAACCCCTTAATTAAGCGTTGGGTTGGCCTAAATTATACTCTCTACCCCCAACTTTTGGTGTAATTTCACTTTATTCTTAAATGTTATAATGTTTAAAAGTTGCTCTTTAATATTTCACGTTTTGTGTTTAGTTGGTACCATTCTACAAGTTCTAATACTTTTGTCTCTAAAGTCGTTGACGCTATTAGAGCATCTCCGACAAATGTGCTAAATTTGGTATGACATTTGTGAGATATAGCATATGAATTATAGTATGCCACATGTAATTTAAGATAAATGGTCTAACAGTTATAATAAAAATAGTGTAACATTTCTTTAAATTTATTTTTTGTTCAAATGAATTTTCATAAAAAAAAATTAAAGTAATTTATTTTTTAAACTTTTAATATTAGATTAATGTTTTTTAATTTAGTTTGGATTTGATCTATCAAAATAATGATTACATTATGAATCCACATATATCGAATTAAAATTAATAAATTAGACCAACTTGAATCTAAATTAGCTCAAATTAAATTATAATCTAACTTAATTAATAAATTAAAATTAACACCAATAAAATAAAGTTAACAAAATAATCCAACCCAACTAAAAAAAAATTAACAAACTATTTTTTATTTTATTTTTTTGTGTTCTTTTTTGGTTTGATGATTGTTGGAGCGACAACTAACTCAAATAGTTTTCCCCTAAAATTTCCCAGTAGGTTTGCACTTGTGAAAAATATGACTTAGGTAAGAATGTATATTGCACAGCAAAGACCGCATCTGTTCGAGTTCTAATTTAGAATGAAAAATGCCAAAATGGTGATTAAAATTTTTGGCACACCTTATAGCACATCTATTTGAGATGTTCGCACTTTTTGTCTTTTTTGTTTTTTGGATTCAAACATTGAAATTGGAGTATAATTGCATTATCTCGCCATTATGTCGATAAAAATAATAAAAAATGTGAAATTTAATCAATTAAACACAAAAATAAAATATATAGGTGTGGAATGTAAAATTAAAAGATGAAGAAGTGAGTTGAAATTAAACCTCAAAATTAGGTTACAAAGTGAGCTTTAGCATTAAATTTTGCGTTGTAACTACGTCAACCCTCTTCCTTCCAGCCTTTGCGGATAAGAGAACCCACAATTCCTCGAAGTGAGTTGAAATTAAGCCTCAAAATTAGGTTACAAAGTGAGCTTTAGCATTAAATTTTGCGTTGTAACTACGTCAACCCTCTCCCTTCCAGCCTTTGCGGATAAGAGAACCCACAATTCCTCCTCCTATATAAACCCATCCCCTTCCATTTCTCAAACGCACTTCTTCTCACCTTTTTTGTTTTATTGAAAATTAGTGAAATTCCACTATTTTGGGGGAAAGGGGGGAAATTCCTCTTCTGTTTTTTTTTGGGGGGGGGGGAAGGATAGTGAAATTCAACTATTTTTTGGCGGTTTACTCTCGAAAATGAGTAGTGGAAATAAACACCATTTTAATTTGCTACATCTACATGTGCCACACGTCCATTATCATCATGGGAAGAATGAAAGAATTGGGGTGGAAATACCCAAGGGTTCTGTGGCAGTGGTGGTGGGGCAAGGGGAGGAACAGCGACGGCGATTTATGGTGCCGGTGGATTACGTCAACCACCCGCTCTTCGCGCAGCTGCTGAAGGAGGCAGAGGAAGAATACGGGTTCAATCAGAAAGGGGCAATCTCCATCCCCTGCCACGTGGAGGAGTTTCGCTCGGTTAGGGGGATGATTGATAGAGAGAACCACCATCACAACCACCACTATCACCACAACCACAACCACCACCATCATTGGTGCTTTAGTGTTTGAAAATGTTTTTGTTATGGTTCTTGATATATTTGGGTGATTCAACTTAATTGCTCTCTTCGATTGTTCAAGATTTTAATTTTTTTAGTTATTTTTTTCTTTTTCTAATTTGTTACAATTGTTAAGAGATAATGTGTGGTATCAATGGACAGTATTATCTCAAGGCTAGAAGTCTAGTAAATATTTAGTTTATCTCTCTTGTGAAAAGTGTAGAGTTCAAATCCCTCCCCCAATATATGTACCATGGGGCGTTTACCAAACAATCCCAAAAATGTATCAAAACTACCAATTAAACTCGCAATTCTTTCTGTGAATCGAGCAGTCCTTATAAACTTTTCGTCCCTAAAATGCCTTTGTTTAATGCGTCACTTCATAATATCATATAATCAAATCTCTCTAATGCAGAACTAATTTAGATAATTAATTTAACTCTTTAATTAGTAGTGCAATCTCATAATTAATGTTACAATCAATTTTGACATTTCTATAAATTAAGCTCAAATGTTGACTAAACACTATATAGGGGGAAAAAAGTATAAAAAAGTTGCTATTCGAAACAATGAAAGATTAAAGTCTTGCAATAGGATAAAAAGAATAATTGGTGATTAGTCCCAAATAACATGTGTAACCTATTATTAGTCTCATTTAAAACATAAATTTTGATTTAGTCCCTTAAATTAGTTTTTACTTGTGTATTAGTCTCGCATGTGCTCACGCTCATATAATATTAGTTACATATACATATGTAATATTATGTACATGTTATAAATTATATGTAATTATGTTATATGTACTTGTGTAATATTTATTACATGAAGATAAATATTTTACACACTAGTCAGATACATGTAACTGCGAGAGTGCAGAGCGTGTATTAAGCCTTCCGTTTTTTTTAATGTACGAGACTAAAACGCAAGTTGTGATTGCGTATAAAACTTGTTTAAAATTAAGGATAAAATAAAAGACTTGTCACAACACCACATTAGGGTAAAATCATAAAATTTTCAAAAAATTAATCTAGTAATACTTATTAAATTACACATATTTTTATTAGTGAATGTAATTATTGTTGAAGCAGGTAAGATTATAGCAAGTGAAATTAAAAAATAATCGAAGACTAATCAAAAACAAAATATAATCATAATATTCATAAAACAAAATTGGGATAATTTCCCTTACTCCCCCTGAACTATTGACCGTAACCACAGGAATCCCCTCAATTTTTCAAACTACATGAAACACTCTTGACCTATTTTTTCAAATGACATTTAGACCCCCAGTTCATTTTTTATTTTGAAAATACCCTTTGAAAGTCAAATTTTTAATTGTTAACCATCTTAACCATTTTTCATGACCAAATTGCCCTTATTTACCCTTTATCCAATGACTAAATTGCCCTTATTTCTTCCCTCCAATTGAAAACATATGAAATGACCTAATTGCCCTTCCCCTTCTTCATCTCTTTATTCCAATCGATCCTTACCCAGCTTCTTTCCTTCACCTCCATCGATGTCCATAAGCTCATCTCCTTCGTTGTCGTCCCTAAGCAGTAAAGGCCAAGGTTTTTCTTCCTCCATTTCTTGTTTTCTTTTTATTTTTCTGTCTCCCATCATCTCTCCTTCATCTTCACCTCCATTTGAAATCCTCAACTTCTTCGTCGTCCCTAACCTGCCTAAAACAACAAACCACAACTTAAGCCAATCCACTTCAAACCCTCAATGTCCTATGGTAGTATGTTATCCGGTGGATTAAGCAACAATTTGGGGGGTTCAAACATAGATATGCGATTTTCCCCCAAATTCTGAGCTTGTGGAAAAAGAGGAGACATTAGGGTTGTTCAAGGTGAGAAACCTATCAAGGGTCTTATCTATTATTGTTGTGCTACTAGAACATGTAGAATTTGGGATTGGCTTGTTCCGGATTTAATTAAGACAATTGGAGCGGAAGATGATGTTGTTGAAGATAATGGAATTTCTAAGAAAATAAATGATTTGTATGTAGAACTGATGGAAGAGGTTGCTGCATTGAAGTGTGAAAACAATTTGAGATTGAAGAAATTAGAATTGACGGTGGAGAAGATAAAGAAATGGATTTCGATTTGTTTTGTTGTATTCTTATTTCTTACAATTATAGTTTGTTGTTTGTAATAAAATTGGTGTTTTCAAGTGATTTTGGTTATGTGATGAAAATTGTACTTTTGGAAGTGTAATTGTGATGAAATGAAATTAAAGTGTACTTGTGATGAATTGAAATTGAAGAAAAGTTTTTGGTTTATCATAATTGCAAAATTTGAGCATGATTTGGAAGTGTGTTTAAACAAAATGGAGTTAATTTGCTCAAATTTGGACAAAGTTGAAGTGTAATTCTGATCAAAAAAATAGATCCTTTCAAAAATGCAGCTTGAACTATATCTGGTTGGTGTAAATGTAGTTTGGAAGGTAAAAAAAAGTCTAAGAAAGTTACTATTTGAAACAATGAAAGATTAAAGTTGTAAGGCCTAAATTATAGTACATGCGTCATTAATAATCGCATTTTAAAGTATTGGAAAATTCGGGGTAAATTTTTGTTAATGAAAAATAAAAATTAAAAGTTTAGGGGTCAAAGTTGAAATTTAGAAAACGTGAAAATTACACTTGAGATCCAAATGGATAATTAAAAATCAAAAATTGAAAATAGTAAGGATGAAATTATAATTTTAGAAACTTGTAAAAGTTGAAAATTATTAAAATAGGATCTTAAAGGAAGTTGGGGGGAGGAAAGTACATTTTAACTAAAGAATTTTTCTATATAAACACATATATACATATATCGTAAGTATGTGTACAGTGAGATCGCCGGCGACAAAGAGAGAGGAAAGGAGGAGACGTGGCAAGCAACGATCCATCTTTACCACTCAATTCATGCATATAAAAAGAATACATGCAAAAAAATATCAGGATCAAAACACTATCAGATGAGAAAAATCAGAATTTTAGAGAGAGAGAGAGGGTTCGGCGGTGTTGGGTTCTTCGGCGAGGTCGTCTGCGTGGGCGTTTCGTTTCATTTCATTGTTGTGTGTGTGTGTTGATCGTCGTCGATGGGGAAGGGAGTGTGATCAGTTGTGGAATTGATGTCGTGCATGTGTGTTGGATCGGCACTATTTCGGTACCGGCGTGCGTGTGCCGGTGTATGTCTCATGTTCCTGTTTGGTGTAGTGGTGGTTGGGTATGCGTTTTCTGTTCAGATCGCCAGTCGTCAATCGTCGACGATCGTGTGTGGGTCGTCGTCGGACAGTGGTAGGCGGTTGTGACCGGTGTAAGGTGGCTGGCGGTGAAGGGGAGTTAGTGAGAGAGAAAGCATCGGTTGTAGGTACGTGTGGGTTCCCACTGCTGTCCAACGGTGGCATTCAGCGATGAAGGTGGGTGTGCCATTCGTTTGTGTTGTCCAACAGTGTGTGTGATTGGGGTGGGGTGGTTGGTCACCGCCGGTGAGAGGGGTATGGGTGGTCGGTCGACAGGGAACCAAAACAGAAACAGAGAAACTAGAAGGAAAAAAAAAAGAAAAAAAAAAAGGAAAAATTACACAAACACTCCAATAAAAATCCAAAAATTTATCTCGCGGCCGACGGACGATTCGGAGTAGGTAAAAGTCTAAATCGATTACCATTGTTGTTAAATTGACTTATTAGCAAACGGGATTATAATTTGGAATCGTCAATTCTAATAATTTTTGTCACCGTCCATACTAACAAATGCGTACCGTAGTTATTAACGAAACGAAATTTACCGAATAACAATTTTTCATAATAAAAAGTGGGTACGGGGAAAATTATGGAATTTAGGGCCTATATTGCACGATTCAGTTATTTTACATAAAATATTAATTTAGGGCCATGTCATTATTAAGCTCACATACACTGGAGTATCGGTAGAAGATAGTCAGTAAAAACTGCTCAGAACGGGTAGCCAGGTGAGTGTACTGTCTTCTTACCAAACTATTTTTATATCTATATATGATAGAAAATGGTTGTATTTATATTAGATGCTTTTAAAATTTTGTGGATCAAGCAGGTTTTGGGTGAGTTGGTAAAAATGGATTTTCGTAAGATTACGATGGTTTTCGAAAAGAATGTGAAAATGGTTTTAGTGAAATCAGACGTTTTTATAAAGAAAAATGAGAAATATGATTTTGGATTAAAAATTCAGTTTTGGAAATAGAGGGTGATATTTGAGATTTGACGATATTGATTAGACGATAATATTGGTTTATGAATTGATGATGACGTTATTGATTTGACGATACCATAGTATTTATTTTTTTCGGCGGAGTGATGTTATCCGCTTCGGCGGAGTGATGTTTATCTGCTTCGGTAGAGTGATGTTAGACGTTTATACTGCGCAGTGATTATCCACTTCGGCGGAGTAATAGGTGTTCGCAGGAAGGCATATCCTACGGATGGTACGGTACCGTTGCAAACTCTCGATCGTGAGATTAAAACGATCGCTATGGCTAGCCAGTGTGTATTGTGGTAGAGTGTGTGTTTGAGGTGTGTGTTTGAGATGTGGTGTTTTACTTATATTGGGTGATTTATTATTTATTGTAGTGATTGATATGATTTTATACTAGATGGATTTGGATGGAACTTATCCATATCGCTTAATTCTCACTGCTTATATACTTATGCTTGATCCATATTTAATTATGGTAGTATTTAGAATGTATTATTATTTAAAAAGAAAAAAATATATTTTACTAAGAAGGCAGTACACTCGCAGGTACAACAGCTAAGAGTCAGTCCCCTACTGGCACTAGGTAGAGTCCGGTGATGGTGTAGTATGGAAATATTTTGGGAGGAGCTGTCTGAGACGAACCTGTGAGAGCTTCATTGCTATTATTCTTTTGTTGTTATTACAATTCAGGGACGGGTGCGTCCCCAGTTAGAGATGTTGTATATGGTTAGAATTTATTGTTGTATATTTTTGTATGCACTTTGTCGTTTACTAGTGGGTTTGAATTAAGATGAGGTCATATCGACGTTACGCCGGCCCCACGGTGACTGGTGTCCGAGGTGGGGTGTGACAAAAGTCTTGCAATAGGATAAAAGGATAATTGGTGATTAGTCCCAAATAGCATGTGTAACATGTTATTAGTCTCATTTAAAACATAAATTTTGATTTATTCCTTTAAATTGGTTTTTACTTGTGTATTAATCTCGCATGTGCTCACGCCCATATAATATTAGTTACATGTACTTATGTAATATTGTGTACATGTTACAAATTATATGTAACTATGTTACATGTACCTGTATAATATTTATTACATTATAATAAATATTTTACACACAAGTCAGATACATGTAACTGCGAGAGTGTAGTGCGTGTATTAAACCTTCCGTCTTTTTACTGTGCGGGACTAAAACGCAATTTGTGATTGCATATGAAACTTGTTTAAAATTAAGGATAAAATAAAAGACTTCTTACAAAACCACCTTCGGTAAAATCATAATATTATCAAAAAAGTAATCTAGTAATACTTATTAAATTACACATATATTTTGGTTAGTGAATGCAATTATTGTTGAAGTGGGTAAGATTATAGCAAGTAAAATGAAAAAATTATCGAAGACTAATCAAAAACAAAATATAATCATAATATTCATAAAACAAAATTGGGATAATTCCCTTTACACCCCCTGAACTATTGAGCGCAACTACGGGAATCCCTTCAACTTTTAAAACTATATGAAACACTCTTGAACTATTTGATCAAATGACACTTAGACCCCCAGTTCAATTTTTTATTCTGAAAATACCCTTTGAAAGTCAAATTTGTAATTGTTGACCATCTTGACCATTTTTCATGACCAAATTGCCCTTATTTACCCTTTATCTAATGACTAAATTGCCCTTATTTCTTCCCTCCAATTGAAAACATATAAAATGACCTAATTGCCCTTCTCCTTCTTCATCTCTTTATTTCAATCGATCGTTACCCAGTTTCCTTTCTTCACCTCCATCGATGTCCATAGCCAAGCTCATGTCCTTCGTCGTCATCCCTAAGCAGTAAAGGCCAAGATTTTTCTTCCTTCATTTCTTGTTTTCTTTTTATTTTTCTGTCTCCCATCATCTCTCCTTCACCTTCACCTCTATTTGAAACCCTTAACTTCGTTGTTGTCCCTAACCTGCCTGCAACAACAAACCACAACTTAAACCAATCCACTTCAAACCCTCAATGTCCTATGGTAGTATGTAATCCAGCGGATTAAGCAACAATTTGAGGGGTTCAAACATAGATATGTGATTTTTCCCCAAATTCTGCACATGTGGAAAAAGAGCAGACATTAGGGTTGTTCAAGGTGAGAAACCTACCAAGAGTCTTCTCTATTATGGTTGTGCTACTAGAACATGTATAATTTGGGATTGGCTTGTTCCGGATTCAATTAAGACAATTGGAGCAGAAGATGATGTCGTTGAAGATTATGGACTTTCCAAGAAAAAATATGATTTGTATGTAGAATTGATGGAGGAGGTTACTGCATTGAAGTGTGAAAACAATTTGATATTGAAGAAATTGGAATTGACGGTGGAGAAGATGAAGAAATGGATTTTGATTTGTTTTATTGTATTCTTATTTCTTGCAATTAAAGTTTGTTGTTTGTAATGAAATTGGTGTTTTCAAGTGATTTTGGCTATGTGATGAAAATTGTACTTTTGGAAGTGTAATTGTGATGAATTGAAATTAAAGTGTACTTTTGATGAATTAAAATTGAAGAAAAAAACTTGGTTTATCATAATTGCAAAATTTGAGCATGATTTGGAAGTGTGTTTAAACAAAATGGAGTTAATTTGCTCAAATTTGGACAAAGTTGAAGTGTAATTCTGATAAAAAAAATGCAGTCTTTCAAAAATGCAGCCTGGACTGCATCTGGTTGGTGTAAATGCAACCTGGAAGGTAAAACAAAGCTTGCCACATTCAACCACATTTAATAGAGCATGGAACGCAGCCTGCAATTCCAAAAATGCAGCCTTCAATGCAAAAAAATGTAGCCACATTCAACCATTATGATAGGGAACAATACCAGAATGAAAATGGCAACCACATTCAAATAATACTCAACCACATTGAATCACATTCAAACACATTTAACCACATTCAAATACATTCATTGATATACATTCATTGATATCAAAATACATCAAAAGTGGTTCACAATTAGCATTTCCAATTGATATCAAAATACATATAAAATAAATCAATTAGATTCTACAGTAAGATATACACCAATGTAGTTTAAAAAAATATGTGTCCCATGCTTACTTAGCAGTTATCCCATCAACCTACACCATTTGTCAACAACAACAACCAAAAAAAAAAAAAAAACAGTTCAATCACATTTATTGCCAAGAGGCTTGAGTTAGCTATCCATCTTGTTGAGATGGATTTCCTCCACCTGGTGCATCAGTTGTTGCTCCACCTGCTGGTCCATCAGCTGCTCCATCATTTGCTACTCTAGCTGCTCCACCTCTATTTGTTTTCTTTTTGGACAAGTTCTTATGTTGTGTCCAAATTGCAAACAGAGCTTGCACTTGATAGTTTGCCTCATCCTCACCTCTTTCCACTTGATTGTCCCTCATCATCACCAATTTTATTCCTCTTTCTACTTGTAGGTTGTTCATCATCTCCCCTTCTTCTTTCTCTCTTTGGCCTTCTACGCTCCCTTCTAGTTGGTGGGGGCTTCAATGGATCACTTGAATTAAACTTCCAAAATTTATGATCTACAATTGGGTGGATCATATTGTGGTGGATGCTCAGGTAGGTTTCTTTGGTAAAGAAAAGATGAATGTAGTGTTTAACATTAGCCCGTTGAGAAATGGTGGCTGCTACAACATATTTGCATGGAACGCCACTAATTTGCCATTCCCCACATATACATTTCATTTTCTCCAAGACACAACATGTCCAACACCCTTCTCATCACTCACTTCAAATTCAGTACCACTAGCCCATAAAACTTTGCAGTGCTTCTGTCCATTATCCACTGTTGCCCTACACTTTTTGATTATGTTTTTGCAGAATTGATCCTCTCAATTGACAGCCTTCTCATACCTTTTATGCAGCCTGATCATTAGCTCTGTCATAATTCCCTCAAGCAGACTCAAAATAGGCTTGCATCTGAGATATCCTAACCAACTATTTAACGATTCAACTAGGTTATTGGTTATATGATCACATCTTACCTTTTCATCAAAAAGTGTGTCTTGCCCATATCTGAATTGGGTGCTCCATTAACCAATTGTAGGCATTGACATCCAGTGTTTTCATCCTCTCCATAGCATCCAAGAACTCGATTTTATTATATGCCCGTGTAGCCTTCCAAAATAACTTCATCAAATGTAATCCAGGGTGTCTCTTCCGAAAGTTCCCTAGCAGGTGTTGGCAACATCTTCTGTGTGTTGCTTGAGGAAAAACTTTACCAACTGAGATTTTAATTGCCTGAGATAGAGAATAAAACAGAGCATTAAACAGAAATTAAACTTTCAAAAGTAAAAATACCTTGTGCCAGTCAAACATTACAATTAAAGGAGCCCCAACTGTAGTTCTTCCAAGCATTTCTTTCAAATTTTGAAAGAGCTGAGACCATGTCTGGATTAACTCTCCATCAGCTACACCAACTACTAATAGGAACAAACCATTATTGCCATCCAAAGCAACAGCTGACAACAATACACCACCATATGAATTCTTCAAAAAACATGCATCCAATCCTATGAAAGACCTAGACCCATCCAAATACCCCCTCCTTTGAGCATAGAAGGAAAGAAACAACTGGCAGAACATAGAGGACACTTCAATTGATGGTTTGAAATATTGTATCCTGATTGCACTTCCAGGATTGTTTTTCTTCACTTGCACTTCATAACCAGGTAGCAAAGTATAAGATGCACCATATTTACCCTCAAGCATCTCCATTACCTTTACCCTAGCCCTATATAATTGTCTCCTGGATGCCTCAATACCCCATACTTCTTTCAGTTTGGCTTATAGACAATAATTGTCAATGTTTAGATTACTTTTAAACTCTTTAAGCATTTTGTTTGTAATCCAAGTTGAACTTGCCTCAGCCACACGACTCTTATTTCTAATACATGTATGATCTGGTTTCAAAGTTCTAATTATGTATGAAGATTGTCCAGGCACAGGGGTAGCATAAATTCTCTACTGGCGGCCCTTCTCACTGTAGTTAGAAATAATTCTTCTCCATGTATTTTTCTTCCTAAAGAGTTTGAACCCAACCTTCACCACAAAATCACTGAGGGCAACCCTAAATTCATAAATACTAGTGAACAACATTCCTACAGAAAAAATAGGTGTTTCCCCATCCCCTGATTTCTGATACACTGGGCAATTAAAAGTATCTCGCTGCTCATTTGTTTTGTGGGGTTTCCTACCACTGTCAGTACAAACTTCATCCTCCTCATCACTTTGTTCCCAGAGTAATCACTTGACTCATAATTAGACAATTGATCATCATTACTACTTTTAATATTTTTTGCATTTTTTAGCTCCAATTCTAATTCCTCTGAGTCTGACAACCCAAGTTCTCCCTCAGGCATCCACTCATCATCCTCATCATCTAAACTAAGGCCATCATCAGTATATTGGTCATTTGAATGAGTTTGACCTCCAAAATTGTCCAGTGAATCGTCCTCATCATAACTAATTTGTTCATCTTCACTAATGTTTGCGTTCATCTCTTCAACAGTCCACAATTCAATACTACTATTACTCTCAACCTCACTCTCAAACTCACTGATATTGCCCTGTTCTTCATCACCCTCATCATCATCACTGTCCACATTTACTGCTTCAACATCTTCTGGTAGACCCACATTTAATGGCACATTCAATTGTGACTCGATGAATAAATCAATATCAGTAATCCTATGTTTACCATACAAGTGAAACATTTGTAAAATAGATCCATCAGTCATCACTTGCATTTTTTCCCTAAATTTGGGCACTCTAGTATAAACAGTCAATGCAACACCTTGTTCAGTGGGTATCACGCCAGCAAACAATTTATCTATGGCATCTAACAGATCAAACAAGGCAAACTCATTAACATCAACATTACCAATTGTACCAACTTCAGTCATATAATGACAATGCAACTCAAATCTCCAAGTAAAACCAAAAACCCTAACTCACCAACAGAGGAACAATACAAACACAAAATAAAACACAAATACCACTTGAGCATAATAAACAACCAACCAGTACCACATTCAACGTTACGCAACCAAAGAGACGAAAGAAGAAAGAAAAAACAAACGAACATGCATCCAGAAAACCCTAAAACCAAAACAGAAAAACTAGGGCAACAAATGGTACGAACCAGATGTATTCAACACGATTAAACATAAATGCAAACAAAAATCTTCAAAATCACAATTTTGAAGTGCAAAGTGAAAAAAAAAAAAAAAAATCCCCAAAAACACCGATGGAGGTTCCGTACCTTGAGTACAACAGCAGTCACGCGATAATCTAACAAAATCGAGCAAAAATCTGCTTGTGTTAGCTCGAAAGCCTTTGAAATTTCATCCTTATCGTCGTCGTCTTCGTGTATGGTTTTCTCTCAAGCTCAACTGTCGTTTGGTTTCCAACAAGAGTGATCGACATTTTGAATTTGTTTGAGAGTAAGAGTTATGGCCTAAGGGCAAATTGGTAATTGTAACCCTCATGATATTTTTTATTTTTTCTATTTTTTTAAATGTCAGGGTTAGTAAGGGCAAAATGGACAATTCATTAAAAAAAGTTTTGGCAGGGGGTCACCGTGGTAATTTTGAAAGTTAGGGGGTGCATGTGGAATTTTATTATAATTGAGGCGGTGTAAGTGAAATTATCCTAAACAAAATTAGTCGATGTGCTAATTCAACTTAGATTGAGACTTTTTATTTCATAAAAATTTTGGTACACTATATTTCTTAAAATTAAAAAATATAGGGGTGCATTTCATGGGACCCTTAAATGTTTGGACCCCAAGAGCTTGCCTATAAAGTCTACACTCAGGGTCGGCTCTGACCACTATGAGAGAGGGTGAAAAGGGATAAGATTTTGTGAAATGTGTCAAAATTAATGGTGAAAATATTAATTTTAATTAGTATAATTAATATTAATCTCAGTAAACAATTTTAAATATGTCACAAATGCATGCACAATGAAATAGTACGCATAAACAATAGGAATGCAACTCAGAGAAAAATTTATTGTTTAATGCAACTTATAACAAATATTAGAGAATGTAGAATAATTCACACCAAATATTCTAGACATCCAATACATAGGAGTAAATATTTCAAAACGAAAAATACACGATAGCAAATATTCTAGAACACAATCTAGCATCACAACAAACATCACAAATTTATATTGTTCAACAATTAATTTAAAATACAAGAAATTTGTAAATAAATAATATCATACTATAGCCATCTACTGATAACAATAACCAAAATTTGTGTGCGTCGAGGCTGTTGATTGATGATATTTCCTTTAATTCAATTTTGCCTCTAGTCAAGTGCTTACGGTTACTTACGCATTTGCTTCCTAACCTACAACGATCATGATCCTCCGATATTAGTACTCGAATTCAAAGGATCCGATGAACAAAACAAATATTGAACTCTCCGTCAAAAACAAACAGACAGACTCAAAGTGTGATGCGTCCCGAAAAATAAATTAAAAAAAATGATGTTTTTCTTTGTTTTTTGAAAAGAACGAAAATTTTAGGAATGTGTTGGGATTTTTTTTTAAAAAATAAATAAATGCACCGATTTTCTTAGAGAAAATTTGGGCCTAATTTTTATTAAAAAAAAAACGAAGTCTCCACCAAACATTAGATTTAAATAGGTAAGTTGAGCCAACTAGTTTTATTGAAAAAAAAAAATTATTATTTTTTAATGGCCCAAATTATTTAGAAATGGCTCCAAATTAAACCAATCAAAAGCAAGAGTTCTAAATGATTAAGGGATTCGATTATGCTCGGGAAAGGTGTTAAGCATCTCGAGACATTGGTTACCTAATATCCACTTGAGTATAATTAATCTAAATTAATTTCAAAAAAAAAAAAAAAATAGATTTTGTACCTTTTTTTTGGGTTAAAATGTTCCTCAGTACTACCACTTGTCAAATATAAAAAAATGACGAGATTAATCCCAAGAAGGTGTTTATTTTTATTCCTCCAATATCTCATTGAATTGAAATGTAGAGAAATATTTTTTCCCTTCCTTTTTTTATTTTTCTCCATTATATATCTCATTAGGTTAAAGTGTGAAGAAAAATAAATTTTTATTTTTATTTATGTTTTTCCATTGTTTTATTAGAATGAAATATAGAGAAACACAAATAATTTTTATTTATTTTTTTTTATTTTATAGTGCGTTAAGCGAAGTGATCTCCTAAATCTACCATGTCAAAATTTTACTCCATTTGGGGAACAAAAATGGTAGTATTAGATTTCTCTCCCTTAACTTACTAATTAACAAATTTGTTCAAAATAATTTGAAATCAATTTTTGGTAAGAAAATATTTTTTTAGATTTTTATTTAACAAATTTAGATCAAAAATAACAAACAACAAACAAAAAAAAAAAAATCAAAAATCCTCAATTATCTCATTGAATTGAAATATAGAGAAGTCTAGAATTTTTATTTTTATTTTTATTTTTATAATTTACATTTCCTTCTTATCTCCTGAGATCAAGATATAAAAGAACGCAAACAATATTTTTTTAAGAATGTTTGCTGTGGTGATTGCGGTGGTGATAGTGAATTTTTGTTGTGGTAGTGGTGGTGATAATGACAATTTACTGTAGTGGTGGTTCACTATAAAGAATATTTGTTGTTTTAATGGTCGTGGTGGTGGTAGGAATGTTTGTTGTGGTGATGGTGATAGTGAATGTTTGTTGTGGTGGTGGCGGTCATAGGAATGTTTATTGTTGTGATAGTAAATGTATGCTGTGATGGTAGTTGTGCAGTAGTGAATGTTTGTTGAGGTGGTGGCGGTGATAAAAATGTTTGTTGAGGTGGCAGTGGTAATAGTTATTGTCTTTTGTGATGGTGGCAGTGGTAGCAATAAATGTTTGTTGTGATAGTGGTAGTGATAAATTTTATGGTGTGTTCAATAGCGGTTTTAGTGGTAGTAAAATTTATGATGGCGATAAATATTTGTTGTAATAGTGAATGGTGGTTGTTATGACTATAATAGTGATAGACGGTGGTGGTAGTGCAATGACGGGTATGTTCGGTGGTAGTGATAGTAAATGATTGTTGTGGTTGTGGCGATGATAGTGAATGGTTGCTGTTGTGATTAGTGTTTATTAAAAAAAAAAATGATGGACATTTTTGTCATAGAAAATTATACATTTGCAAAATTAAGATATTCATGTAAAAAAATAGTAAGGTGCCGATAACTTTATTTAATGTTTGAGTTTGGGAGCCCATACACAAAACCCTAATATTTAATGAGTTGAAAAGATTTTTCTTAATTAATAATTGCATTAACATTTTTAACCAAAAAAATGAGACAATACTACTCTTAATAATATAGTATCTTTTTTGATACATATATTAGAAAAAGGAAGTTAAACTCTAAATCTTCCACAAAAGAGATTAGGACATACCCACTAGATTACAAGTTTTGAGATGTTAATAATAATATAGTATCGACACAAAATTTCATGTTTTGTTAACATCAACAAGTTTCATGTTTTGTTAGCATCTAAACAAACATTAAAACTAGTGAATGGTCATATTATCCTACTCATTTTTCCATTCATGTTGTGTTGACATTAACCTAAAGTGACAATACGAATCTTGCGGTTGATACTAATAATGAGGGATAAAACCATAAAATAAAAGATAATATTAAAAAATAAAAAATAAAAAGACTTAAAATTAAGTTGAAAAATAATTATGTATTTTATTAAGAAAGATTAAGCTGTAGGACCCAACATGACCCCCAACCTTAAAAATTCCTAAAAATAATTGTCTCATTTAAAAGAAGAATCTAATAACCAATAAAAATTGTATATCAAAAGTTTTAATGTATTATTTTTAGGGATTCAAAAGTCAAAAAAAAAATATATAATTTTAAGAACCAATGAAATATAACCCATACCAAAAGTACAAAAAATAGACGATGTAAAATTATTTGTGGTTTGTATATATACAATCAAATAACAAGTTTTACTGAGTGTCTAGAACTCCACTTGATTTTACTTTTTAGTAAAAGTTTTACTAAATTTGACTACCTACAAAAATTTGATATATTTATACTTACATAAATCTTAAAATATATATATATATATATATATATATATATATATATATAAATCAAAGTAAAAGTATACTAAAATTTATTATACACTATACTGAAAATAAGAAAAAATCTTCATCCTTCTACTTTTCTTCTATTCATCATCAAAAACTTAATTTAATGTTATTTGATGCGAAAAGTAGATTTATGTATAAAAACACATTTTTTTTATTTTCTTAAAAATATATTTCTTTTTATTAATCAAAGAAAAAATTAATAATCCAAAAGGAAAAACAGAGAATTGAAAAGCTTGTAACGTTGTCCATGAATCCAATGTTTTTGATATACATATTTCATTTTTACACAAGAAAGAATCCAATAAAGTAAGTAAAATCTTCAACAATCTTCAAAGTAGAATCAGAATCAAATGGACTCTCATAGCCTTGAGGATCTCAATACATCATCCTTCCTTACAAACAAATTCATTCTACACAATCTTTCAAAAAAAAAAAAAAAATTAATTGAGACAAATGTAAACATATTCTACTTTAACCCTTACAGGGTACGTCCTCAAAAATAGGCTATTGATGTCTCATATTAGGGCTACGAATCGTCACGCCGTGCAAAAATTTCGTATAGCCAAGAAAACTAAGCTTTCTATCCGAACTTCTAATCCAATCTTTAAGTAGAGAGTGAGCCGTCGGTCCAAGATTCATCTCCTGCACAAATTTTTATTTTTTTAGAACCTTGGGGACTGAATCGCAGTGCAAATTTTTAAGAAGTGTTTTTAAAAATTTTAGCAACCTATTTTCGAATTCAGAAACAACACCAACTTAGTTTAGTTTCCGAAAACGGTTTTTGGAAATTTTAAAAACAGTTTTAAAAATTATGAGAAATAATTTTATTTAGCTTTCTGAAAAATAAATATTTATTAATAACGTATTAAAAATAAGAAAGTAAAAGTGCCGTGATTGATAGAAATATATTTTTCCAATTCTCAGATTTCTGTTTCTGTGTTCTCATTTTCTGTTATTAGTGTTTTTGTTTCAGTTCCCAGCTTTTTCAGGCAATAGAAAATGAGAACATAACAGAAATCTGGGAACAAATCTGAATAATCCCCAGGAACCTGTAATAAAAATCTGGAGCAGAACAGAAAAATATTTCTTTTTTGTTCTCATATTTCCATTTCTGTTCTGTGCGAACAAAAACAGAAATTTATGAACATACACACTACACAATTGAGGCCAAAGCTAACAAAAGGTAGTCAGTATAGAACGATTTAGAAATAGGCATACCTGAGCTAATTCCTCAACTGAAATGGCTCTGTTTCCTTCTTGCTCAAAATATTCGAAAGCTGTGCTTGCTATCATCTCCCATCCTTCAAGAGCCTCAAGCTGATAAATACTAATTGCAGCGGCGCAGAACTCCTCAAAATCCATTTTTTTGTATGCAAGCGGCTCCATCTTCAATTGAAAACAGTATCAATTTAAGAGTGAGTGCATTTGGAAAAGGAATTTTGGAATTTTAGAAATGATCACTTGCAAATTCATTGATTAAATATATTTGTTGAAATTGAAATTTTATGATTTACACACACTTTAGCTTTTTGCAAACAAAAGAAATGTGTCCTTAATCCCAAGACATTCCTCTAAAATCTTACAAAGAGTAAGATGTGATGAGGGAAACGTAAGTTGCATCCACATTATGTTTCGGATCTGTTCCCAAAAAACTTGGAACAAAAATAGAAATACGGGAACATAAAAATTTGTTTCTGTTCTCTTCCCAGATTTTTTATCCAATTCTCGAACAAAAAAGTAACTTAATTTTTCTTATTTTTCTGAATTTGTTCCAAGTTTCTAGAGAATTGAAACAAGACGAATCTGTTTAGTGTAACAGAAACAGAAATCTGAAAACCATTTTGTTGGACTCCCATAATTTTGTTCTAAAATATGGGAACATAGCATAAGCATAATTTTTTTGTTCCCATGTCAGGTTCACAAAACACAAACAAAAACACTAAAAACAAACACCAAAGCAATGCAGTATTCGGCCAAAAAAAAAATTATTCCCTTTTTTTATTGGAGGGGAGGGGGAGTGCAGGAATGCCCTTATTCACTGGATCTCATTTTCTGGGGAGGAGATAAAAATCAGTTACTCTTATGTCAAATCATGATGTTTAGAAGTTAATACGATGAGACGTCTACCATGTTTAGAATATCATGAACTCTTGATTCCTTCATGGCATCAGTTGCATTTTTCATGAGAACCTGCATGAGACTTTCATTTTAACTTCCACAACTTCACAAAAAATACTTCAAAATAATAATAAATAAATAAGCATTACAGGAAGAAAAAAAATGGCAATAAATATAAATTTAATACTATAATGCCCTGCAACTCAAATTTAGGAAAAACAATTCATTTAAAAACCTAATCTATTATTTAGGGGCCGAATCTCTCGTCGAAACCCGAAAGTTTTTGTCTGGATATTGCTCCCTGAAGTTTTAAGTTTCACACGTTCCTCCCCAAAGTTCTATTTTCATGTCTAATTGTCATTATTGATCATTTGTAAATTGTGATCAATTTCTCACTGAAATTAGTCATGTGCCTTGAAAATGAATGAAAATTAATGGAATAAAAGAAGTGTTAAATTGCACTTTGCACCATTGAAGTTCAAGCTTGGTTGTGCTTTAATCCCTACTCTGAACAGAAACTGTGTAATTGGATCAATTAGACACGAAAACCAAACTTTGGGGAGCAATGTACAAAAAATGAGACTTGAGGGAGATTATGCCACCGCACACAAATTTCACGGGTCCAAAGTGAAATTTAGCCTTTTGTAGGGAACAATAAGATTCAGAAAATGAAAATGAGGCCAACTGACCTTCCTGAAATTGTCAAGGGAGATTAACCCGTCTTTTGGTTCCAGGAGGTTGAACTGAACCCTAAGGTAGATGAGCTCATCCTCTGTCAAGGCTTTTGAAAGAGCCTGCAAAAAAAAAAGGGAAAAAAAATATGAATTAGGCCAGCCTGCATCACATGAAAATCATAATAGGAGTGCCACAAATTGTTGCCTGACATGCCATAATAATAAGGCTACAATTGCCTAAATGCACATGCTTTTCTACAAGGATGTGGGGTAAATTCAGGCTACATCAGTAGGTAAATATATACCTTAAGTGCAGCACGCTTTAAAGGTGAGGCTCGAACATAAGACTTGACTAATTTGTAGATCAGAATGTCTAAGGGCACGGTATTATTTTGTTCTCGCAACCATGGGTGAGCTGCAAATGTAGAACGAACCATAAGCTTTCGGTAGAATTAAAAACATCATAATGATACAAGAGAAGATCTAGACAAAGCATATAAGGTGGCGCTTGGTTGCTCTTTCTGTTTCTTCTTCTTCTTTTTTTCTTTCTTTTTTCTTTTTTTTTTTTTTTTGGGTTTCGGTTTTGGAATAAAAACGGGAAAATTTGAGCAAAAAAATGTAAATATTTCTACTGTGATCCCATAAATTTGTTCTGACAATTTCAGAACAGGGCAGAAACATATTTGTTTTCAATTTCATTCAGTTTATTATCCAAATTTCTTGGGAACGAAAATTGAAAAAATAAAAAGTATAGAAACACTAAGATGGCATTTGATAGGTCGCGTTTGTTTAGTGTTTTCTTCCCTAAACCCTAAACAACTGCCACCTTAGTGTTCATGTTCCCATATTTCTGTTTCCATTCCCAGAAAGGATGTTAAACAGAAACACAAATCCAGGAACAAAAAAATATAGTTTCTGTTCAGTGCCCAAATAGTTAGAACAAAGTTTAGAACAAATTTGAGTTCAGTTTCTGTTCCAAGTTTTCTGGGAACAACAACGGAAACAGGAGCAGTAAACAACTGAACGCCACCTTAAATGCCCAGAACTTGCACAGTGCAGGAGTCGCACACAAGGAATTGAAAAACTGCTTACTTAGGGCTTGGGAAGCCGTCATTCTTTTCCTGTGGTCTTTGTTCAGAAGCCTCTTCACAAAATCTTTGCCTTCTGCCGATACGTTAGGCCAAGGTGAATCATCAAAGTTCGGATCAGCCCTTAAAACAGAACGGAAAATCCCGGACTCAGTTCGTGCCCAGAACGGCCTGCCTCCACATAACAATATGTAAGTTATTACGCCTATGCTCCACATATCCGCTTCAACACAGTATGATCTGTGTAGCACTTCAGGTGCCACATAGTATGCACTGCCAACAATATCGTTGAGACGTTGCTCTGCAAGTGAACAAAGAAATTGATCTTCATTTAGCATTTGAAAGAGAATCATATGTACCCAGATTATGCATATGCTTACAAGATCAATACTGAAAAAGAATAAATAGAAAATTATGAGTCCTTAAAAACTTAAAAAAAATTAACTCAGATTTTCTCTCCATTTTTTAGTCCTTCAGATAAGTTCTAGTCCTTCAATTAATATCAACTAGTTGTTAATTCCATTCAATTGTCCTTCAGTTAAATACCAACAAGCTGTCGAATCCATCTAATTGATATTAATTAGGACTAAAAAATAAGTTGTTCTAAACACTAAACAAAACATGTAGAAAACATTAAATAGAGGACTATACAATAAGAACCCTCAACAATAAATTAGAATCACCAATAAATTATTATACACCCAGTGTGATCCATTTCACAGCAAAATAAAATCAATTGTTCAGTTCTATTACTATATAAAATAAAGATTTCTCTGGATTGTTTCTCTAGGAGGGTTAATTAGTTAGTCAACAACATGCTCTATACTATTTGAACTTCAGTGACGAATTGATTTTGTCAAAGGAAAGAGCTTCCAATATTGTTTCCACCAGCAATCAAAAATCCAAAATGCGATCAAGTAAGAGTGAGCTCCAACCACCACACAAAATCAACATAATTAATCCTGAAGGTATTTCCATCCAAAAATATATTTGCACAACAACAATGGATACTGTCCAAATAAAAATTCTACATGGCTCAGAATATTTTTAGGCTGTTAGGGTTGGGAATTGAGAGTGAATCCAAAATAGATCTTACAGCAGAAAATACATCAATTGTTTCCCTCATCAAATCATCACTTCTCTTTTATTCAAAAAGACCAAAACAAATGGACCACTTCTCTCTTTGTCAATCATGGATTAGGAAGGGGAGGAGGAAGGGGCTTGGGAGGGTAGTAAGGAGTGAGTTTAGGCAAGGGGACATGCAGGTGTGACTGTTTGAGTGGAATGAATCTTTCAGGATGCTAAGACAGCAAAATTTCCAAGTGAGACTAACACCATGAAACTGGAAGAGTTTCCAAACTGAATTTTTCATTTAGTTGAACCAAAATGTTAATTTTTAAGCTCCACATACAACCACCTTTGTCGATGTAAACCCAGCCTATTTTCCAGGTAAAATGAACACATGTCCTGATGAAACTGGAAGATAATCTTAAGTGAAATCATTTATTATTTAGTTGAGACATCACTTTTAAGCTCCAACTTGCAACTGCATGTCATCCCTTTCGTCCAGTTGAAGAAAATCTATTATTATTCCATGATATGTATATATAAAGGTTAAAATACTGACCCTATGATTTCGAGAGAAGAACTTCTAACTGCATACAAAGTGCCTCACTATAAATTCTCAAATTCTTTTCCTATGTCCTCTGACGTGCTGATCCAATCAGTAACATTTCCAGGAAAAGAACTTCAAAAGGAGTACACACCATATTTGACTTGAAATGCCCCAATATCAATCCACAATCTTGGAACAATATTATCAATTCATGCCAGAACAAGTATCTCATGACGATTTAAAAGCCGATTTATTGACCATATGTTAGGATTAAAACAGATGATTAAGGCATTTAGCTGATAAATCAGAAAAAACATCACCCATAAAAAAAAAAAAGGAACATATGAGGTCAGGTTTGTCACTAGCAATTTTCACATCTGGACAGATGCAGAAAGCTGTATGATAAATTCTCTCATCAAGCTGCTCAATACTAATTAACATTGCAAGGACAGAGTTTACCCTCTAATTAACTCATGTTGCTAACTTATAGTTTCTAATCATATCAAAAGGCATGAGCAAAATCCGAAAATAACCTTCGAAGCATTTTCCAGAGAAAAGATCCAAGGCCAAACAGATAAGAAAGTAAAATCAATGCGCTCTACAGGTGAATCTACAACTAAATAATGAACGAACAATGAAAGCAGCCAACACTTGAAACAACAAATAATGATAATTTTCAAAGTAATTATAATTCCATAGGATTAATAGAAGCCAGATAATCATTGAGAAGATAGAAGCAAAAAGTCATCGAAACACAACCATTACCTGGCCTAATAAAGTCAGATAGACCAAAATCTATAACCTTCATAGGCGCATCCTCATCTCTTGTGGTAAAAAGAAAATTCTGTCAAGGAACGAAGTTAGTAAAAACAATCAGTTTATAATGGATGAGAAATGCAGATATAGCAGACAAGGTCAAGAAAATATTTTATTTCATATTTAATAAGAGATGCCCAATGGACTTTGACTTATGCAATTGAGATGTAAACCCAATCTTAAAAATACCAACAAAACAGAACTAAAGGGGAAGAAAATCAAAGAATATCAGTAGTTTCACGCTTGAGTAAACAATTTTAGTATTAAGGTTCACCAAAATAATTGAATAGCAACAGACAATTGGAGATTTCACTTAATATTATTAGCAGAATCATATAGTAAACAATAAAGATCACATTACGATGATTAAATTTAGCACAACGTACAGGATGGAGGTGGAAAACAAACTCAAAAAGCGAACAAAATAAGTGAAAATCCAAAAAGTAATCCAACAACGTAAAATGGTGGAAAAATAAGTTAAACTCAATCCTAAACAGTCATCATTAGGAATTAAGATCATTGTCATCGTCAGAGAAAAATAGAATGAGATAAGGGAAACATAATTGAATAAGAAGAGGGAGGATGGAAAGATAGATTCTCTTGTAGGTAGCTCCTAATGGACTTTGAGTGAAGCAAAAGTGTGAGGGCAAAAAAAAAAAAAAAGAGTCCAATCCTAAAGCTTAAAATTGGACAGGTCAAAATTCATTTTTTCGGGAGTCCAATAGGAAGCTTTTAGAAAGGAAAAAAAAATTGAGGTAGTTGGTCTATTCTTAAAAAAGACAAAGTTTGCAAATTTTGGGACATATAGTGATATTTAACAATATTCGGGCGTCAAATACATGTATTTTGAAATTACATACTACAATTGTAGGGTATAAGAGACTTTACAATTTTTGTGGGGCAAATGTGTATAAAATGTAAGGAATAATTGAATTTCTTTTTAATTTATCAAAGGATATGAATGTCATTTAGTATCCTGAAACTAATTCAAGGGTACTAATTAATAGCTAATTCTCCCTTTCACTATAGTAAAAATTGTGCAATACAAAGACAAGTAAACTCATGAAAGACCATTACAAAATTGATACCTCTGGTTTTAGATCACGATGCACCACACCTTGAAGATGACAATAGGCAACTACACTTAAGATCTGCACTACGATCTTTTTGGCATCCTCCTCTGTATATCGTCCACCTCTGCAAGAACAAAACACTGGTCAAGTTCACCCTTCAAGCAGATAAATATAATTGAACAAAATTACCGGAAAGAAAATAACAAAGCATAAACTAATTCGATTTTCACCTTGACAAAATTCTGTCAAGTAGTTCTCCGCCTTCGCACAACCTGTCAAGAAGAGAAAATCTCAAATACTTACACAAAGTTTCTCAATCATTTAATCACAATAAAGTTTGTCTGGACAAGTGCACCATTTGCACTCCTACAATGACCATCAGTGCCCAAGATACTCATAAAACAAAAGAAAACAAAACAAATGAGAGTTTTTCCAAAACCGAATACCATATTTATCATTTTTTCAAGTGAAGCAGATGATATCGGAATTCCATGCTAGAAGGAAAGTTTTCCAAACATTCTGACATAAAGCACATCATGGACAAGCATTTCATCTAAGAGCTACAAGTAAATTTAAGTTTGGATGATATTTTGTCATCTTGGTAACCTACAATAATGCAAAGAAGTCTTCATGAATACAACCTAACAAGACAAATGTCCTTTTTTTTAAGAAGCAACATAATTATCCTGTGGACATAAAAGTACAGGTTGAACAATAATATTCATAAATTGGTGTCTTGAAATGAGTTTAACAAAGAGAAACGTACTCCATGACTATGTAGACGTTTTGAGCATCCTCAAATGCATCATGAAATTTGACCAGATTTTTATGCCCAGCCAAGGCTTTCAAAATTTTCACCTCCCTACGAACATCTTCAATTGATATAGCTGTCGTCAGCTGTAAAATAATGATCATTAAGTCAGTACCCATAGTACAACTATATTCTCTGCACAGTAATTAAGCATAAAAACATTTGTTCCCCCCACAAAAACATGAACGCACAACTGCAAGTGTTGTAAGTTGTTCTAAATGTAGAGATAATGATGAAGCTTCAACAATGGCCGATTCATTAATTTTTATCTTTATAATTGTGACCTTCCCAAAGGTAAAGCCCCCCAAATGACCCATCTCTACAGAGTAAACCCCGGGACCAAAGCACAGCCAGCTCCACACATGAACTGGGTAAGTCAATTCTTCAGCGTGGCCAGAGGCTCTTAGGAATTTACTTGCTCAAACGCTGGCACAAACATGGAACCTCATGCCTTTGCATTTTGCAAGCACTTGCCACATTTACTAAACTCTGAGGGTTTTAACTGCATTCTTTAATGTAGAAAAGTTTCTAGTTTTAACGTATAAGGCTAGAGCAATGAATGTGACAGCCTTCCATATAGACACTCTACTAATCAAATACTTCCCTTCCAGCTGTCATGTGCAACCTTTACATCTGATGAACTAGTGTCCAATTAATTTGCCAAATCCAAAAGATGATAATATTAGAAACCATCCATCTGGATCATCCTATGCACCTGATCTTCCCAAAGATTTCTTCAGAGCCAATGATTTAAGCAATGAAGCAGGGAACCGGTACGTTGCAAAAAATTTCAGCACATCTTTCAGTCAAGCAACATTATATCTGGCCAGGTATACACTGGACCACCATTAAATGCCAACAAGCAAAAGACGAAGTAGCAACAATAAGGGAAACGGGGTAACATTGTCAGTAAAACCTGTACTTTCATTTATTAGCTTCCAAGACTGCCACTTCGTAACAAAATAATTACTCTTCTGAATCCCTTTTTGGCATCATGACCTCATTCACAACATCAGAATTTTTTACTTACAATACCTCTTTTCGGAAGTTGATAATGCCACTATGGGTAAAAGTTACCTTCAGCCTTCCCAATCACGACTCCCTTTGTTTAATTAAATATAATGTCAATTGAAAATTAGCTCAGTCACGTAGAAATAGAAATCATACATATGATAAATAACAGAATACTAAAGATCTGAGATGGAGAATTTCTCAATTCTTACATCACAAAAATAACTTTAAAATATACTGACTGATTCATGGAAAAGAATGTTGCATCATAAATAACAAGTTAGGATTGACTGTGCATTCATATTCAACTTAATATTAAGAGAGAGAGAGAGAGAGAGAGAGAAGCAGAATGAGATCTCCAAAGGAAATCAGCTTGAAGCAAGAGATGCCTCATTATTGAAACAACAAAAGCAAGAGCTATAATTGAATTGAGCTATGCCCTTGCTCGCCATAATTATCAGGTTCCATTCGTTCTTTTTTCTCTCATGGATAGTGTCAACAAATCATCTACATTTGAATCTTAATGGGAGGACACTGCAGATCAGAAATTGTTTAAAAAATAACAAAGGCTAATTTTCAAAGCTTCACTGGAATTTAGTTAAGTTAGTCCTCCTTTGATGAGCATTGCAGCATTTGACATCTAATTGGTTGCCCAAGATATACCCCTTTTGTCATATATCCCCGACAAGAATAATCCTCTCGTCAATTGATCTTCCTGTTATTAGACTTCACCCATCACCGTCAAACATGGTAGAACTAATTTGGCAATTTGTCCAACGATATGGAGTGTTTCAACAGATTATGCAAGGTTGAGTTACTGACCTATGCCTCATCCTTCTAAGCCCTTATAAGCGAAGGCCTCATACACGGGCCGCAGATCAACATAAAGGATATCTATCAATTGGTCTTCTCCACAAACTTTTGTAATGCTTTCCCGCTTATCTATGGGACAAATAATCCTATAACAAGAAGTGTTCCATATTTCTTTCAAGTCAATCTAACATAGAACTAGCTTCTGGGTGATCTATCATGGCCAGTCATGTGAAGTCATCCATGCTTGATTTCTATCAACTACAGTCCAGTTTGAGATCAAATCAATATCCCCAAAACTTTGATTTTTCTAAGATCCATATCTGCACTGGCATTGCTGTATGTGGAAACATCATGCAATACACAAGCGGAGGTTGAATGTAAACACCCTAACCACTAAGCAACTCTAATTTCATTAGTTATTCATAATCCATTGTTCAAACCACACAACTTAAAAATGCAAACATTCTTCCAAAAGTACAAGTTCTAAAGTATGACCAATCTCCATTTGAATTATGAGAAATAAGTAGAAGTAGAAACACACTCTGTCCCCTATTCAAATTGTCTCAGAAGATCAAAAGCAGCAGTCCCCAATTCAAAAGATCTCTGAAGATCAGAACAAGCAGCCCAAAGTATAAAATTCAACAGAACATCTACATCTTCCAAATTTGTAGCAAATCTAAATCTACCAAAATATATCTAAATTCGCTGGATAAAAATCAATTAAAGTCTAAAGCACAATACGTGAAGCTAATTTCCACATAATTGAAGCAAAAACTTTAAAGATCTTGGAGGAAAGCAAGAAATCAATACAAACTGTAAGCACATACCACACACCTTAGCTTTGGAAATGATCTTTACAGCCACGGGTTTATTTTTGAGATCTCCTTTCTTGCCCTTAGCCCAACAAGTATGACCGAAGTGCCCCCGACCAACCTCCTTCCCCAATTCATACTTCGCCGTCAAGTTCTTCGAGAATCCGAAGCTCTTATCCAGCGGTCTCTCGCTTTCTCCACCTTCGTCCTCCGGAATCGGCCCCTCCTTCGGCTTCGCAGCAGTACCTTGCCGCCTCAAGATCGCCGACATGATCGGCTTTGCCGGTGATGGTGGAGGGAACGGCCACTTGAATATCCTCCGTGGAGTCCTGGCAGGCGAGGGCGACGGAGCCAAGCCCGCCGGGTATGGACTCTGCCATGGGCTCGCTGAGAATGAATGAGCTGGAGTATTCTTAGTTGACTGTGCCTCTACCGCACCATTAACCAAGGTATGAGGAGCCGGTGATCTAGGACGGTGGTTACCGGCGGTGGTACCGCCATCAACGGCGACGATTTCGGCGTCGTGTTTGATGACGGAGACAGAAGCGTCCTTGCTGCAACAATGCCCCATCTACGGCTACGATTCTCCGATCACGAGCGGTCAAAACCCCTCCCCCTTCGACGGTAAAGAATTCTTCCACCTTACGCCGGCCAGCGGAGGTTTATATACGCACCTTTTTATATGGAGTAAATGACTGGAGAGAGAGAGAGAGAGAGAGAGAACAATGGACTTTTTTAGAGAGAGAGAGAGAGGAGGAAAAAGTATGCAGCTTTGAACAGGAAGCCTACGTCACAATTGTGCAAAATTTGTTCACAAAGTCCAAAATTCACACCGTTACATGTTCAATCATCGATCATTTTTTGGTTTTAATAATACTTTTTAAAGGCTAATTGATTTTGTATTAAGGATGGAATAATTTACCATTAGTTCCAAATGCAAATATAATCTGTTATTAGTATCCTTAAAAAGATAAATTTTTATTTTATCTTTTAGATTGATTTTTAATTTCGTGTTAGTATCGTGTGGAGAGTACAAAAAATTTGATAAATAAATCCGTGAATATTAGTTATATATAATTAAAATTAATTATAAATTAATAATTACAAATCACATGTAATTATACTACATATGACTGTATAATATTAGTTACGTGTATTACATGTAATTTACAAATTATATATAATTATATTACATATACTTTATTTAACAAATATTTTACATACAAATTAAATACATGTAACTGATAAAGTATAGACTCTTATATTAGGTCCTCGATTTTTTTTAATATGCGAAACTAAAATACAAGTTGCGTAGGGAATTTTTTTAAATTTGAAAATAAAATAAAGGATCCGTCACTGAAACTCAAACATAAATTAAATAATTATTAAAAAAGAGTAATGTAGATGTTTTGAGTGAATTTATAATCAAATACATTTAAATACAATTTTTTTAAAAATAATTTTTCTCATTCTTATTACAGCGTTCATTTGGACATTTATAATGTAATTTTTGTGATTTCAGTTAAACCTTACTAAACAGTTATTTATTTTTTATTGTGTATATATGAAAATTATATTATGTGTTTTGTAATTTTCTACTAAATTTCACGTATCTATTTGACTATTTTAATTAAAATTCATTCATTTTTATTAAATTACTTGAATGGATATTAATAACTCAAAAACAAACTAACTATTGAATCAAAGTTTTATTAAATAACTAGTTAGAATAAATAAATACTGATTAAAGTAGAGGTCGAGGCAGAGGCATAGGTATAGTCGGTCGAGGCAAAGGTCCGTTCTCGTTGTGTCATTATAGGGTTTGTCGAGAATTTCTGGCTGTGAAATTAATTCTCATCAGTTTTTAATTTAGTAATTTTATTATTTTTTAAGTATTATATTTTTAATTAAATTTCATATAGCATATTATAAGTGAAATCTAATTAATATTATGTATTGAAGTTCAATAAATTCCATCAATTATTTATAGTGAAATTTCATTAAAAATAGTGCTTATTTTGAGGTTCTCGCTAATTAAATTCTAAATTTTCAAATTTTATAAAAAATGGAGTATTTTGTTGGAATTATATTATTTTATAACTTAAAATATTTTAATTGTTGACGTCAACATCTCAAGAAGCATGCCTACAAATTTTTATGCAAGATAATTTTGGTATGACACACTTATTGTATTACAAATTAATTATAAAAATTCCAAAGACTAACACATACACAAAGATTTATCCTCACCCTCCTCCCTTCGCTAATTCCCATCTCTACCCTAGAGAAAGGGAGGAGGAGAGAGGGAGAAGAAGAAATGTTGGGAAGGGGCGGAGGTGATCGGCGGGTGGGGGAGGTTAGTGAAAAAAAAATTGAAACAAAGGGGTAAAAAGAAAAAAAATAAAAAATAAAAGTTAAAAAGTTATTTTTAAAAAAGGTAAAATAGTAATTTTAAAACCATTTAGATGTTTTTTTGGTTGTCCTTCCTTTCTCCTCCCTATCCCCTCCATCCAAAACACAAAAAGTGAATCTCTCCCCTTCCTACTTCTTTCCCTCGATCCAAGTAGGCTACAGGATAAATTTAAGTATGGATCAAATTTCACTTGCGCTACGATACTCCTATTTTGTCGCGTTACAATTTAACTCAATTAGAGTAGGTTAGCAGTTATTCCCTAACAAATATTATAATTTGAATCTTATCTTTCTCTCCTTTAAATATTGTAATAATTTTCTTTATCAAAATTGTTAGAATAATTGAAAAACGGAATATTGGGAGAATATGAAGCGATTATATTGATATATGAAAAAAAAAATTAAATTTAAAAATATGTACAAGGAGTCTATATATAGGAGATGATTATGATAACCTTAATAGGATTAGGGTTTTATTTTCGTAGTGAAACTAGGGTTTAACATAGTGGGTCAAGATTCATATACGTATATTAACAAAAATAACTATTATATGATATATAATTAGAGATATAAATATTAAACAAGAAATATAATTATATTTATCACTCATTAAACTAATCTAAAACAAAATAAACAAAAAAAAATTGGGACAAAAAAGTATTTAACGTCGTCCATTCCAATTTGTTTTTCCCTTTTGTGGGCGAATTCATATGGAAGTTGATTAGCAACCCCGTTGAAGCTATATACACGTGATTTACATTTTTTGTTTCACTTTTTTTCCTAACGCGTTGACCGTTTAAGTAAAAATGATAATTCATGATTTTTATATAAAATTAAATATTATTTTATAATTGAGAATTTTGAGAATTGAGTATTTTAACAGTTCGTTTGGTTGAACATAATCGGAATAGAATAGAATCGTCATTCTATTTTCAATTCCAATTCTCTTAGGTGACGTTTGGTATATGGGACTTATCTCGGGATTGGAATGAAGTTAGGAATGACCATTCCATTCCTACGTTTGGTTGGTGAGATTGGTTTTCATTCCCATTCCCAAGTAATGACTAATCCCACAACTCATGGAATTAGTCAATCCCAAATGAAATGAGATATTATGTAAGAAGAAGAGCCTATATTTTTGTTTCCGTATTTTTTACAACAGAAAATAAAATTCTGGGAACAGAAATAAAATATTGTGGTGTTTCTTTCATGTTTCTGTTCCTAGAAAACATGGAAAATGAACAAAAATATGGGAACAAAAATAAAAACAGAAATCTGGGAATGAAAATAGAAATTTGGGAACAAAAACAGAAATCTAAAAACAAAAACAAAAATCTGGGAACAAAAACAAAAATTTGGGAACATATTTATGTTTTTGTTCCCATATTTCTATTTTTATTTTTGTTCCCAAATTTCTATTTTTGTTCCAAGAAAACTTAGAACATAGATATAAAACTCAGAATAAACAACTTTTCTCCCATATGTTTATTTGTATTCTCAATTTTATGAGAACAAAAACACTAAACAAAATAATTGGAACAAAATCAGTAAAATAGGAAAAAAATTATTTTGTTTTGTTCTCTGATTTTTACAACAAAATCTTGAAATCAGAACATAAGCAAATTATTATTATTATTATTATTATTTTATTTTTTTTATTTTTTTTTTCTTTCAGTTATAAGTTTTTTTAGAAATAGAAAAAAGAGAAACAGAAATACAAAAGTATTTACAAGCCCTTTAATTTGTCGGGTTAAAAGATAACATATGTGACATTTATTTAGTATCTCTGAATAATTCTGTTATATTCCCAAAATTTTGTTTTAAAATTTTCGAATATTTAAGAATATTGTTTCATTTTTATTTATCGGTCATCCTAATACCATGTCTAATATATTTTGTAATCAAACGCATAAATGGTAATGATCATTCTAATACCATGTTTAACCTTGTTTGTCACCAAACATAGGAATAGTAATGGTTATTCCATTCCAATATCATATTCATTCAAATACCACATTTATTCCATTCCATTCTTGTTGAAACAAATGAATTTTATTTAAAATTTTTAGAATAGAAAGTGTCAAATGTGCAATTTCTTCTAGTCCTTTTATCCCACATTGGTTGGGAGATGTGAAATTAATGAGAATATCTAGAGGTATGTGAGACACTTGGAGTGTGCCCCAAGGGGTATCCACATTTTGTGGAGGGGAGAGGAGTTACATCCCTATCGGTTTACCACACGCGCGCGCCGCCGCCGTCCGTCCGACCGCGCCGCGCGTGTGATGAGGTGGCACTTATTTATTTTTTAGAAAAATATTTTTTTTAAAACAGTTTATTTAAAAAAAAAAAAAAAAAAAACCGTTTGAATAAATAAATAAAAAAAAAACGTTTTCATTTATTAAAAAACGTTTTGATTTATAAACGTTTTAAAAAAACTATTAACGTTTTTTTAAATTAAACGTTTTTTATTAATTTCGGCTTTAATTTTTTTTTTAAACGGTTTATTTTTTTCCTCCTATAAATACAAGTTTTTTTCCCTCAGTTTTAGCAACGAAAAATAGTGTTCTGCTTCTGTTTCTGAACTGTTTCTGTTTCTGTTCCAAACTGTTTCTGTTTCTGTTCCGAACTATTCTGAAACAGTTTCGGTTTCCACTGTTTTGTTCTTCCGGAATTGTTCCGATCTGTTCCGGTACTGTTTCTTCAGTTCGATTTTGGTTTCCGAGCAGTTTGTTCGCTTTGCAAACAGTGTGTGGGTGTGTTTGGTTTTCGGAACTTCTACAGTGCAAAGAACGTCCTAGACAGAGAAGAATTCTGGGCTGTTTTATCCTGGGGACGACGGGGCTGATACACTGCTTGCACGTTCTTGGGCAGAGCCGCGAAATGTCTTAAAAAGAACGACCTAGTCCGCGACTCATCCCAAGAAATTTTGGTAAACTCGTACTTTATTTATTTTCTGCTACAACAATTCTATTACATTCTAGCATATCAAACGTAGCGTTTTTTAATTATCTCATAAGTTGAAATCAATCTAATTTGCCTATCGGATGAATTCCAAAAAAAAAAAAATTCCTTTTACCCTAAAAAACCAATTACATTTGAGTTAAATTTGATGGATATTTTATCTTCTAAGTACGGACCAATATTTTGAGATGTAAATATGGACTAAAAGCTTGTTTAGTATATGACTTTTTTAAATCTTTTGGTTATTATCTCTTTTATACATTTTATAAATTTTTTTATTTTTTTATTTGTTAGTAGATTTTTAATATTTTTCATATTGAATATTATTTATGTTTTGTAGTTTTTTTTTTTTAAATAATCTAGTGAATGAATTTAATCTCAAAATTAATATGTAAAAAGACATTTCGAAAATTTTGTTATGTTTCACTATTCGATTCATTTAAGTTTACAGTAACAACCAAACAAAAAAAATGAATAGTGACCCAATTGATGAATCAATTACATTATATCTTTCATTCTTCAGTGCTATTCCACCATGATTCTATTGTATTCAACAAAATGAGCCGTAACTTTTTTCACAAGTAAATGATAAAAATATAAAAATTTGTAAATTAATTAACTGCAAAGCAATCTATTGAAGGACAATCAAATCAAATGATCCTTTACATTTTTGTTATGTATTTAATTAAAAAGTAGGTATACTAAATTGGTAGAAAGAGGTGGAGACTAGTAAATGAATGAAACATAATGTGTCAACTTTTGAATTACATATACATTTTTAATAATTAAAATTATTTTATCAATATTAAATAATTCACATTAAAGTTCAAATTTTAAGATTCAAGCTCCCTTTATATTCTCTCAATCTCCAATAACTCCTCCCCACGTGTACAAACTATTTTCCCCTCTCCCATTAAAATCCAAGCCGCTCCTGTGTTCGGATTAATTTTTGTTCACCTCGACTGATCATCTTTTCGAATAATTTTGAAGGTGTACTCTTCCATATATACCTGATGCATTCAGAACTAAATTCAATATTTAATTCTTGAAGTGGTCCTCAGTAAAGTCAAACACTAGTTGACAAAAAAAAAAGAAGGTACCTCCCCGGTTCAACCAAAGTAACACCTCTTCGGTTCGAGCCCTATATGATTTTTTTATTTTTATTTTGTTATTATATGATGAGGTGTGTGCAGCCTAATTACGTGCATCTTAACTAATCACCTATTCGAACGATCTTAATAACGTATTTTCACATCGAGCTAGTGGATTCATGATTCACAATTTATTTCTCTCACACAAATAGGTAAGTAGAGGGCAGTTGAGTATTGTAGAGTGCCATTAGCAGTTCCCTTAATGGTATAAGCTTTGACTTTGTTTATTTATTTATTTTTAATTAAAAAAAAATGTTATTTATATAGTATTATTTAGACTCTCCTCCTTATGACTTTGGGAGACAGCTAACCTACTTTCTTAATTTTGGGCTAAATCACATTTTGCATCCCTAAAATTTGTGTACCATGTTAAATTACTCTTTAAAGTTCTATTATTTACACATTGCTCCTTAAAAATTAGTTTTTGTTAAACAATTTGGACCATTTTTTTTTCATTTTAAAAATTTAAAAGTATAAAACATAATTTAATTTTCTTAATTTCTTCATTATTCGCCCCTCCTGGTAGCTAGTCATGACTAAATCCGACAGCAAAAGTCATAAAAATTGAGTAAATGGATTGATAAATTTCGAAAACAAAACTTTGAAAAATAAGCGGGAAAAAAATTAATTCATGAATAATTAAATCATATTTGTGTGTGAAAAAATCAATATTTTTCTTGGGTGCCTACACATCTACCATGTTGGTTAGGTTAATGACCAACATTTATTGGAAGTCTTTAAATTTATATAGAGCCAAATAAATGAGAATATAAAAGGGTATGGTACAAGATCCTAATTAGCCATCAACTTGGTAGCCTTGTATTCAATGTCTAACCTATCGTCTTTATTGTCTATTTAAGTGATATTATTTTGTTGCTTCTATTAAGAATAATAATTTTTATAATAAAAATAATATTAAAATAGGTGATTTGTTTGATAGAGATTTTTCTCTCTTTTTTTAGATTAATGGAGAATTATATTTTAAAAAAAAAAAAATCAATCATATCACCTATTTTTAATATTATATTTCATTATATAATTTTTTTAAATATTTTTATTTGAAATTAAAATTTTACTTTTTTTTAAAAAGGAAAATATAGTTCTCCATTAGTCTCAAAAAAAATTCTCTATCAAACAAATCACCTATTTTAATATTATGTTTATTATATAATTTATTTTTATTTTTTTTTGCCTTCTTTTTCCCTTTAATCCCTCTTTCTCATTTTTCTTTTCTCACACTTTTTCAATCAATTATATCATCCTTGTCTCCCCATATACTTTTTTATATATTTTTTTTAATCAAATCAACTCATATTTACGTCCTTTTACCTTTTATTTTAACACAATATTAAGACATTTTATTTTCAAAGAAAATATATGGTCATAAAAATAGTTAATCCGTGAATTATACGGTAATTTGTAAAACATTATTGAATCGGTGCCAAATTTTTATCTAATATTAGGTGTAATTCAGGGTTTTAGCATAACGATTGACCTCACAATCAATTCTAAGAATCATTCTTAAAACTCTTCCTAGATTGAGCGCTTTTGATACGACGAAGTATTCAATTGAAATTTCGCTTAACCATACTTAAACCCTCACTCTTCTAAACATCTGCATGTTCGGTAGCCTAGGTTCGAGAACCAAGAGAGCAGCATGCATGACATATGACAGATCTAGAGCCCACGTTACAACGCTGACCCAATAGTCACAATGGGAGAGACCGGTTAAGAGTTAGTCAACCAAAAGCCCAATATGTAAAGGAATATTGTTGGGTTTATCCTAAATCGGATGTGAAAATGTCTAGTGGTTAGATTATAAGTGTGAGAAAACATCACATTTTGAGCTAATTTTTAGAGTTGATAATGACCCAAGACCACATTACAATAGTATCAAAGTGCAGGTTAGAACAACTCTGACCCAATAACCACAGAAGGAGAAACTAGTCGAAGATTAACCGACCAAAAACCCAACGTGTGAAGAAGAAATTGTTAAATTTATCCCACATCATTTGTTTGTGAAAAGGATTAGTGGACAGATTATAATTGTGCGGGAAAATCTCATCTCACAAACTAACTTTTGAAGTTGAGAGAAACCCAAGACCACCCTATGTTTTTATGGTGTACGGCAACTCGAATACCTCTCCTGTCAAGCCTAGAGTATACCACCCCCACCCCCCGCGAAAAAATAAATGCAGTCCTATTCCCAGTTCCCGGCATATTAGAACAAGTTTTTGAGAACAAAATAGAAATAATTGTTTATATTCCCATATTTCTGTTCCATGAAAAGAAACAGGAATCCAAGGAAAGAAATGAATCAAAAAATCCATCTAATAAAAAGAACCCCCTGGACGTAAGACGCAGAGATATAAAAGCGGACAAGAAACATGGCTGCCAGGTAAAAAAAATGGATGTATAGCTCCCGAGTATGCTCGAATAAACAGAACATTAACAGTTTCTTCCAGCACTTGATTTAAATTGGAAGGGTTTGGGTTTTTTTTCAGTAAATTGCAAAAAAAAAAAAAAAATACTGCTTAAATCAATTAGAGGGGAAATGAAAATAAAAATATTTCCTCAAAGCGTCTCATTCCCCCCAAAAAGCAGAATGCACTTTGTGCAGGTTTCATTCAATTGAGGATACCAATGTCCAAACAGGTTCAGAATAATTCCTGCAATATCAGGGGAAAAGTTAGCTGGAGTTAATTAAATTGGGAAAACAAATGAATTCCTTTTGGTTGCATGGAATTAAGGCATCAGAAATGGAATTGAAAATGAAAACATGTATAAATCTCAAGGCTTCAATTCCTCGCTTCCAAACACTACCTAAGAAAATGCCCCAGTTTGAGAGAAAAATCGTTTTTGGCCAGATGCTGAAAACGAAAATGGTTTTCAAAATGCAAACCAAACAAACAATACTCAAAGAAGAATAAAGAAGAACAATCAAAAGACGACCAACACCAGAAAAATAAAGCCGACAAGGAAACCAAGGAATGCCTTAGAAAATTGTAAGAATTTCACCGAGCACAAGAATGCAAAATATGGAAATCAGCAAATTGACACCAAGTTTGCTTGGCTTTTCTGTTCCCCAAAAAAAGCATGGGACAGAATTCAAGAAGTATGTTCTAAAAATCTGGAAGCAGAACAGAAACATATTTTTTTGTTCCCATATTTCTGCGTCTACTCTTAGCAAACGGGGCTCAAGTTATTGTGAACTGCCATTGTATTCACGTATATGTACTGTAAACTATCTGATAAAGGACATTGTCATTTATTGAGCAAACATTTTAATAGAATCCTCCACTTATTCAATCACCAAAAGGATGGTATTTTTTTGCGCATCAAGAAGAGAAAATAACAATAACAATAACAACAACAGCAATAATATTGTTAAAACAATTGTAATATAAACCATACTAAATTGTAGGGATAATTGCCTCTTATCCCCCATAATTTGACTTGGTATCACTTTATCTCCTTCCACTTAAAAAACCTACATTTTACCTCCTACTCTTAACTGAAGTGAGAAACTAGCATTTAAGTAGACGTATATGCCGAAAAACAGATGAAGTTAAATTTTCCATCCAAGTTTTAGATAAAATAGACAAAATCACCCCTTGTTTTAATTATTATTTAATCTGTCTTTATCGTAAACAAAAAGATGAAAAAATAATAGAAGTAGAGAGAGAGGAAGAGATATTGGACTTGAAGCCCTCAAATGGCCGTTGTCGTTGTCACCGTCAACCTCCTCACCACACCATCAAACCTCCACATTATCGCCGTTGCTGCCATCATCACCGTTGAACCTCCTCACGACCACAATCCACCCTGGGTGGAGAATAAGAAGCAGAAAGGAATGGAGGGTAAGGAAATGGTGGAAATGGTGAAGCATTCAAAATGGTGGTGTTAGGGTTTTGGGAAATAGCTTTCGCCAGACACGCTGCAAAGGGCTAGAAGAATTTGTGCACATCAAATGGTCCTCCAATTGGTTTGGTTTGGATTTCCAGGGGAAGCCCAAAAAAAATACCAATTCAATTTTGTATGTGGCTAGTGATAGAGGATCTGACTAGATGAATCGTATGTATAGATTGACTAGTGAATATCAGGGAAACAAAGAGTGATATCTATGTCTGCATGTATCTGTATCCATATGTAGTCGGAGAGCAAGAGAGAGATTAACAGGGAAAAAATTAAGTTTAGGAAGGGTAAGTGTGTCTTTCATCATTTTAATCAAATGGTAATTACGTCATTTTTTAATTTTTGAAACAGAATATTAGTTTCTCATAATAGTTAAGAGTAGGAGGTAAATGGAAGTTAATAAAGCAAAAGGAGGATAAAGTGATGCTGAGTCGAAATACAAGGGGTAAACAGCAATTATCCCAAATTGAAAGATAATTAGAGAGTAGTTTAACTATTTCATTGCAGGGGCATCGTCAACATTTCACTTGTTGCACCAAAAAAGAACTACCTAGCCTTGCTCTCCCTTCATATATAGTATGGAAAATAAAAACATTTATATATGGATGACATAAAACAAGTTCAATTAACCACTCCTTCAAATAGGTGGAGGTAGATCAAAATTCTCGAGGATTATTCAAGTAATTGACTCCATATTAAATAATAAAAGCGCACGCTGCCATCAAGAGACGCCAGGGCAGTGTTTAGGTGTTGAAAAGAAAACATTGGATTACAAAATAGCAAGGTTCAGAAAATTGACCAGGTCTGGTCATGTCGTGTTTCACAAACATTTTAAAAATATAAACGTTTGATTGAGGGCTGTAACTAATTTTCCGAACTCCTAATAAAAATAGTAATGATTTGATTAAGAAAAAGCAACACAAATTTATCCCAACTAGGTGAGGGTACCAGGAGGGGATAGATTGGTTAAGAAAAAAGAAAATTATTTTAATACATCAACATTTAAACGTTATAGGGAATTTGACCAAGTTTAATTTTTTTATGTTTATGGTGTTGTATCTAACTTTTAGAAGTGTTAAAAATCATGAAAGGATATACCAAAAAACATATAATAATATTTTTCCTGTGTTGTGTCGTTGCTGTATCGTGGCTAAGTCTTTAATTGTTTCTTTCATATTCTTATTGGTTTCTCACACGATTGACACTCACCTAAATCAGATCATCACAAAAATTGCCTAAACCATGTTAAAACAGTTTCAATTTATCAAATCTTCATCCAACATTTGTAGCTAGCCACTTTCTCATAATTAATTTCTTGATTAGTCCCCCTAAAGCCAAGAAAATCTCGACATGGTTCATCATCTGCACTAAAGTTGATTCACAGTAGCCAGAAAAATGGCTTCACAAGTTCCAAATTTCCTCTAAAAAGCACCTACCTTGAGAAATCATATCTTATGCAGTCCATAAAAATCTAAAGGAAATCTATTTTTTTAGAGGCGGCAAATTCTCGTGTCCAATTCATGAGATTTTGAGGTTATATCAAATGTGATCCAGCCCTACTCTTAAGTTTATTGGTAGAAACTAGAAAGTCCAATGCCGGTTAAGGTTTTATTTCTAGAGTCAGCACGTATTTGGGTAATGAAAGAGCTGCTAAATATGGGTAGAGTAGGAACCTGTGAGCCTTGGTTCAAGTCCATTATCATTTTATAGCCATCTTAGATTTATTAGGTTTTGTCAGAATGTTACAGTCAGTCATAATACTAAAGGATGCCTGAAGTCTTTTAAAACGCCTTTTTATTCTTTGTTTCATGGAACAGAAACTGGTTCTACCAATGTTCTAGAATGCGGAACACGGTTCATTACTGCCATGAAACGTGGCATGCTATGGCTAGGCTTTGTTTAATATGGAACAGATAAAAGTAGTGCTAACATAATCCTAGTATCAATTTATGAAGCGTGAGTACTTTTGAAACATAGAAGCACCAGTGTAGGGGACACAACTAATGCAGGTGCTTCAGGGATTCTACTGGGTGAGTCCGACTCTATAAAAATGTTTTAAACCAAAAATAAAATAAACTTCCTTGAGGTTGAATATAACTAGAATATGAGTTATGTGATATTTTAAACAACTCTCTCGGTATGTTTTTCGTTTTTAACTTGTTCTTTAGATTATTATGGTGATTATATGTTTACACCTATAATTTTTGGATTGAATAGATGTGACGTGTGTATATATAATTATGTGTGCATACATATGTATACACACACATATCCCCACCGCATCCACACACTAAAATTTTAGAAAATGCCAAATCATAGAATCTTCATCCCCGAATCCCACAACCATGCTACATAGGTATGATGAAACTCTAATTAAGTAGATAATTGATTACATTAGTAGGGGCATGCTGGACTCACAACCCCATGGTAGATTCATGGCTAACTCATGTTTCCCTCAAGATGGACTTGCGATTCAGTCAATGAGATCGAAGCGTGTGTTCATAGAAATCATCGATTTTGTTGATTTTGTTGACTTTGGTTTCAATTTCGACTTAGGGTATTTATTTGGATTCGATTTTCGTTTCTTTGGTCAAGGGATCTCTAGTTGATTTTGTCAAATTCTTGAATAGATCTCAAAACAATCTCAATTCTACCTCATCAACATATCTCTATTCGATTTCGTCAACACATCTGGACTTGATCTCAGCCAACATTTCTGAATTCGATTTTGGCTCTCAGTTCTGAATTTGATTTCGTCAAGAATATCTACCCGATTTGATCTCGTTGATTTCGTGAGGTGGAAACAAGACAGTATCTCGTTTATTTTTTTTTATTTGGAAACAACTTTCTATTCCCTTTTTTCCACATTGTTATTTACATATTTATTTGAAAATAACTGTCAATCTTTTCGTTAGTCTAATAATATATGAATTATATTGCAATATATATTTATTTTTTATTTTACTACGAAAAACAGTAACCAAGGTTTTAAATATCGGCCGTTACGTACCGTAACGGCCGATTCGTATCGGAAATCGAACACTCCAATACCGTTACACGGCCGATTCCAGAGTCTAGGGACGATTCACACCGTATCGGGCCGTTACGGACCGATACGGTGCTGTAACGGCCGTTACTGAGGCCGTTACGGCCGTTACGGCCATACAGCTCTATTTTCAGGTCCGACACCCATGTGAGCTCTAGTTTTTCAGCTTTCTTCAGAGAATCTTCCATATAATTGAGCAGAGGTGAAGAAAAAAATAGTAGAAGACAAAAAAAACTTACCAATTAGTAGAAAATCAAAAAGCTGATATCAATCGCGGCGTCGCCAAACCCTAACAGAAACAACTCGTCGCCAAACATAACTCTCGCCGTTGCCGGAGACATCATAGTCGCAGCTCTCTCCGTCTCGTCGCAGCTCCTCATCTTCGCCTCACTCCGTTCGTCTCTCTCTCTCTCTCTCCATCTCATTTGAGCGTGTGAGTGAGTGTGTCGGTTGATTTGGGTGGGTCATGAGTGTATTTGGTTGATAATTAGGGGGGTTTGGAAATAATATTGATTTATAAAATGATAAATGACTTGTTTACAATTTAGTCCTAAAATTTTCTAACTTTTATTTTTATAGCATTTTTTTTTTGTCATTATTAATTATGACATTATATGTATAACTATATATATAATGGTTAATTTAGTGTTAATTAGCTTTAATTATGATTTTAGTAAATAGTATGAATTATGCCGAAGCCGACTATAAAGAGCTTAAGCGCAATTTGTTTTGGTATTGATAATTTTATATGAGTGTATTGTTTTTGTAATATGATGTAGAAGTATAATTTACTCTTTTATTATGTTTGTGTAATATATTTTTATTAAGTATTGTGTGCATCATCTAATTCTTTTAAGATTGTTAAGTACGACGGTTTTTCGTATTTTTTTTGTCTTTATTGTGTTGTACATAACCCTAAAATGTCATAATACCTATTATAATGTGTTTATTAAAGGTTAAATGAGTAAAACAATTACTCTTATTGAGTTTTTGAGGATGTTCTGGTGATTTTAATAAATTCACGACCGTTACGGCCGATTCCCGTTACGGACAAGCCGATACTCCTGATACCGTTACACCGCGACCGTTACCGTTACGTAACCCGATACCGCGATTTAAAACCTTGACAGTAACGCAAAATACTGTCCAACAACCAAACCCTCTCGGACTCTTCTATGTATCTACGCGCCCCTGCCCCCCTCTTCTTGCAAGGGTTTTGACATGATGGAAGGGCTAATCGAAGAATTGGACCCAACAACTGCTTTGTTCTGGCAATGCAACAGTGACCATTGTCCACTTTTGATCAAAACAGAAGCCAAATTTGGAATTTTGCAATGAGAATAAGCTCAAATGAAAATAGATTTCCCAACTTTTCAAACATGTGAACACAAAGCTAAAATGGAGTTTGAATAAGTGAGATTTGACCATTGAAGTTGTGACAGTTGACAAAATTGCAAGGGAAGCATTAGCCCAAATTTTCGTGGGAAGCATTAGCCCCCAAGAGAGCTGCCAATTGCAATCAAAATGAGCTGCTACATTCTCCTCCGCAGGGTTGGATTAACCCTAATGTGTTTCCTTATTTCATTTGATTTATGTATTTTAATTCCATTAGTAGATTTTGAGACTATTTTACACAATGATTTTACAACAACAACGCCTTTTCCCCACGTAGGGTCATCCATATGAATCTGCTTGCGCCTTAAAGATCATTCAGGGTCATCCCCTCCATTAAGTTCAAAGCCATCAAATCATTAATAATCGAATTTCCCCAAGTTTTTTTAGGCTTACCTCTCCCTCTTGTAGGACCATCTACTACTACTAGAAATCATTCACATTTTCTAACGGGTGCTTGATCTTTTATGCACATGTCCAAACCCATCTTAAACGATTTTCTCTCATCATATCCTCAATAGCTGCTATTCCTAGCTTCTTTAATGACGGTAGGATCTCTCTTTCAATTTCAATACTTACCTATGAGTACATATTGCCCCAACTGCGCTTCTCCGCTTTAACCATCCTGACTTATTTCTCTGTGTAACATCCTCCTCAATTTCACCATTACCCTAAATCATGGAAATGAACCTAGATATCTAAAATGATTGACACATATGACCTCCAATTATAACCATATAATCATCTCTCCAAATATTACTAAAATTAAAATTGCAATGCATGTATTCTACATTATTTCCTCTAATCTTAAGGTGTGACGCACATTGAGGTGGTGAATGTGAAATTCTATTCGATGGGTTGTTGCTTTCCTCGAGCGAACGTCGTGTGAAGATTAGTTATACGATTTAATATCGAAGTTGTAAGGTAAGTATCCATTTGTTATTGTTTCTGTTTCGAATTTTTCGTGTTGTTTCCCAGCTGAAAATTGGGGACAGAAAGAATTTTTTGGGAACCAACCGAATGTTCTGTGATGTTTTCCATTTTAAAAAAAAAATTGTAAGCTTAGGTGAAGATTTATAAAAAAAATAAATAAAAAACACTTGCACAATGCACTAATCCACTAACAATTCCAATTTGATTCAATTTATAGTTTTCTGCATGCTGGTTTGATTCAGGTTTAGTTTTTTTATTTTGGTGTTATTATATAATTGATGCATTAATATACTACCATCATTATAGGTGTTTCTTGGGGATGTTTGTGTTTGTTCTTTATAATTTCTTAATATTATTCATGGTTATGCAATATTAAATTCAATCTTAATTTTATGCATTGAGTACTTCTATTTTCGTTGTTGCAATGGAATGGAAATTCTATAATTGAAGATAAGAGCGTTTCATGATTCATCAAATCTTGATTTTCCTCTAAATTACTTTTATGTTTATTTGGAATCATATAACTTGGTTTTTTTTCCCCAAAGTCCATGGTTTGATTTGTTTACATCTATGCTTCCAAATGACAGTTTCCTCTTAGGATAGCATTTGGAGAATTGAATTGAAGATGACGAAGAGTGCCGGAGCACTTCGAAAATGACGAAGCAGGGGAATTGAGTCGATAGTAAATGAGTAGAAGGTTAGTGTATCTTATTAAGCACATCATCAATAATGTAGGAGGTGTAATCCATCCGATTAATCTAAATTAATGATCATTTTGGGCCTATATCTTTGTTATCAATCATTTTTTATTTTTCTTCTTTTTCACTTTACTACGTTGTGGATGGTTCTTTGTATTTAAGAATTGGTGCCAGGTACATTTGAAATAGAAATATACAGACAAAAAAAAAAATTGGGAATGAAAACACTAAAAAATTACAAAGGTCATTATTTTTTTTCATACTATGAACATTTCTATGATAACTATTTTTTCAATTCATAGTTAAATAATGACATGGATAAACTCTTTTTGTTAAATCTAAGTTATTTTTTTTCATATTACACTAATCTTGAATTTCTAATATGAAGTTTAGACATTCTTGGATTTCTCTCTCCATTTCTAAAAGAATATGTTTTTGTTCTTAGATTTTAGGGGATAGGTTTTGTAGAACTGAACCGAAGCATGAATGCTTATTAAGGTGAGAGTTTGATACATGAATGGGCGTTATAACACTTTTCAATCTTGGAATCTTCTTGAATATCGTATTTTCTTTGAATAATACTTTTAAATGTTATTTGTATGTTCTTTTTTGTTCATAAAAATTATATTACATAAGCAGATTTGTATTCCACACATAAATATGATTTTATTTTGATTTTCAGATTGCAACACCATTGACGTCATCTGGATGCTTCAATTCTAAGTAGTAGAACAATCCATCGGGTATGTTTTGTTGTCCATTAGGTAGCGTCTGGTAGTATAAATTTGGGTCTTTAAAATTGGAATTAGAAATAAACAAATGTAATTTTCTAAACTTATACATTATGTTCAATTCTAATTCCAGTTTTGTGGCTCTAGATGCTCAAAGTAGTTAACTTCTACCTCGTATGATTTATGTCTTGAGACGTCATTGATTATTATTGCAATCTATCAATTTGATAAGGTAAAATTAAGACACTAATAAACATTAATAGATGTTTATATTTTAAATTTTGAGATATTTCTCCAAGCAAAGTTGTGTTGTAATTATTGAATTTATCCTTTCCATGTGATTTTTCATGTCTAAATTTGTTTTTTGTGGCATTTTAAACATTTTTTAGGGCGTAGATGAAGCAAAAATAGAATATACTTGATGCTCTACATAGGTAAATAAATAGTGTGTATTTATAAAGAATGTATATCTTTCTTTTTCTTATTGGGACTCGATAGTATGGGAGAAATGATGCTTATAATTTTCTCATGATTTAAAGTACAATTTATTTATTATTTGCATATAACTTATGTAATGTATCCGTATTATTTTATATTTGTGCCAGTTTTAGTCTCGATTGTTGGTGATTATTATTGTATTATTGCTGTTATTATTGATGTTCAGATGAAATTTGTGGAAAATGTTTTATAAATAAAAGAGATTATGTGACAATTTTGTTGTTGCTCATGTTTAGAATTGGAAACGATCATCACTTATTATCAAAAAACCTTTTTGAGACATACTTTTTTTTTTAATGTATATCTATCAACTAGGGATGTCGATTTTATTTCTTCATTGTAGGAATTTAATTCATTTTAGGGATCATGCCCCATTCTTGATTTAATTCTTTTTAGGTATTTTTATTTGATTTCTTTGTTTTTGATATTTTGATTGATATCACTTAACTTATGAGCGAGTGGGCATAAGTTCATATTTTGTATTTCATCTGTTTTTTAATTGGTTTCTTTAGTTTTCCGGCCGGCGAGGAGAGGGAAGGAGGGAGGGAGAGGAGGAGGGAAGGAGGAATAGAAAGAGAGAGAGGGAAGGAAGGAGGGAGGAAGGAGGGAGAAGGAAGAGAGAGAGAAAGAGAGAGTTGAGTGGGAGATCAAAAAAAAAATCATTTACAAATTAAAAATATGTAAAAAGAAAGATTTGTCCCTCTGTTCTTTTATGTTTGACAGATTTTTTGACGGAAGGACCAAATAAAAACGGGCTGATACCTAGAGGGTTTAAAATGAAACGCTCAAATGGATAGAGACCATTTAAAAAAGTGTCAATACCTAAAGGGTTTAAAATGTACTTTTCCCGACAATTTATTTATTACTTGCACATAACGGTATAAGTTTTATTCTTGAGTTTTAGTTATTATTGATGTTTAAATAAAATTGGTGCAAAATGTTAGTCTCGATTGTTAGTTATTATTGATGTTCAAATGAAATATATGATGAATGTTGTATATACAGAAAATTATGTCAATTTTTTGTTTTTATTGGTTTTTTTAAGGCACGAGTTATACACTAGTAATGTATAATTCATGTCTAGTATTTTTTTGTCTTCAAAATTTTACATTAGCCATATTATCTAGTATTCTTTTGTCTTCAAAATTTTATATCTAGCCATATTATCTTTACAATTTTTTTCTACAACCAATCTATCTATTACTCTCTCTCTAAAAATTATATTTCTAAATATTTATCTCTCGACCAATTTTTCAATTTCGAATTTTATTCCTCCCTTTATTCCAATATTTATCTTTCGACCAATGTTATTCCTCCCTTCTTATTCCAATGGAATGACAAAATTTTATTCCAATTGTATAACCAAAGAAGAGAAGAATTGTGAGTCCATTCCACCTTAATTACATCCAACCTAACATGTTGTTAGATCCCAGACTTTTCCCCAACTTTTTAACTTACTGGTAAGCAAGGTTTTAAATCGCGGTATCGGGTTACGTAACAGTAACGGTCGTGGTGTAACCGTATCGGGAGTATCGGCCTGTCCGTAACGGGAATCGGCCGTAACAGTCGTGAATTTTTTTAAATTACCAGGATATCCTCAAAAACTCAATAATAATAATTGTTTTACTCATTTGACTCTTAATAAACACATTATAATAGATATCATGACATTTTAGGGTTATATACAACATAATGAAAGCATGAAAAAAAAATAAAAAAACCAGTCGTACTGAATAACCTTAAAAGAATAAGATGATGCATACAATACTTAATAAAAACATATTTCCCAAACATAATAAAAGAATAAATTGTATTTGTACATCATATTACAAAAACAATACACATATAAAATTATCAATACCAAAACGAATTGCGCGCAAACTCTTCATATATATATATAATCAATTAGCATACTAGATGATATTGATGTAGCTAAATTCTTAAATTTAGGGAGGTTTGGATGAAATCAATTAATATATGAAAAAGTTCAAAAAAAAAAATATTGTTCAACACTTATTATTTTTTAAATGAACAAATTAGGGACAAAGAAAAAATCTATAAAAATAGAAGTTAGAAAACTTTAGGACTAAATTGTAAATCATGTAAACTTTTGGGAGTCAATTATTATTTTAAAATGCTATTTTCTTATATTTGGGGTTAAATCACAATCTAGAATTTGTATAGGGTAATTTATGTATTTAAGATAAGACGATAAAATCTCTCACTAATAGCTCCACCGTTCTATCAAACTCAAAGTCTCTCACTCTCTCTCTCCTCTGTAATCTTGCTGCGACAAACAAATGCCAAATATTTCGTCGTTTGTTCTTTGATGGCGTTGGCGATTTCAGGCCTTCTGATTCCAATTCCGATGGCGAACATTTGATCATTTATTCTGGCGATGGCGATTTCAGGCGTTCGACGTTCACGATGGCAATTGGCGATTTCCGGTGGCGATGGCGATTTCACGCAGTGGCTATGGCGATTTCTGGCAAACTTGCAAGCTTTTTAGTTTCGTTATCTTCAGTAGCTTTTTGGTTTCAAACACTGAACCAAGCAGACATGCGAAACAACTGTAACGGCGTAACGGCCATTACGCCTCTCTGTAACGGCCGTAACGCCCGTTACAGGTCTGTATCGGCCCGATACGGTGCGAATCATCCCTGGACTCGAGAATCGGCCCTGTATCGGTATCGGGGGTTCCCATTTCCGATATGAATCGGTCGTTACGTTACGTAACGGCCGATATTTAAAACCTTGCTGGTAAGACTACTTCTAATTTCATCAATTAGTACTATGTCATCCGCAAACATTATACTCCATGGTACTTCATTCTGAATATATTTTGTGAATTGATTCATTACTAAAACAAAGAAGTGAGGACTTAAAGACAATCCTTGTCATAAGCCTACTTGTCACGGAATATTTTTGATGCATGATTATTTCTTATACTTTATCCATGCATGATTATTTCTTATACTTTATCCAAATCTTGTAGATGACGATATCCTACAGACCTGTGTTTTGCATCCACACCCGATTGTTGTGGTTAAAGGCGTGAGAACCAAGCAGTCATCCTAATTGGTATAGTAATTTCAAGAAACAGGGTCAGTTAAGCTAAATCTGGAACACAGTTATAAATCAGTAAACAATTTAGATTTTCAATAATTCTTAGTATTGGTCCCTGTGGACTTCAATCCTGTTCACTCAAATAAGCGCTACAACACCTGCGCTAACAAGGTCAAGCTTTGAACCGATCTGAGTGCATGTTTATATGGTTTGATGTTCTAAAGTAGCATCTAAGGTTCCAATACAGAAAACATGCCTACACAAACTGCTTTTGTAACACTAAAACACTTAATTTCTAGCAAACTTTCTCAGAGATCATATTCATTGATTTTAGTGATTCATTGAACTATTTGAAGAACTATTTCAGGATTCTCAGAGTTTGGGCATCTTACCAATAACATCCAGATTGTTTTATAAATTCCTCCCAAATATTTTTTTTATGAATTCATAATTGCTACAGACCCTTAGTGAACCATTTATTTCTATCCTAACCTACAATCCTTCTGGCCAGTCTACAATGTATTTTGACCTTTAGTAATCAAGAAATGAGATTTCACCAGTTTTCCTCAGAACCGTGTAAGTATAGTACTTTACCTAATGCTGCATTAGACGTTATTGCGTTAATAGGTCATTAGAGTCATAGCCAATCAATCAATAGTCTCCAAAAAGTAGCTGAAAAAAGTAATATGTTAATATGGCTCTTGAAAAAAGGGATGTTTAAGGAAGGCTAGCCATTATACGAGAGGGAGAAAACATTTTTTTATCGTCAATTGTGAAAGACAAAGCACTTCATTAGCTTCTAACCTGGTCCAATTAGATAGAACCAGTAAGGATATCTTACAATTAACTTCTTATGTTCATTTATTGCAAGTCACGTGAAGAAACGACATGAAAGTAACACGTTTAGAAAAAATAAATCAAAAAGGAATCAGCATGGATCTTACAATAAATATTGAATCCCTCAAAACCAAATAAAGAATACTTACTATCTCCGAGAACTTGATACAGCTCCAGTTGTCCTGTCGCAAGAAATCAAGATAAGACTTCATAAATGCAAGGAACATAAACTATCTTTTAAACAAACAGTGAGCATAACTTTCGAGCATATGAATCCATACCTTCCTGACTGCTTTGCTGAATAGTTCACAGTAGGTCTTCCATGAGTTGAACTCTCACTCTTAGAGCTTCCAAAAACAGATCCATCTGCGTTTGCTCCATTTCCAACTGCAAAAAATGAGTGCCCAGCCCTACCTCCGCTGCTACTCGTTTCCATACGATCTTTGGATTTGGTCAAAATTTTCACAGTAGAACCACCTCCACCAACATTAAAAGAAACGCCATTAGGAAGTTGGTTCTGCATTGCTGAGAGCTCTGGATGATGCTCAGTAGCATTAGCATGCCCTGGGACTACATGCTCCTTGAAAATGGTCTTGTCAACCTTATTGGAATCAATAGATGGGGCCTTCTTCAGTCGGTGAGACTGAGCCATGGGAGTGACAGCAACAGATGGCAATAAAGATGAGTGAGAAGATGTTGCAGCAGCTGCAGCAGCCACTTTAGCAACAGCTGCAGTAGCAGCTATGGTTTCCTGTGCGCCTTCTCTAAGCTGAATGTAGTCCCCTTCAATCACAAATAACTGAAATACCAACACAGGTATACATTATCTTAATAAAAGATCAGCTCAAGAAAAATGCATTAGAAAGACTTGCATTCGGTACAGAAAACATACTTCAGGATGACTGGCTACAAAGTCATCAAGCTTCCCATATTTTTTCTTGTAGTCATGCCAGTGTAAAGGTGCTAGCATTTTACCAAGCCTATTTGGAAGCTGCACATGACATCTAAAACAATTAAATCAAGATCAAAGTAAATTTGGAAATGTTTGAAACCTTTATGACAAAAGTATATTCACCCACCGTTGAACTTATCCTAATTCTACCACCAGATCCAGGTGGAATTGTGCGAACAATGCAGGCCAACAATGATCTTTCATCAAGAAGAGGAGTGTCTGCTGCCTTTCCTGCTACAATGGTGTTTTTCTTTCCGGTAGAGACAAATGATTCAGACATGACTACACCAGTAGCATTTTTCACTGAATTTTCACCAAACTTTATAGGAAGAACAGGTGCTTCCGGTGATGATACATTGGCAGCAGATATCGTTTGCTCCTTCATCAAACCTTGGGCATCAATTCCATGATTAGTAGCCGATCTGCTTTTGTTCGTTTCCTGAGATGTAAAACAAGTTAGTCCTAAAATTCTGCTATACCTTCAAGGAAACTAGGTGGCTCTCACAGCACATTTGTCTAGTGCAAAGAGATACGCAATAATACAACACGACAGAAAGAACAGAACAATTCAAAAACCTTGGCCTCAGTTATCTGTGGAAGAGGATTCAAACTTAAAGCATCATGAAACTGGGAAGAAATTTGTTGCAAATTCTGTTGAGTTTGAGCGTCTACCAGGTAGCTTTTATCAATACTCTCAATAGCCTGGATAATATTTTTGGAAATCAAGCTTATGAAACAATGGAAAACAAATAAATTAGAATAAGCAGTACATTGTAAGGAATGCAACCTGACCAACTTCATTTGATGATGGAACAACAGAATTTGGTTCTACTCCTTGGCTAACATGGACATCAAGATAGTCTGAATGAAGAGTTTGCTCATTCACAGGAACTTCAAAGCCATAATTAGCATCTGGCCTCAGTAAGTTTTGATCAGTTTGGGATGGTGGATACTGGTTCTGAGTTTGCTGTGATCCTTCTGATACAGCCTAAAGAGCAACACAACAAGTAATCAATCACAGAACCATTGAGAATGCTGGTAACAATAAAGGACAGAGAGTTTCTATTTCCCATTACCTGTTGGTTCGGCCAATGTTGAATGGATGAAATTGATGGTGCGGAGTGAAAATGGCCAACATGAGATTGAGGTACATGTGAGGGTATGGAGTGCGGAACGCCCTGTTGGTGCATAACAAATGGATGCAGAGCTGCCACCTGACCAGTTGGAAGGTAGGAAGGTACCCCAAGTAGAGAGGAGGGAGCAAGGGGAACACCATGTACATGTTCTGTCTGATGTTTTAAAAAAAACATAGAACTCCAATTTTAGTATATATGCACATACAACACACACACAAACTACACAAGCATGAGTGCAAATGAGAGAGTTATATCTCAGGTGTAAAATATCTTACAAATATATCATGGTATATAGGTTCCTTTCAGCTCTATAGCAGTGACTCTTAATACACCATTCCCTTATACTTAACCCCTTGTAGGTGCGTATTATTAACTTATCTAGATAAATAATGTTTGCTGTTGATTTTGATGAAATCCATTATACAAGCACAACGTATGATTTTTTGTAAATGAAATTTTGAAGGGAAAAATTACCCTTTTCAATTTGAAGTGCTGTGTCACATGAAAAGGCAATAAAACATTAATAAAAGTAGATAAAACAATCGGAACAGAAAAAATACAAGGAAAAACAAAAGCATTGCCAATAAATTGAACAATAAAACTGAGTAGTTTCCTTGCTCTGAAATCACTTAAAAATTATCTTAAAAGATTTCTACTACATATGTGAAATGCATTCTATGCTTAAGCACGAAAATTTCAAAAAACTAAATTGAATTGGGAAAAAAACTCAAATTCTACCTGTGTTGTTCCGTTCTCTGAAACAAAAGGTGAATTTTTTTCTGCATTTCCATTAGGAAGGCTCCCCGAATTTCCATTAGATGGACTATTTCCACTAACCTCCAGTTTGCTTCCATTGCTCTGTCCAAACTGAGAAACATCGCCTGAATTCACTTGAGAAATCTGTGATTCATCCGAATAGGATCCATTCCTTTCCCTAGCCCCAGCCAATTCATGTTGGAGCTGTTGAATTGAGTGTGCGTAAATCCTCTCCATCTCGGCAAACTGAAGTGCATAAAAAGATAAAATCATAAGTAAGCACTGATTCAACTGAGAAACACTACTGGAAGTAAAGACCACAGTCTTCAGTAGCATATAATCATGCTTCAATCAATTAATTTTCATTAATAGGCTTCACAACAAAAGATGCACAAAAAAGCACTGTGTTTCACCGTCAACTAAATAAATTAGCCCTGAAATAACCTGTCTTTGACAAGCAAGCCAAAGTTGATTATATTGTTCTGTACGTTCACGCAATTCAGCTTGTAAAGAATGATTCGTAGTCGATTGCAAGGCATCCATCTCCTGGACACGGGCAATCCAAGCCTGTGCCTCCCTTAATTGTTCATCTTTAAAAAGAATTGTTTCTTGAGCAACCCTATGCTGAAAGATAAAGATAAAAATTAGACGGTCTACCACCAAAACACATCCAATATTTACAAAATACTAGTATTTATAATAGATAACCTGCCAATCACTAAAACACGCATACACAATAATTAGACACAACATATCATGTTTCCCTGCAAATTTTACATAATCCAGTGCCAACCAATTCAGACAACAGAGCCAGCCAATCCACAAACAAGGGCATATGCTTTTGAATGTTAGAAGTCCATTGAAAAGAAAAATGTGATGTCTCCATGACAAAATCTCGGCAAGCACGTGGGTCAATTTGAGGGAAATGCATTGCATATGTTCAAATGCACACCTGCTCCTGCAATTCCATGAATTGCCGCTCCTTTTCTTGCATATGATCTTGAAGATCATGGATTTGTTTGAGATTCTGAGTTCTTTCAGCTTCAGTGTTATCACGCTCCCTCCTGCAATAAACGGAAAAAGAAACTTATTTCACAACACCATCACCATAAAACAGAAACTCTAAACAACGGACATCACTATACTACAAAGAGATTTACTACAAGTCACAATATGATATGCCGCAGGCTAGGTTAAGCAAGAAACTGATCGACTTGCTACAATAGGTTAAATTTAAAAGAGTAAAACAAACATAGAGAAAAATATTTATAATGTCTCATAAGATACTAAACACTAATTAATACATTTGCATAGATCAGGATGATATCATCCACGCATACCGAAATGTCGCCAGTTCTTTGCTTTGTTCCCTGAAAAGATCCTCTTTGGCCCATGCCTACATAACAAATGACACACAAATATAATGATCGCAACACAAAATTAAAAAAAAAGGAAAGTAAACCAAAAAAGTAAACGTACAGCTTCATTGTCCAGTCTGATCGCATGCAGCTCTCTTTCTTTCTCTTCCATCTTCCTCTCCAACTCACGTATAGTACGTTCCCTTTCATGTAGTTGTTCCTTCACGGCCACACAAGTATCCATAATCAATAAAGTCAGAAATGCACAAAGATACATGCACAAGATATGCATTTCAGAAGAATAACTAGACACCTGCAGCTTGAAATTGGCATTTTGATGCTCTTTGATTTGACAATCATAAGCGTTCTGGATCTCACTCATCTCTGATCTCGCAATGAGCTGCGCTCGAAGCCCAACCTCCATCTGCTGTAAATCTTCCCTTTGTTTCACTAAACTTTGAAGCCGCTGCTGAAGAATGTCGTTGTCCGAACTACCTTCAATCGTAATAGAACAAAAGTCCACATCCGCCGGCTCTCTTCCCTGCTGCACCTTAACAAAACAAGATAACTCGTCTTCGTTTTCACTGAGACAGCCAAAAACTATTCAAAAAACGAAAACCCTAGTAATTGAAAATAAAATCATTACCTCATATATCAACCTCTCATCCGATTGCCCTAACTTTGAACGGCCCAAGTCCTACACATCACCAGTTTACACATTCAAGTTTCAACAACCGAAAAAATCGACAAATCAACCACGAGCCCTAATTTATCGATACAAGCAAAAGCAATGCAAGTAGTTTTTTTCAAGTGAAAAGCACCTCGCCACTGGAGTTCCGAGTCGATTGCTCGGGAACAGCGCGCCATTCCTTGCGGGAGGGCTGGGGTGCGGTCATCGGCAGAGAAACCCCGCGTGCAGCGGCGACACCGGCCGCGGCCTCCATGGAATTAGCGTACGCGTCGTTCCAATTTCTCGAGCGAAAGCCAGAAACCCTAGTTTCCGTAAAACCCTAGAGCGGGGACCGGAAAGAGGTAAAAGATGGTCCGAATCGAACAAAAGCAAAAGCGAGAAAGAGGAAATCAATGGAGCAAAATTTGATGGAGGAACATGGGAATGTGTTGTCTGTACCCCTCGGCGTGTGGATTCAGGGTGGGTGGCTTCTATAGATTTGGACGGAGGGTTTTGAGAATCAATGATTTTGAAGGCACTGTGGAGTAAAAAAGCGAAACGTTGACGACAAGTCTACAGAGAGAGAGAGAGAGTCCACAGAGAGGAGAGAGAGAGAGAGAGAGAGAGAGAGGTGATTTGAGTGAGAAAACTCGACACAAGTGTTGCTCCCGCCATTTATAGGCAACTCTGGAAGGGGGGATTAAAAAGTGGCCACGCGCTTACGTGGAGATTGTACAACACTTCGGAATAGGAGAAATAGAGACGGCCATTAAGACCAAATCGACAAATTATCAAACAAAATTGCATAAACTGGTCTGATTTTGAAACCAACTAAATAGTTTGGTTATGATTTTGATTTTAAAATTAGTAATTAAAGCGGTTTTGAATTTTGAAATGATAATCGCAAAACTGAACCGTGTAACAGATATTTTACATATATTTTTATGACATGTATATTCTAATTTTTTATATATTTACAATTTAAACCCTAATATATATATATATATATATATTTTATTTACACTCTAATTCCTCTTATATGCATGTGTGTGTTAGAGTTAGTTTTATGATTTGGTTTTATTTTTGGGAATTTATGTTTTATATTTTGGTTATATTTTTGTCTATATATAAAAATAATAATGATTCGTGGTTAGGCAATTTTGATTTTGGCTTTACATAAAGTTAAATGGTTCGGTTTTAAAATTGTTTAAAAAAATCAACGTTTTTTGTTGCGATTTTTATTTGAAATATGTCTAATGGTTTTTGTTTCGGTTTTATATGAAACCGGACCGAAATTGAACTATTGATATACTTGAGGAGAAGAAATTGAAAATTAAAAATAATATTTTTAGGAGTTTCATTGTTTAGCCTTTAATTAAGAATTAGTTTAGTAAAAAAATCTTTGAAACAGTCTATGTCATAATTTAATATTTTTCAAAATATTCTTAGTGTATAGTCCTGGATAATTAAAAAAAAATAGTAGATGGACATTTATACCCTTTATATATATATAAGGGAGAACCCTAATGTGTCTCTCTTTTTCTCTTTATTTTTCAGCCATCCATACTATCTATTTCTCTATTTTTCAGTCGCAAACCCCCACCATCACCATTGCAGAAGTCCAACGCGAACCAACATCATCGCCTCCTTAATGTGAACCAATGTCACTGCCACCTTAGAACTTTCCAGATCTGGAAGATTCTAAACGTAGTCCGCAAGCCCCCACTATAACCACCGCCGAAGTCCAACGTGAACCAACGTCGCGGCTATAGATGCATGGCAATTCGAAACGCAACGGTAGCAAAGACAGTGGTGGAAATCAGACGGTGGTTTTCGATGGATTCGATCTGGAATTTTCTAGATGTGGAAAATTCCTTTGTTGTTGCCATTGTTTCGTCGTTCATCGTTGCCACCGCATTCATTCGAAGACATTCGTTTGTCGCTGTTCGCCGCGCCGCGAATCGAAAATTGAAGATGTAGACAAAGATGAACAGATCTGAATGGCGTAGGTGAATCGGAAATAAAAAATGAACACCAAATCTGAATCAAAGATGAAGACAAAGATCTGAACAGGGATACCACAAAAAACCAAACCGATATGCAACCGCAAGAAATCAAACCGAATGGTTCGGTTTTAAAACCAACTAAATGGTTTAGTTGCGGTTTTGGTTTTGAAATTAGCAACTGAAATGGTTTTAGTTTTGGGATAGAAACTGCGAAACCAAACCACGAAACTGAACCGCAAAATCGATATTTCAGATATATTTTTATTACATATATACCCTTATTTTTTTTTATATATTTAACCCTAATATATATGTATGTATGTTTTTTTTATTTATTTACACTTTCACCGCTCTTATATATACGTGTGTAAAGGGACTTAATGTTGCATTTTCTAATTAGTGATTTCACAACCGTTCCTCTATTCCTTTAATTATCGTTACTGGTTAGAAACTTTAATTTTGGTTACTTGTTAGAAACTTTAATAATGGTTACTGGTTAGAAACTTTAGTTATGGTTATTTTGTGATTTAGTTTTGGTTTTTAAAATTTATATTTTATATTTTAGTTATCTTTTTGTTTATATAAAAAAAAATAACGGTCTGCGGTTTCGTAATTTTAATTTTATTTTTGGTTTTTATAAAATTAAAAAATCTTAAATGGTTTCGTGGTTTTGGTTTTAGTTTTGTATAAATTTAAATGAAATGATTTTAAAACCATTTGAAAAAAAACCAACAGTTTTGATTGTGGCTTTGGTTTGATATATTTCTAATAGTTTTGGTTTTGATTTTATATAAAACTAAACCGAAACCGAACCGGTGGAATCCCTAGATCTAAATCCATAGATGAACAAATCTGAATTGGAAATCGAAGATGAAACACCAGATTGTTTGCAAATATGAAGATGAAGGAACGAAGATTTGGATCGGCCACGGTTGGGTTCAATTGTATTAAATATTTAAGGGACAACTAATGCATTTTTCTCCCTTTTTTGGTTTTAGTTTTAATTTCTTATTTTAATTTTACATTTTCCACCTAAACATTTACACTATTCAAATAATAGTATAAATGTTCACACGAGTAGTTCACATCAGTCACAAAAAATGTGAATATTTACAATATTAAAGCTGTTAAATATAGTGCATTGTGAGTTTATATTTTTGTAATTTTGTGAACATTAGCAACATTTGAAATGTTACTAAAGATATCCACTTGATGCAAATATTGTTTTCGTACATGAACATCCACACTTTTCCTCATTCTTGTTTAGGGTTGTGCAAGAAGCCCGAGTAACCCAACCCGCCCGAAAAACACGCCCGGCCCGGCCCGAATTACTCAGGTATTTTTTATTCAAAGTTCGGATCGGGTAAAACTCGACCCGATAGACCCTTCGGCCGGTTTGGTCGTCGGATTTCATCTCCGGCGACCCGTTTTCACCCGACCTGACCAGCGTGCACATTATATATATATATATAAGGATTAAGTCTGACTTCTAAGCAGCAGGCTAGCTTAGCGCTCAAAGCCTCAAATCTCTCTCAGATCTCATCTCTCAGTCCACCTAAACCCTAAGCGCCAATCTTCATCTACCAAGCGCAGACCTACCCGCTCAATCTCAGGCCTTCTCAAGTGCGAACAATTCGTTGGAGATTGGACCTGGTAGGTCAGACCTAAGCGCCGCTCAACTCTAGACTCTTACGTCGCTTCGAATCCCTTCGAATCCCTTCGACAAATGACAATGGCTATAAAGATAAGTTCTTGTGCTTCCTCTTCGCCGTCTCTTGACTCATGTTTGAAATTGATTCCCTTGTTTGATTAATTTGAAGCCAAAATCCAAAACTAAGGTGAGTTCTTCTATTTGTTCAATTTATTTGTTATGGGGGTTTTTGAACTTTGAATCAAGCTTTTATTTTGTATGATTGATATCATACGTTTCTGTTCTTTTTTTTTTTCGGTTTTTATTTTTTGTTTCTGTTCATTACATGATATGTTCTTGAATCAATATTATGTTTGATTAGTGTTCTTATTCCCATGATTAGTGTGCTCTGTTTTTTTTTTTGGAAAGCTATGTGAAAATATATTTTTGTTCCCATGCTCTGTTTCTGTTCCTGCTTCTGTTCCCACGTTTTTTCATATTCAATATTCATAGATTATTTATTTATGTTCTGCTCCCATATTCTGTTTGATTAGTGGCTTAGTGCTTTTTTTTTTTTTTTGGAAAGTTATGTGAAAATATATTTTTGTTCCTATGCTCTGTTAATCTGTTTATGTTCCTGCTTCTGTTCCCACGTTTGTTCATATTCATAGATTATTTATTTATGTTCTGCTCCCATATTCTGTTTAATTAGCTTAGTGCTCTATTTTTTTTTTTTTGGAAAGCTATGTGAAAGTGTATTTTTGTTCCCATGCTCTGTTTCTGTTTCTGCTTCTGCTTTTGTTCCCATGTTTTTTCATATTCTGTTCTTCTATATTTATCTTCTGCTCCCATCTTAAAATAGTTTTGTTTGATTAATACTCTGTTTCCACTTTCCATGTTTAGTGTTCTGTTCCAGTGTTTTGTTCCCTATTTCTGTTCGGCTGTTCCTGTTTCTGTTCCCATATAGAACAAGCTAATATTGGGGATTCTTCTACACCCCTCGTAGGTAACCCTCCAACTCCTACCCATGCTCCCCCTACTGAAAAACCACCACTGCCGAAAAATGTGAAAAAACGTGGTGGTAATAAGATTATTTCTGATGTTTGGAATAATTTTATGAAATTTGAAGATAAGAATGAAAATAAAATGGCATCTTGTAACTACTGTGGGAAAGTGTATCATGCCGATCCAAAAACTCATGGGACTAGTAATTTAAAAGCTCATATTCATGTTTGTAACGATCATCCACATAAGGAGTTGGATAAGGGACAAACTCAATTAATTACTCAACTTAAAAAAGATGGACAAGATAGTTTTGTATTAACTAGTTTTTCCGTGGATAAAGCTAGAAAAGCGCTAGAGGAAATGGTAATTTTGTATGAATTGCCATTTAGATTTGTTGAAAATTATGGCTTTAAAAAGTTTTGTTATGCTTTGCAATCAAAATTTAAAAATATTCCATGTTGTACTACGGTTGCTAAAGACGTCGTGAAGATATATCACGAGGAGAGAGAGAATTTAATTTAAAGAAAGTTATGCAGGGTCGTAGAATATGCTTGACCACAGACACTTGAACTTTAATACAAAATTTTAATTATATGTGTCTTACGTGTCATTTTATTAATGCTGATTGGGTTTTGTATAAAAGAATATTAAGTTTTTATATTGTTGAAAATCATAAGGGGAAAACGATTGGGGAAAAAATTGAGTCGTGTTTACGAGAATAGAATATTGATAGTTACTTCACCTTAACGCTTGATAATGCGAGTTCTAATAGTACTATTATTAGATTCTTGCAACGAGTAACTAAAGATTGGAAGGGTACAGTCTTAGGGCATGAATTTTTACACATGCGTTGTTGTGCTCATATTTTGAATTTGATTGTTTGTGATGGATTGAAAGAGCTGCACGAGTTAGTAATTAAAGTTCGGGAAGCGATTAGATATGTTAAGGGTTCTCCAAATAGATTTCATGCTTTTAAAAAATGTGTTAAACTGCTTAATATTGAATCGAAAAGTCTCTTGTACCTGGATGTTCCAACTCGTTAGAATTCCACAAATAAGATGCTAGAAAGTGCGGAAAAATTCGAAAAAGCTTTTGGCGGATTGGAGATTGAGGACGAAAAATATCGGGATCACTTTTTTGATAACGATATTGTTGATGGTGAGAGTGGTGGAAGTCCACCAAGTAGTCTTGATTGAGAAAATGTTCGTTGTTTTGTGAAGTTTTTGAGGCTTTTTTATTTGGCTACAAAACAATTTTTGGGTACTTTGTTTGTTACATCAAATATGTTTTTTGATGAGATAGTTATAATTCATGAGAAAATAAATGAGTTGATTCAAAGTGAATACCATTTGCTATCAAAAATGGCTTTTAGTATGAAAGCTAAGTTTGATAAATACTGGGAGACTAGAGATAAGATAAATCTTCTTCTATATGTTGCTGTTGTTTTGGATCTGAGGAAAAAATTATCTTATCTTCAGTTTTATTTTTACGATATGTATGATGAAGTGTATGCAAATGAGTTAATTAAGAAAGTAAAAGATGCTTTGAATCGGTTGTTTGATTGCTATGCTTTTTTTGAGTCAACTATTGAGAATGTTTCCGGTGGTAGTACTAGTGGCGCTAGTGGAATATCAAAGAAGCTGGTCAATGTGGATGTGGATGATCCCCATAGATTAATCGCTTCTCGTTTTCAAAATTTTTTAGCGGGGAGACAATTTTTGGAGGGTAAAAATGATGTAGAAAAATATTTGGCTGAAAATCCCCAAGGTGCAAGTGATGAGAATTTTGACATCTTAAGTTGGTGGAAAAGTAGCACTAGTAGGTTTTCAGTATTATCTCGATTGGCGAGGGATGTGTTGGCTGTACCGATTTCTACGATTGCGTCAGAATCGGCATTAGTACTGGGGGCCATGTGCTTGATCCGTTTCGTAGCTCGTTATCTCCATTGATGGTAGAAGCTCTTATTTTTTGTCAAAATTAGCTTCAAGCTTCTGTGCCGATTTCACTTCGAAAAGGGATGGATGATATTGAGGAGTTCCAACGAGATTTAGGTAATTTAAATTATATTATTTTTTTCATAGTTTTTTTAATTAGATATTTAATTAGTATTTTTCTGATAAGACTATAAAAGTAATATTTGATTTTTGTAATGGATTTTGATTTGGAGATATCAAATCCTTCACATGGCTCATCTTCAACTCAAGTTATTTATTTAATTGTTTATTTTTTTTTGTTTTCTCTTCTTTGTATATTATTTTAATTATAATTTTTTTTTGTAGGTTATATCTTTAAGTTCTATTTGTATTCTGCAAAGTGAATGGAAAAAATTGGAAGACGCATCGTTTCAGTCTTCAAGGAGTTGTAATTTTTTTTTATTATGTTATAATTTTTTATTTATGTATTTTTTGTTAAGTTGTGAATTTTTTTTTGATTAAAAATTGTATCCGTAATATTAGTTTTGGATGTGTTTTTTGTTTTTTGTTCTAAGTTGTAATTTTTTTTTTTGGAATGGTTTTCTCTAAATATTGTAATTTTTTTTTTTGAATGGCTTCAAATAATATTTTTTTTTGATTGGGCCTAGACCCGACCCGACCACAACCCGAAGCCTAGACCCGCCAAACCGCAACCCATACAATCCGAAGCCCAGACCCGCCAAACCACAACCCATACAATCCGAAGCCCAACTCGGCCTTCAACCCGTATCCCCAACCGACCCGTACCCGCCCATACCCGACCTACAACCGAAGAACCCGCCAACCTGTCAGATATTGTCCCAATCGGACGGGTCTCGGGTCTTGATATTGTCCACCCGACCTTGTCGGGTCTCGGGTCAGGTTGGCTCGGATTTCGGCCAATCCGACCCGTGCACAACCCTATTCTTGTTGATATTTTGTTATTATTATTGCAGTAAAACATAATAATAGAACTTGAATATTCACATAAACATTGTATTAATTGTTTGTGAATGTTCACATGTCATATTTTACATATATTTTATATAAATTATGGAAAACAATGGTTAAAGAATAGAGACTATTTTCTAAAAGAATTTTAGGGACTGAATGTAAAATTTAGTTCCTACACATACATATTTTTAGTTGCATTTTAGAACATTTATAAATAATAAGATTAATTGTGTTATTTAAATTTTATTAAAAAAAATTAGGGATTAATACGTTATTTTAAAATATAATTTTAAAAATTTTGAGATATAATTAATATTTTTTTTTAATTTCAAAAAGAGTAATTAGCATAAATAAAAAAAAGATGGATAGAATTTATTTTTCTAGTGCATCTATGTGCGATGCTCTGGCAGATCTGGAAGAGTCGCAATGATTATTCCTAAGAACTCAGATTACAGACAATGCCATCCTGGAACAGGCTTTTATCATGATTGAACTCGTCTCTTAAAAATGGACAGCCACTTCCAAGGTCTCAGCATATTATGGTTTTTTAGGATATTACGGTTTTTTAGGAATGACTTGAGATGGAACTAGGAATGGCAACGACTCGATTTTGGGCCGATTTTATTAGAAATCAAAACCAAAATTGATAAGACATATCAAACTAAAACCGTCAATTTTTTAAAAAATAATTTTAAAATTGAACCATTTAATTTTATGCAAAGACAAAACCAAAACCGCGAAATCGTTAAGATTTTTTAATTTGTAAAACCAAAACCAAAACTACCATGAAACCACGAACCGTTGTTTTTTATATATAAACAAAAGCATAACTAAAATATCAGAAAAAATAATAAAAATCCTAAAATTAACCCAATTAGCCCTATATATATATATATATATATATATATATATATATATATATATATATATATAGGTCCAAATGTAAAAAAAAAAAATGATGGTAATATATATCGTAAAAATATATCTAAAGTGCCGGTTACACATTTTGATTTCACAGTTACTATCTTAAAACCAAAGTCAAAACCAAACCTGCTTCGGTTTTCAAATCTAGAACCAAAATCATTTAATCGATTTCAAAACCGAACAATTCGGTTCCCTTTGATTCGGTTACCCATTGGTTCGGGTTGAATTGTCATCCCCAGATGGAACCAAAACATTTATGTAAGAAGACAACCTTCCATCCATTTCACTCTTCTTTCATATAGACACAATTGTTCATGCAACAACCCTAATCTCAGCACAGCCCATTTAGAAAAGTCGAAGTATAAATCGGAAAGGAGGAATGGTGGGTACAATATCTGTTTTTGATAAAAGGCAGAATCGGTTCTTTTGCAGTCACAAATTAAAGATCCACAACAAGTTATTGAATAGAATTCAAAAGAAAACGATAGCACATATTTCTGAAAATTAAGAACACAACTACTTGAGAACAAAATTTGAAAGTTGTCCCCACCTCATACCCTCTCTCTCTCTTTCGCATCAATGCTTTGATATCTCGTCGAGGTCATTGTTGAAACAACAATGAGAAAAGGGCGAAAGGTCAACAATAACACGTAACAAGTAGAAATGGCGAAACACGATACTTCTATTAACTGAAAGTATGATCTAGATTTCAAAAGACACTACTCAAAAACCATCATACCCTGACGGCTTGTTTGTTTACAAAAAAAATAAAAACATATCAAGTATAATACCGAAAATTGTAGACAGAAAACAACTGTTGTGAAAGACTCAACTATGAGCTTAACTTAGGGTTCACTACCACGTCTAAAGGCAAACATTCCTTGGGGATCACCAGAAATGGAGTCGGGAATACCTTGTTTGTTGATCTGAAAACCCCCCGAATTGCCAAAACCAGGTTGCACCATTCCATTTCCAACAAAGGATCCAAAGCCCATGTTTCCTTGCATTTGTTGTTGTTGTTGTTGGTGGTGGAAGTGGAGTAGGTGATTCTGCTGATCTGGCGGAGGGAGAGAGTTGAGTTGGAAGGGCATTTTCGGAAGAATGCTTTGTTGTTGCTGAGCCATTGTAGCTTGAGGAGGCTGATTGTGCATGTACATGGCTTGTTGTGGAACAGAGCTTGGAGGGGTCTGCAATGGCTGTTAGATATTTGCAAAAAAAACATTTTTGAATGGGAATATTACTATATTGTCCTTCAAATAGTTCACTTTTTACCTCCATTTTTTAATTTTACATTTTAGTCCATCGATTAAGTTTTTAATCCTTATTTTGGGAAAATTATTATATTGAATTCATCGAGTTAACTACATGTTTAATTTGTGTTTGATATCATAGTCAAAGTCAACTAAAATATTGGTAACGACTAAAATAATTGCTATGAAAATTGGATATAAGAATATTAGTAGATTACCCTTGAAACAAGTCACTTACAATTTTTTATCCTCAATTTTTTTTAGTCCTTCAGTTAACATTAACTAAATTGAATGTATTGAGTTAACGCAATTTTTGACTCAATTTGTATTTGATATCATAGTTTTTTTTTTTTTTGGCGAGGTTTGATGTCATAGTTAAAAATCTTGGGTAAGACTAAAAAAATAAATTAAAAAGGTATGTTCATAAGGACTTAAAAAAATAAGTTGGTATATTAGTACGATAAAAAAATTAAAAACAAAAAAGACTATATAATAAGAACCCCTAAAAAAATAAGAAAACAAAAAATAAAGGACTATATAATAGGAACCCCTTGTGTAATGTAAGAAGAAGTGAAATGGCTAATGGAATGGAAGTTGAACCAACCTGAGAAGATGGTCCTGATGTTTGATTTGGCTGAGCATCGGCAATTGCGGCTAAGTACATTAGATTCTGCTGAAGCACGGCCTGATACCTAAAAGAATTGAACTCTCATGAGGACGCAAAACAAATACACTTGCTAGAGGCGTGATTAGGAACAAGAAATAAATAAATAATTAAAAAGGAAAAAAAAAAAAAAAAAACTTTACTCAATCTATTAACATTCCATTTTTCTTAAAATAATTAAGACTTCAAAAGCTGTAATTTCCTCTTCCAAAGGTTCCATAAATTCTTTGAGGGGCGATAGCTTTTTCTATCATTTTTATGCATGTATCACCAAAATTTCAGCAAGTAGTTTCAACTCGTGCTCTATGGTTCTTGAATGCTATGGTTTAAACTTTAAATGAATAAGTTCTTGGATTGCAGTCTTATATTACATCAAACCTGATGCAGTTCAGAATATGAATGAACAACTTTATGTTCAAGGTCACCCCTTCTCCCAAACTACAGTTGGGAAATCATCGACACTAACATCAATCCTTTTTTCTACTTACGTTTTGATCACGGAAAGCATTTATTGCTGTTTACACATTATAATTTCTAAAGGGCAAATGATTTAATCTTTTTTTTTGCAGGGGTGAGGATAAAGGCCGACAAAACATTCTTGGTCTCAATCCGCCTTTAACAAGAATCTAGATGCCTATGAATGTATTTTGCATGCCAAAAGATGATATCTGAAAACTGAAATTCATAGCCTAAAAGTTTGTAAGTAATGAGTTAGGATTGAAGAATATGAAATGAAATGAACAAAAGAATTGAAAAAATATAACTTAGATTTATACACACACACACGCACACACATATATAGAAGAGATGGATATCAACAAACTAAGAACATACATTTAAGAGTCCAAATCGAAGGATTTGAAATGACTTGGTGAAAAAAGTGATTTGAAATCTATCCTACTAACTTAGATCCTATAATAGTTTTTTTTCCTCCAAATTGCCTTTAGAGTCCCATTTGATACTATTTACTTTGATCAACACTATTTCACTTGCAATGAAAATACTTGAATCCCTTATCCATCCATCCAAATGGAACCTAACAGACCATATATGTTGTTTTACTTCTCCAACAATTGAAAACTAACAAAGTTTGAAGAAAACAACATGCTACCATGCCTCACTTCACTTTTGTGCTTTGGCTAATGCAGTGTAAGAGGACCTATGCACTTCTATACAAAAAATAGTAAAGAGAAGGACCATTTATAACACCGAAGAATGCTATAATCCTTATTCTTAACCACTGGAGACAAATTATCTCATTCACAATTCTTTTTTTTTTTTTTTTTTTTTGCTTTAGCCACGAGTGTCCCCACACCCACACCCACACATGATGTAAGACTAATCTCGTTCGGGGTTCGGGGTGTGGGACTGTCCCTCCTAACAAGCGCTTTTCTGCCGGCTCAAACCTCAGTCCTTACGGAGAGCCCTCAATTGCTTTAACTCAAGCGGGCCAAACTGCTTGAGCCACACCTTGTTGGTTATCTCTTTCATAGTTCAACATGCATAGAAGGACTCCATTTGAGGGCTAACAAATATGAATTACCACAATAGAAGTCTAGATGACAGTTGATAAGCCACTGCACCGTAAAACAATAAAATCATAATCAACCTACAGCAACTTACTGCGCACACTCGGCAAGCTTTCCAAGGTTTTGACTCTCCAAAATCGCCAAAATCAAGGATTTGTTCTCATCCAAGTACTGCATTGAACATAAGTAACCAACGTACTAAAAAATTAGCGAAAATTCCAGCAAATTTCAGCGGTGAAAATCAGAATTTTCCATCAAATTTGAAGAAAAATCTAGTAAAATTCAGATGCCAGACTATTAATTTCCCATCAAAGTCTCAAAGATACATGAGAAACTTTATGTTCAGTTACCGAATGCCTTTTTTTTTTTTTTTTTTGTAGAAAAGCTCGTGGAAGCGAAAGCTGTTTTCAGTTCTAACAAACACATTAATGCATGCGAAGTGCGAACACACAGACACACACATACCTTTTGAATCTGCTCAGTGCTGACGGGAGCGGAAGGGAACGGAGAAGCAGAGTTCAAAGTCAGCGGCGCCGATTGATGCATTTTTTCCCGTCCGTCGTTTTCGATTCTACGGTGTTACGCCAAAAACTCCCGCTCAAATACTTAAACCCTAGCTTCTTACTATCACGATAGAAGGTTTCCGAAGAACCAAGAAATCAAATGATGATTTAGGGAGACAAGAATTGAATGAAAACTCTTCTAGGCGGTTACGTTATATATACATGTGTAGAGAGAGAGAGAGAGAGAGAGAGAGAGGCCATTGGCTCAAGCGGAAGGCGGCATTTTCTTTGTTCAAGGCTATTAAAGTGAGCCAATCGCTCGAACCGGAGGATTCATTTGTGGGTCGGGCCGGGCTCAGCCTGGCTTTACTTGTTATTCCTTATACATGGGCCGGATATTGTTGGGAGCAGGGATTGGGCTGATGGGCTTCTGCTCTTGTTCATAAACACGAGGAACATGGTTATTTGTCACGCAGGGGAGAGCGCAAATTTGAGGACGTGGAGTGAAAATGTGTTTTTTTTTTCCTAAACCCGCTTGTGCGAATCTCAACTAATCCCTATACGGACGATTTTAAAATTGCACTATCCCACATTGATCGGGTGCATTCAGGATTAAATTTCACGTTATGTTGTTTTGAAGACATGGAATCTTGTTTAGGGTTAATGATTGCAACTCATTTGTGCGATTTTATATCCCTAAATTTAGATTTGTTAATCGTTCTAATAGTATAAATTATTATAAATATAGTTATTTTAGTTATTTTGTAAGTTTATGAAAATATATCAAAACGGCGTTAAGATAGGACAAATTAGATTAAAAACGAATAAACCATTGCAAGCCGGATGAAAATCAAAGATACCAGAATGAATCGTTCAATTCCTTAATAATATCAAAAATTGATTTATTTTATATGTTTTTGTAGGTTTTTGAAAAAAGAACAAAATGGCATTGAGTTTGAGCGAATCAGATGAGAAACGAGCAAACCACGACGATCCGAAAGAAAACCGTCAAAGCCGCGCATGAACAATAACTGCCTATGAACAATACCCCCACTTGGCCATCCACTTGCACCCCTGATATTTTGATCCCTTGCGATTTTATATCCCTAAATTTAGGTTTGTTAATCGTTCTAATACTATAAATTATTATAAATATAGTTATTTTAGTTATTTTTGTATGTTTATGAAAATGGATCAAAACGGCGTTAAGATGGGACAAATTGGATTAAAAATGAATAAACCACTTCAAGCCGAACGAAAATCGAACAAAAACCAAAGATACCGGAATGAATCGTTTGATCCCTTAACAATATCAAAAATTGATTTATTTTATATTTTTTTGTAGGTTTTTAAAAAACGAATAAAATGACATTGAGTTTGAGCGAATCAGATGAGAAACGAGCAAACCACGGCAATCCGAAAGAAAACCGTCAAAGCCGCGCGTGAACAGTAACCGCCTATGAACAGTACCCCCTTGGCCATCCACTTGCACCCCTGATATTTTGATCCCTTGCGATTTTATATCCTTAAATTTAAGTTTGTTAATCGTTTTAATAGTGTAAATTATTATAAATATAGTTATTTTTGTATATTTATGAAAATAGATCAAAACGGCGTTAAGATGGGACAAATTGGATTAAAAACGAATAAACCACTGCAAGCCGAACGAAAACCGAACAAAAACCAAAGATACCGGAATAAATCGTTCGATCCTTTAACAATATCAAAAATTGATTTATTTTATATATATTTTTGTAGGTTTTTGAAAAACGAACAAAATGACATTGAGTTTGAGCGAATCAAATGAGAAACGACCAAACCACGGCAATTCGAAAGAAAACCGTCAAAGCCGCGCGTGAACAGTAACTGCCTACGAACAATACCCCCACTTGGCTATCCACTTGCACCCTTGATATTTTGATCCCTTGCGATTTCATATCCCTAGATTTAGGTTTATTAATCGTTCTAATAGTGTAAATTATTATAAATATAGTTATTTTAATTATTTTTGTATGTTTATGAAAATGAATCAAAACGGCGTTAAGATGGGACAAATTGGATTAAAAACGAATAAACCATTGCAAGCCGAACGAAAATCGAACAAAAATCAAATATACTGGAATGAATCGTTCGATCCCTTAACAAAATCAAAAATCAATTTATTTTATATGTTTTTGTAAATTTTTGAAAAACGAATAAAATGGCATTGAGTTTGAGCGAATCAGATGATAAACGAGCAAACCACGGCGATCCGAAAGAAAACTGTCAAAGCCGCGTGTGAACAGTAACCGCCTATGAACAGTATCCCCACTTGGCTATCCACTTGCACCCTTGATATTTTGATCCCTTTACGTTTTTACCCCTCTTAATTCTATTTTTGTCTATTTTACCCCCAAATATCTTGACTATAAATATGAGGCTTGGGGCTAATTCATGGAGAGACATATATACTTATAGAATACTAATCTTAAGATATTTTGTAAATATTTATCTTATTTTCATTTTTATTATGGAGAAGATGAAGCTTTGATTCTTAGAGGTGAAAAGTGTAAAACGGTATTTTTGAAAATTGTTTTCAAGAAAACACCGCTTTACACAATGATGAGTGGTTATTTTCTTCCGATTAGGTTAGGATTGAGTTATTGTATGGTTGATTTTATGTAATATTTATATTTTTAATTTAATTTTGGATTTGTTTAAACAATTATGTGACGATGAAATTTTGATTCTAAATTCAATTGTTTGTTAAAATTAGAACGTGACATCTAAAATTAATACTCACATAATTGTATTCACAGTGATTTATTACTAAACTTGATGATCTATGTCTCAATTTTAATTCACCCTAAATTAGATTAACGTAAGAATTAAATATCGCTGATAGATCATGCTTAGGGAATGATAAATCCTATTTTTCTTAATGTTCTGCCTAAAAAGTTAGAAACACTCGTTTGTACAAATCCAAGTTAAAAGAAAAAAATATAAAAATGACATAATTTTCGAAATACGAAACCCACAATTCCTAATCGGGTTCCATATTTTTCTTATACTAAGATCGATGATGAATCCATGTGTAATTAATTAAATTTTATGTTGTGTTGATTCCAAACAAATTGCAATTCAACTTCTACGGTTTTTCAATTAAATAAATGATTTCATTTTTTATATCATGTATCATTGATTGTTATGGATTATTTAATGTTTGGATATTTATTAAACAAGTATATATTTTGATAATGTGTTTTCCATTAAATTGTATACATATAATATTTAAGAATTACAGATTTTTAAAGATCCAAAAAAAACCAACTTGAGATTTAAATCGGGTGTAATTTATAAATTCTTAAAAGGATAGTAAGATCGATCACCCTACTATCACTCAAAATTTGGAGACAACACAGCAATAGAACTAATTAATAATATATTGGTGGATCATGAAATTCTAGTTTTTTTCCATATTATTAGTTAAATTAATTATTTCACATTTTATTTTATTTTAAAACCAAAATAATTTTCAACTAGATTATAATTAAATCAACTTGAACGGATTAAGTAATTTCCTTTTATAACAATTTTTGTGGAATCGACCTCGCTTCTATTAATCTTTTCTATATCTGATTCGTGTGCTTGCGAGTAAATATAAATTTTAAAACGAGACAGAACACAATTTCTGTCACAACAGTTAATGGATTTTAAAGAACCCCAACTCCTATTGTGACCAAATTTCAGTTTACTACCCTAGACCTTGGAATTAAGCACTTCACTCCCCTATAGTTTGGACACACGAGATAAGGGAGTTTCTATATGTACATGCCAATTTGCTAAATGTACACCAATTTTTAATTAAAAATAATAATACTATTTTACCCTTGTGTTAAATTACCATTAAGGGTATAAATTTTTAAAATAAATAAAATATTTACTAAATATACACCCCTTTCATTTTATTTTTTTTGGAATACAAATATACACCTCTTTCTATTTAACTATTTCTTCCCTATAATCTTCTTCTCTCCCATCTCTCCTTCGACACCCAAGCTTCCATTCCATCACTTCGAAGAAGTTTCCAATAAAAATTGAAGAAATCATGAGTGATGAACAACTCAAAGCATCAACGGTACGTTTCTAAGCTTCTTTTTCTTTTTAATAGTTTTTTTTTCATTTTTTCCTGAGACTTCAAAATTAGAAATTTGCGATTCTTATGGACTTACAGGTCCATACAATGTTTGTTTCCATTGACCTATAGGTTCGTGCAAATGCATTTGGCGCTCACATATAGCTCGTCAACTACAATACAAGATTTTTTTTGCGTTTTTTTTTGTCAATTAAATGCTAAAATTTGTGTCGCATACATTTATAGGGAAAACAAACAAAAAAATGCCAAATTTTAGCATTTAATTGCCAAAAAAATGGCAATTCAAAGGTTCTTGCCGGAGAAAATGGTGTAGGGAGGAGGGAGGGTGGAAGTGTGAAAATTAAAAAAAATTAAGAAATATGTGTTAGAAATTCAAAGGGTAAAATGGTAATTTAAATAATTTTCAAAGAGTAAAATATTAATTTATTTAAATTTAATTAAATTTCATTTTCATACCAATATTTGGTTATTGTTTGGCCGTGTTTTTTTGGTCAATAAAGGAATAAAATCTAATCTTGTGTAAATTAGGATTAATCAGTACCAAATTTATTTTGGGATTGGTTAATCCCATATTTTGTAGGATTAAAAAATTCTGGGTAATGATAATAAAATTTAATCCCATATATAAAATATAAGAATGAAATGGTCATTCTTATGACTATTTCAATCTTTTATTGAATCTCGTGTACCAAAAATGCCGTTGGATTTTTGTTTGATTCTTTTCTCTATCGCTCGTTTATGGAATATATGGGCATGTGTCTTAATGTTATCTTTTTTCCAAGTAATGTTTTTTTGGCATATGTTTGTATTCTCCTACTCTGAGTTTTTCTACATAGTTTTTTATTTGTATTCTTCTATTCTTTATTTTTGTAAGCAAATAATCATAGATCTGCATGTGTTAGGAATTTTGTTTCTATATTTTTCAACATGTGGGAACCTTCTTTATTTTTTATTTTTTTCTTAATAGTGGTCGTTTTTGCATGATTTATGTTCAAACATCTATTTTTCATGTTTTTTTTTTTTTCATTTGTTGTTTCGTATTTTATGCAGTAATGAACAACATGACAACTCATGAGTTGCATTATGGGGGTATAAAACTGATCCACCCAAGTTAATTTATGTGGGGAGTAGTGTGAATTTATTTCCAGAAGATCTTCTGTTGCTGCAGAAATTTAAAAAGGAACGAAGTTATCAAAATTGTTTGAGTTGAGTCGCGGATTAGACTGCTCTTTTTAAGATGTTTCGCGATTTTACCTAAGATTGTGCAAACAGTATAACATGACGTTTTAAAAACCGGACCGGACATCAAACCGGAAAAGTTACAGAATCACGGGTCACTAATTTAACCAGTAGGCGAACCGCGGTTGAACCGTGACGTCATAATTATGTCATTAAAAAATAAAATAATTTTTTTAAAATAAAAAATATTTAAAACACAAAAAAAATAAAAAAAAATCAAAAACATTATGCATTTCAAGCAATATCTTATTCTTTAGCAAAAATTACTAAATTGAGTACTTGAACTCTTTCCCAATAAGCACATTTCATAGAATGACTTCAAATTTGTTCAACAAAAATTAACTATTTTTAATTTTTATATGACCAAACTATTAAACAAATTATTTACAATAATTTGATAAATAAAAATAAGACAATTAACATCAGCACATTAACAAACAACTACAATTAAACAAATTATTAAAAAATAATAAACCTTAAATTAATAATTTAGAAAAAACAGAGTAGAACATCACAGACAAGGAAGTAAGCAGCATATGCTCTCGAGCCTGGCAATGGCGGCTACTGCGAATGTTCTTGAGAAACATGCCTTTGGATTTATCATCATCAACAGAAGGATTAAGGAATACCAAATCCATAAAGGAAAAGTGAACAGCGAAAATAGAACAATAAAACTAAAAAAATGAAACCAAATCAAAATAAACAGTCCATTGATAAAAACTGCAAATTAAACTAGAACAACGAAACTAGAACTGTGAAATTAAACCCACCTTGGACAACACTGAAACTAGAACTGTGAAATTAAACATAAAAAGAAAAACAAAATTACAGATAAATTGCAAATCAAACATTCTAGAGAGAGAGAGAATTTGAAAGACTTACGGGAGGAGGAGGAGATGATAGGAATTAGGAACCCAACCAGTTCTTCAACTTTGGTCTCCATTGCCGGTGCAAAGGAGCTTCAGAGGCAGCAGTTGGAGAGGAACGACGGAGGTTGTTCAAGTGGGGAGGAGGAAGTCATTGTTGGATGTTGCCGTTGGGAGAGAGATCTCCAGCGTCGCCGCTAGAGATTCCGAGTGACCAAATCTGAATTTTGAGAGAGAGACAGAAGATAGAAATAAGATGGAATGACCCAATTTGTTAGAGCCATTATTAGATTTTTTCTATGGAGAATTTTATCTCAAATATTTTATTTATAAAAAATAAATTGGTATTACTAATAAATTCACTCTGATACCACTCTGTAATGGTCTGGTTTCCCAGAACCGCCACGCGATTTCTCCCTCTGGAAAATTAACGCTAAAACCGAATAATCAACATTTTTTCAATTAGAAGTCTAATTTTTTTTATAATGTGACGTTCATAATTATATTTAATTTATCTAATCAATTCTAACACAGTAAATATTAGACACAAATATTTTAAATTCAAATATAACTATAATTAAAATACAATTATAAATTCAATTATAATTTATTAAAGAATTTCCAAATTCCAGTTACATGACTTCAAATCCTTGCTAACAAGTACCACCCCACCATCCAACCAGTGATATTTCCATTATACTTTCAACAATGACATTTCCATTATACTTTCAACAGTGACATTTCCATTATACTTCAACTAAATAACCAATATTTTATTTTTATTATAAATCTGAGAAATTTCTCAAATTCTAAAACCGAATATACCAATATTTAATTATTAATAAAACTGAAATTTTTTACAAATACGACGGCAATACTTATAATTATCGAATTCACTGATTATAACGGTAAATAATAAATATACGGGTTTTTAAATATGGGCCCCAAGGCCCACCTGCATATTATTGTTATCCTCTAATAACACTATACAATTAAAATAAACCCCATTACTAGCCGTGAGTCTCACCTAGGGAGAAGAGGATCGTGAAGACAACTTCTATAACAATCCGGTTTTCCAAGGCCGCCACTAGGTTTTTCCTATAGAGAATTCTACCCAAAAAATTTCACCATTAATAAATAAATTAGTATTACTAATAATTTCACTCCGATACCACTCTGTAATGACCCGGTTTTCCAGGGCCGCCACGCGGTTTCTCTCTTTAGAGAATTAACGCTAAAACTGAATAACCAATATTTCATTCTATAAAATCCGATAAATTTTACTTTGTAATTATTGATAAAAACTGCTCTTAATTATAACAATAATTTATATTAGTTTAAAAATTGATATTGCAGAATTAGAACACTAGTTGATATTAGTCTAAAATACCCAAGCAAGGAATTAGTATAAATTGATAATTGTTTTAAGGGAATTTTATTTTTTAGTCCTCTGTTAGAGCACACTTCACAAATTAGACCCTAGTACAATTAGAATTAAGTTTTCAGACCACCTCAATTCTTTAGGAAAAAGTCCTTCCATTTTGCCCTTCCTTTTACAGTTTATTTACGCAACATGCCATTCTGAGGATACAAACACTACAACATGAACAGGGCACTAAAAACAAATCACCCAATACGTAATCCGTTTCTATAAATCTGATTTATGAATCAAATCATATAAAAATGTGATCAAATTAAAGAGCTCGCCGATATCTTTGCAATGGTATTTTTTTTTTTTTTTTTTTTTCTGTTAACAGTAGCGGATTGCGTTAACGTTAACGCACGGTTAGCTGTCGGCCTGTTAGTGCGTCCGTTCTGATTCCGATATGTCCTGTTACACGTTCCACTAGCTGCACGATCGCATACAAAAAAACGCCAAAACGCTCTCTATTCTCTCCCACGCTATCTATCCTCTCCTCGCTTAAAAACTCTGAAACCCCAAAACCCCAAAACCCTAAAACTAATAATCCAAAATCGCCCCATCGTCTTCAGATAATGGAGAATTTTGAACGCGCCCCCTCGTCTTCCATACAGAAACGAGCAAACCTCAGTCCCGACGATATGTGAAACCCTAAAATCGATACAATGTTGTTAGGGGACGGCGTTTTAGAAATGAAAATCACGAAGCGAGACGATGATGTTCGTCTATTTTACCCGACTCCGACATGCTCTGTTCCCCTGTTTACGTTTTTTTTGAAATCGTACGTCGTGTTTTGTTTCGTTGTTTTGCGATGTTGACCCACATGTTGTTTTGCCTCCGAAAAGAAGGAATTTAAAAAAAATGCTTGCGTTAACGTTAACATAAATGTGAGTCGTATGTTTAGATTTAGGTTTGTTTGTTTGTCTGGTACATCACTATGTACTTCGATTGCGTTAACGTTAACGCGTTGATGTGATTGCGTTAATTTTAACGCAAACAGACATTTTGCCTGTAAAAAAGGGGGAGGGCCTTTTTGCGTTACTCGTCGGTATTTTTCTCAAATCTGGGACGACGTTCTGGTTTGTTGAGAAAAATGCGTTAACGTTAACGCATTTATTGTGGTGCGTTAAACGCTGGAGCAGAGTAGTTGCCTGTTTTTGTTACGTACCGAGTGATATAGATGACTGCTTTAACGTTAACATTAATTTGAGGCTGTGTGTTTAGATTTAGGTTTGTTTGTTTGTTTGACTGGTGCAGCACTATTTGCTGCGTCTTGCGTTAACGTTAACGCGTGGATGTAATTGCATTAATGTTAACGCACATAGACGTTTTGCCTGGGAAAAGGGTGGGGACCGTTTTGGTGCGAAATTTTGTGTTTTTGAAAGAAATGCGTTAACGTTAACGCATTTCTTGTTGTGCGTTAACGTTAACGCAGAGTAGTGGCCTGTTTTTGTTACGTACCGAGTGATATGGATGACTGCTTTAACGTTAACATTAATTTGAGGCTGTGTGTTTAGATTTAGGTTTGTTTGTTTGTCTGACTGGTGCAACACTATTTGCTGCGTCTTGCGTTAACGTTAACGCGTGGATATAATTGCATTAATGTTAACGTACATAGACGTTTTGCCTGGGAAAAGGGTGGGGACCGTTTTGGTGTGAAATTTTGTGTTTTTGAAAGAAATGCGTTAACGTTAACGCATTTCTTGTTGTGCCTTAACGTTAACGCAAAATAGTACCCAGTTTATGTTACGTAATGAGGGATATGGATAACTGCTTTAACGTTAACGTGTGGCTTGTAATGTGTATTAATTGTGTTTCCCGCCGTCGTTCTTGCAGTAAAACTCCTAAAGAAACCGAAAAAGGAAAGTTCGAGCCAGCGGACGTTCCTTTATCGCTCCAACCTTAAGTAGACCTATGAATTGCTGAGAGACTGCAAACTCAACGATCAGCATAAGGCACTGCTGGCCCGGACCCCCTTTGCAAAAATATTCGAGACATTATATGAGTAGCGGGTGACGCTCGAAAACATCCAAAAAAATGATGATCTCATTGAAATGATCATCCGATGCTACAACCCTGCACGGGGGGGGTTTAGGATAGGGGGCAGGCTCATCCGGATAACCCCGCTTGACATCCAGCTGATATTCGGGATATCAACGGGCGAAGAACCCATTGTTCTGAGTCTTTACACAAAATCCGACTCCCCATTCAAGTCCAGACTAACATTCGCAGACCGTGGGTTTAGTGTTGCTTATTTGAGATCACAAGTGCAAGCGAATGTCGCCGCCACGGACAATGAAACAGTGCAGGATGTTGTCCGCATGGTTATTCTACACCTGATGACCACGTGCTTCTTTGCGACAACTGGGCAGCAGGTCCAGAAATCGTTGGTTCGCTATGTTGAAACAATTGAAGACATGGCAAATTACAACTGGACAGCTGCGATGTTCACAGATCTCGAAACCAGCCTCAAGAAATCGTACATGGAACCCCGGGCGGTCACGGGGTGCGTGCTTGCTCTCCAGGTATACACATACCCATTGTGAAAATATTTTTCAAATATTTACAAGCGTTGTTTGTGGACCCTGCTTGACATATTACAAATTTTACTTACAGTATTGGTTGTGCGAGCACACAACGTTGGTTGACCACACCGAGGGTAGGCAGCATAGTGTGCCGCGTTTGGAGCGGTGGTGCCTCACCACGTTTTCTTCCAACTTGGGAGGCATTCCCCTCGGTCTACTGCCAGCTGATAAGGTAAGCAAAAAAAACATGTTGTGATTTTAACGTTGATGTAGGTACGTGAAAAATGGTAAGTGGTATTTTGCGTTATGGTTAACGCAATTAGTTGTTGCGTTAACGTTAAAACAAACTAAGTTATGTATGGTTAGATTGTTATTGCGTTAGCGTTAACGTTAACGCACTTAGTAATTGCGTTAACGTTAACGCAATTATGTATGTGTTAATGTTAAGCATATAAATATTTGCATTAACGTTAATGCACAAAATAAATAGTGCGTTAACGTTAACGCAATAACAAAAAAAGCAGATGTTGTGGCTGGAATTCTTATTTGCGTTAGCATTAGCGAACTTATTTGTTGGTTTTTGTGCTTATGTTTAACGTTAACGCAAGCAATTTAATTTTAATGTAAACGCAATCGGTTAGTTGTTTTGTGTGTGTGTGTGTGTGTCTGTGTGGCTGGTTAACGTTAATGCTTGCAAATATGCCAGGTGAAAGATCAGCCCGCTGATGAGACTTTAGCGGAGATTCAAATGGGGATTGCTTTGAAAGAAGATAGTAATGATTCATTTAACGATAGCCCGGGCAATGAGGGCGGAGATACAGACACTGCTGCTGCTGCTGCTGATGATGACTATGATGCAATGGTTGACGACATTATAGGGCGGTATCTCACACCCCTCATATATCATCCTTCTCCCGTCCCAACTCAAGCCGCAACCGATTTGGGTGATGATTCTGCCCCCGCTGAGAGTGCATTTTGCACACCTTCAGCGGGTGCCTTGGGGCCACCGTCTGTGTCCGCAGGTACAGTTGATGACATCTGCCGACAGATCGAACACATGCAGGGTGAGTTCGCTGCGAATAAAATGGAAAATGAGCAAACCATTGCAGCGTTGCATAGGGTCATTGCTATCATAACTGCTGCCAACGTCGAGTAGAAAAAAGAGATTGATCAGCTGAAAGCATCGTCGTTGCAAGAAAAAGAAAGTTATGAGCGTTCTGTCTCTAATCTCTCTGCGAGATTAGCGAAATCAATTGGGGACAAGAGAGACATCCTGACGGAAATGAGCGTGCACGACGTGACTCAGAAGTATAAAGAGCCCGCCGTTGATACAGAAAAGGATGACCTTAGGCGGAGATGTGACGAGCTCGCCCGGGAGGTGGAAACACTTAAAAACACAATCGAAACGTTGAATCAGCAACATGCTGATGCTGCTGGCGAAATGAAGAAGAAATATAATGATCTTGCTCTTGACTTGAAGGCAGAACAAGAAATCAACAACCTACTGAGGCAAGAGAAGAAGGAGATAGCAAAATCAGACGTAAAAATGTGTATGGCGCTGAATAAACAAATACAAGACCTCCAGACGAAATTGAACGCCCACATGCAAACGGGGGGTAGGGGTACCCCTACCACTCTCGCAGTCCGCGAACCTCAAGAACCTCAACCGCTCTCTATGGTCATGCCGACCGACACTCCCGATGCCCCGTCACCAGTCCCTATGCCTACGTCGCATGAGGGGGCAACGCAAAAAGTTAGCTCCATGGTTGGTCGAGTAAAGAAAAATGAGAGGCAACCCAAGAAACAAGGCAGTGATTTTGTCCACCCCAAGGCAAAAGGGAAAGGGAAGCAGAAAGAGGGAGCTGACATAGTTAATGTCGATGAGCTCCACCAGGCAACAATGTATGAAGACAATGCAGTACTCCCAGCTCGTAATTCGACGACCGTTGGTGCGATGCTTGTTGACAACGATTGGGAGAAGTTGTCTGTGATTTCCAAAGAGGGGTCAGGGTAAAAAATAAAAAATTACTCAAAGTGCCTTTTTACTTTTGAAATTTCTTTTTACATAAAATGTTCGCTGATCATGTGATATGTTATTTTTGTCAATGTCCCAGTACATTCGTGTTTGGAGGTGGGAAACCCATGGCCACGGTTTCATGTGGCGACATCATTTGCATGATTATGGAGCGACGTGTGTCGGATAACGTATGAAACGACTGCATAGTATTTGTGATTGACTTGATTAACTGATTACATCAACTTGTTTCGTAAAAGATGTGCCTGTGTTAACAAGCTTTGCGTTAACGTTAACTTGTCTGTCTTTCCCCCTACCTTTACTCACAGGTGATTGATTCGTATGGAGAGTGTTTGGAAGATCAAATTAGATCAATCAATCGCGTACGGATGTCCACGTCAATCGTGCTGCTGCATGAAACGCGGTTCACGCTATCATGCATTTGGGTAAGACACTTTATCACATGTTAGATTTTTTTCCTTTTTCATCCAAACTTGCTAACACGTTACAAAAAAAAATCATAGAATGTTATAAGGGAGGACAACAATGTGCTGCTGAAAGATCTGTACTACACAATCTCCAGCGCATTCAGCAAAGAAGCACGTTATGTTGTGTTCCCGATGAACACTCACGGTCGACATGCGTCGCCCAATCACTGGACTGTAATGGTGCTGGACATAAATGATAAAAAATGGACGTTCTACAATTCCATCCGGCCTAGGAAGAACACGACCGATCATTATTATAATGATGCGCTTACGGTGGTATGTGATTTAACATGTGACTATTTTGATTGTCTCTAACTACACGCTGTTTTGTTTGACTAACCTAAATTCTGAATAGAAAAGATTTGTGGAACGACATATCAACATGCAAATACGTCCAGATTGGGGTGACGCACGTATCGAACAATGTCTCGATTCGCCACAACAACGCGGGGCGTAAGTTCACCCGTCCGAAACATGTGTACTAAAAAGTCGTATGTATTTGCAAATATATCATTCTCATCTGTTTACCTTCCCCCCCGGGGTTTGCAGGACTGATTGTGGCGTTTTTGTTATGTACATCATGAAACAATATGCTGCAAATATGCCCATCGCGAAAAAACTGTCGGTGGCGGATGTACGCGGTGTCCGGAGAGACGTGATACACGCTCTGCTCAACCATCCGCACTACAGTTGGGTGCCCGTGGTTGGCGCCGATTTTGAAACAACCCAACCAGATGACACAACAAAAATCTGAGAAAATGTATATATCCCACTGATTGTAATTGTGTTAATTGTTAACGCAATTTGTATTTTTACATGTGCTGGCTGTGACCAAACGGGTTAACGTTAATGGGCTTAGTTAATGTTTAGATTTTGTTTAGTTTGTTGGTCTGGTTGAACAATTTTTACTAAAAAATGTGTTGCCGTTAACGCAAGTGACCTTAATTGCGTTGCTTTGTCTTTTGTTGCTGGGTTTTAGTTGTGTTAACGTTAACGCAAGTATGTTAAATTGCTGGTTTTGTTAATCAGTTAACTTCAATCCAATTTGTACTTGTTGCACGTTAACGTTAACTCAAAATTGAAATTGTTTTATTCTGGACTTTGAAAAACTGCGTTAACGTTAACTATATTGGTTAATGTTCAGATTTGGTTAGTTTGTTTGTCTAGTGGAACAATATTTATTAAAAAAATGTGTTACCGTTAACGAAATGACCTTAATTGCGTTGCCTTTGACTTTGTTACTGGGTAGTATTTGCCGTGACGTTGACGCAATAAAGTTACATGTGATGGTTTCCTTACTGCGTTAACGTTAACGCAATTACTTAATTTCCTGCTGTAATTTTCGTTCACGTTAACGTTAACGTTACGTACTTGTATCTTGCTAATGTTGGTTTGTAATGAAAAATGCGTTAACGTTTACGCGATTAGTTATTTTGAGTTTTTTTTGGTTGTAAATGCATTAACGTTTACGCGATTAATTCTACACAAAAGAATTATGAAAAGCGTTGAACATTAAAATGTGTGAATCGTAATTGCGTTTAAATTGAAGCAGTGCATGTTGAACACATAAATTGTTGCTGTGTCAAAACTACATAAAAGGAAATATTTGATTACTCTATGTTTTAAATTGAAGCAGTGCATGTCTTCCTGTTGTGGTGCCCATTCTTTTTGTATCTACCACATCTTATTTCTGGGATCTCACCCCTTGATGGGATGCGTTTCTTCCGAGGTCGACCAGGTTGTTTTTTTGTGATCGGCGGGATAATTACAGCTTCCGATGCATTCCATTCCGGTTTCTCGAACGTGGGTACACCATATATACCTTCCGAGTAGGTCATTCGGTAATATTCCACCAAGAAAAACAACTCAACAGATGAATGTATATTCTGGCCGCTTTTTTGTATCGCCGCACAAGCATGAACACACGGGAACCCATTTCCCTGCCACCCGAAACAGGAGCACTTTTTTTTATCCACATCAACCAGAATGGATGGGATCGAGTGCACTTCGTATACGCTGTTGCCGCACTCAACAACATTCCACGTCCGCCTGTCGCTTATCATCCGCGACAGCATTTTATCGCGTACTGGGCATAGAAAACCCGTCATCAGCAGTGATTCGGCGCGTCTGACTGACAACTGGTTCATTACCTTGCACCTAATCTTGTCGACCATTAATATGATCGGCAGGTGCCGGTAATCACGAATCCATGCGTTGAATGACTCCGCTAGGTTGGACGACATCTTCCCATATCTTTTGCCTTTGAAAAACATGTTGCAGAAGTTGTCTGGCGGCACATCCTCTAGGAAATTCTCTACTCGTCCCATACCTTCTGTTCTTAATTCTTCCCTCAGCTGGTAGTATTTGTCAGGCGTCGTCGCATATGCCATCATCGAATATTTGTGCACGAGCTTCTCCTTCCACGCTTGTTTCAAACCCGCCAATTTGTCCCTCAGATTGTTCTTCAGGTGGTTCAAGCAATAAGAATGAAAACAATGCGGGAACATCTTCCGGACCCTTTCAAGAATGCCACTATGTCGATCAGAAATGAAGGTTAGCACACGTTCTTTCACGACAATTTTATCTAAATTGGTCATGAACCAATACCAGTTGTCATCGTTCTCCGCATCAACAACAGCGAATGCAACCGGGAAAAGACTTGTCCATTTACGAAAAACACAAAACAGATCAGCACGCTATGAACAAAAATATTATATACACAACCGTTTTTAATGAGTTAACGTTAACGCATTTAACGTTAACACATTTAACGTTAATGTTGCAAAAAAATTCTATGTCTCATCCCCAAACATGATCAGCTTGTCTCATCATAAACCCCCCCTCACACAAACTGTTCGAACAAAATGTAAAAAAGAAAAAAAAGAAAGCGTTAATTGCACGTAATGTGTAAACGATAGGAGTAATTACGTTTATGTAATAAGTAGTCAACCAATTTACCATTGTTTCCATCCTTTGCGGTGGCCGCCAACAAACACCCCTTGTATCTACCCCCCATAAATGTCTCGTCTAGAAACAGCATCGGCCTGCAGAATTTGAACCCGTGCGCAGTCGCGTAGAACGATACAAGCAGTCTCTTGAAATGCCCAGTTTCTTTGTCATAATCCAACGCCAGGTGGCTGCCTGGGTTCGTCTGACTGCATGCATCCAAGTACCAGCGCAATTGATCATAAGACGATTCGTGGTCGCCGTACAAATCATCCCGAGCTTTCTCCACGCCTTTCCATGCAATGTGATATGGGATCTCAATCCCATAGTCGTTCTTGAACGTGTGAACAACGTGAATTGGGCGAGTTGACGGGGTATTCCGAACTAAGTTTAAAAGACATGACTTCACAACGCTACAGTTCATCTTCTCATTCCTCGCTGTCCTATAAGCAGCACCGCAACTATGATTTCTCTGGAACTCCCAAATATAAAAAAACCCATTCCTTTCGTCTAGCCTGCCATGCACTCTCCATTTGCATTCCCTCTCCTCCTTGAGTGAACATTCAACTGTCACCCTCTTCTTGTCGTTTTTTATGTACTGAAATGTGAAACCCATTTGTACAACATATTTCCTTAGTGATTCTCTAAATTCCGGTATTCCACCCTTAAAAATCTGCCCGGCTTCTTTAAGACCTTCAGCCCAATGATCGGACAATAATGCCTTTTTATGCAATGGGCAGAAAACGGACAGCAGGTCGTCCTCCCCGTCCATGCCATCCCGCCCCCCCTGTCCCGTTGGATATTCAAATAACATCCTGTCCCGACTGCCACTTGGTCCACTACCGCTACCGCACACCTTTATCTCCACCTCCACATATTCAAGCTTCATTGCTCGTGCAAGGCTAACCATTACCTCTACGTCGTCCTGACACGATATTAGGCACATATCATGTCCTGGTATGGAATAAAACATCTCGAACGAAACATCCCTCAACACGTCCCATCACGACAACACATTTTGAATCAGCACCGCTTGCGTGAAATCATCATCCACCTTAACGCCCAACGAATAACCATCAAACTTGCACATCAAAAATATGCGCGTAGCCATTGACCCCCCTAGTAAATCTGCAAGATCAAAACGGATGCAACCCCATTTTGCAAGAAAAAAACAGTAGACAAACATTAATGGGCATCGGGGGGGATTTAGATTTCAGTATGCTTATTGGTCAGTAAGCGCGCTTACTACTAATTGCGTAAATGTTAACGCAATCAAAATTGACTGTAAAAACACAGGGGTTACATTAACGTTAACGCAAGTTTAGATTTCGTTATGCTTATTGTTCTAGTTGAGCGCTTATACTTATTGCGTAAACATTAACGAAAATGCGCTGATTGCGTTAACGTTAACGCAATCAGTTCGTGGTTTTACCCATTGTGAAACGTCACCGTTGATGCATTAACTTAATGCGTTAACGTTAAATGCATTACTTATTGCGTTAACGTTAACACAATCCATCACTGCTGATTGCGTAAAAACTTTAATGCATTACTTAATGCGTTAACGTTAACGTTAACGCGAAAGTAGCAGCTTGTTAACACATGTGTTAAACGTCAACCCTTTTTTTTTGAATACAACCGAATTCCTCTTTAGTTGGTAGCATCTTACTTTTCGGAAAAAAACTGAAAAAACAGTGAGTTAACTAACTTTACCGTTTACAAGCATTACGTTAATGTTAACGCAAAAAAAAAAAAGTTACAGTTCAAACATGTTAACGTTACTGCGTTTCGTTGCATACAACCCACAGAACCTTTGTATCTTGGAGCATCTTACTTTTCAGAAAAAAGATGAAAAATTGTGAGTTATTTAACTTTACCATGTACACCCATTTCCTGACACTGTTTGCTTGTATCCACATTGTTATTACGTCGTCATGCACAAAGTACGTTAACGTTAACGTATTGCACACGTTATCTCATAGCGTACATTTCCCACAAAATGGGCGATCATTCATCGCCACCCCCCTCGAACATCCAACTTCGAAAAACGTTGTAACACCGACGAAAAACCCAAAAACGATATTTAAACACCATGACTGTGTTTGTTATGTTGACATTGTTATTACGTCGTGATGCACATAATACAAACCCATTACATTAACGTTAACGTGCTGCTCACGTTATCTCAGGAGCGTACATCCTTCACAAATGGGCGTTCGTTCATCGCCAACCTCGAACATCCAACTTCAAAAAACGTTGTAACAACTCCGAAATACCCAAAAACGATATTAAAACACAACTATATAACTTTTCAGTGAATACAATCGAGTAATTGACTTGTTTCGCCTTTAGACACATTCCAAACGCCTTCTCGTGATATATTCGCCGTCGCCGCCGTTTCAAAACCTTCACCTCGTACCCGTTCTGCAACGCCTACAAATTCGAATCGAATGTTTTTGAAAATTCGCGCCTGTGTAATGGCTGTCGTACATGTATTTGAATCAGCAAAATGAAAAACTCTATTTTGTCGCTTACCATAACCGAATTGATTCGTCCACCTGGCTCGTCGGAGTGAACAGGGGTATTATCGTCCATCAACGTTCACCTTGTCTTCATCGGAGGATTGAAATCTAAACCCATCGTACGGGGAGGTCTGAGCCCTAAACGGTCTTGTGAAAATGTTTATACTCTAAGGGAACTCTCTATAAGGGACTATTAAATAAAAAACTCTTGTTTTAAATAACATTAATTGATATTAGTTTAAATTCCAACATCTACTTTGCAGCAAATACGCTCCAGTATATTTTGTATTATCCTAATTTTAAAAAAGTAGAATATTCACATAACTTTTCCAAAATAGAATACAAATACAACTATTAAAACTATTTCAAATTCCAATTCCGTGTCGGTTCGTTTATGATAGTTGTAAATAATAAATATGACTATTACAAATTTAATAGAAATACAGATACAATTCACAGCACGGTTTCGTTCTCACCGGCCCTATAATCAAAATTATGGGGTTGTGAGTTAACGCTCAGTAGAATTTCAATTCCTTTAATACGTGTATTTAATTAACACCACCAATAATACACATAGGTATGACTTCCACATAATTATCACATAATCATAACTATTTCATGGAAATTAACAATTATAAATCACATAATAGAGAGATTAAATACGTATATTAAAAGAGTTAGAAATTCTACTTGAAATTCGAAGCCAAAATCCAACCGGAATACTATTCTCACTCAAAAGCCACACCAATTTCATATATATATCTGTGTAAATGAAAAAAAAGGTCACTGATCATTATTATTCTCTTTCCCTAAAAGCGGCAGTAAAACTCATATATATATATATATATATATATATATATATATATATATATATGTGTGTGTGTGTGTGTATGTATGTATATCTCTAAAGGTTAATGATCATTATTAGCCTTTTATTTATTTTTTATTATTATTATTTTTACTCTTACACGTGTAATGTGTGTGTATATATATATATATATATGACTCGATATGTGGCCGCAATTTTTTTTTTTTTAATTTCATGGCCACAAAATTGTTTGCTTATTTGTTAAATTTTAAGAAATTTCATTTAACACCCATAATTATAAGACAATTCATATTAAATCCAATAATTACACTTATATCCTCAAAATTATCAAATATTTATTATAAATTTTCATAATATATAGAACAACCCAAAAATATTAAACTTATATAAAATAATATTTTTAAAAATATAAATTTAACATTTAACTTTAAAAATTATCAAGTATATATTTATACCACAAATTTACAAAACAGTTCCAAAAAACATATTAGACTTATATAAAATAATATTTTCAAAAATACGAATTTTCGGAATATTACAATTTACCCCCCTTAAATAAATTTTGTCCTTGAATTTTCTTTGAAAACAATAATAATCGGAAGTCACCACCATATTCCCGCTATGCTATTCTGGTAAAAATAACAATAAATAATAATATATATTTAAAATATCATAATAGTCTCACTGGATTGAGTCTATCTCAATTCCAATAGGTCTATGATCTCAATAATTTTTCCACTTGGCATAACCTTTCAAGTCCACTACCATATTCCATAATCAGCATTTATCCATTCCATCCAACATTTCAAGTCAATATATTCACAACTAGTATCATAATCAATAGATAGCCCAATTCCACGTGGATTGCCCTGTGTCACGGCCCGTGAGACTAAAAATAATAAATTTCAATATCCACATTATCAATTCCAATAATCTCGTAAACTTTTCATAAATGTCACCATAATTCAAACTTCAAATAATAAATTTTTCGAAATATGTCTGAAAACACATAAATGTGTGTCAACCACAGAAATACGTCTTGAAACATATAAACACGTGTCAACCATATAAATACGTCTCAGCACACATAAATATTTCTTAATCACATAAATATGTTTCAAAACACTTAAATACATGTCAAACTATAAAAAATCAAATACATCTCAAATCACATAATTACGTCTCCAAAATCACGGAATATAACGAGTTCAATACTGAATTCAATATTCACGTAAAAATATTACCTAAAACCCCCAATCAAATTTCAACACCAATTCAGTTCAAAAAATTCAAATTAACATTTCAAAATAACAATTGACTCCCAATAGTCTCACAATGACCCCACACTCTGACTCCACCTAACGCTTGTAGTGGACCAATAACAATCTAAATTATTTTAACGGTGTGTTGTCTTCATAATACAAAAGTTATTTATGGATTAAGTATTTTTATAAAAATTGACTTTCCAACAAAATATAGCTACACTAGGCAATATCCGAATTCCAACAAAAATATCATCATAACAGAACAACCAAATTGAAATCGATAAATCAACTCGCTTTTATATAATAAAATACCATACTTCCTTGCCAGCCATAGGATCGTTTACCTCATAATCGGGAGTTATAACGATAATGTAACCTGTATAACTGTACCATCTAAGGTAACTATCAGTGTCAGGGTCATTTAATATCTTTAATGGTATGAGCCAACATATAGTATAAACCACCATATTATGACGATAAACATTATTGTCAACAACAACAACGACAACAACAACAAAAGTAGATATCAACCACCTTCAAGGATTGCCCTTCTATCAGGTCACAATACAACGTCCTATAGGACATGTCCTCCTGTTAAGACCAACAACATCCTGCAGGACATGCTCTCCTGTCGAGATCACACTATAGCATAGTCGGATAATAAAATCACTTTCTGCATTTAAAAATTTACTTGATCCACATTACGTTATAAAATAATTCATTTTAATAAACATTTTCTTTTCACATTTTAGTACAAAAATATAATTTAACAATTTACATAGAAAACAATGCACACGTTGTCTTCATAATATAAAAAAAAAAAAATGGATAAAGTATATTTATCAAACACTACTTTTCAAAATATAATATAAATATAACCGCATACTGAGCCAAAATCAAATTTCACATCTACCATCATAATAAAATGATGCATTTAAATCAACCAATCAAATTATTTTGATATGTAATAAAAAATCGCACACATATTTTTCTACTAGTCATATGATCGTTTCACCTCACGATCGGGAATTACGATAGTACCGTAACCTGCACAACTGTGCCATCTAAGGTGACTATCAGTACTAGGGCCATTCAATATCTTCAATGGTAGGAGCAATATAATGGTATAACTACCATATCAACAACATAATTAACTACCTGCAGGACTTGCCCTCTTGTTAGGTCTCAACATATCAATAACATAATCAACTACCTGTAGGACTTACCCTCTTATCAGGTCTCAACATATCAACAACATATTCAACCACCTGCAAGACTTGTCCTCCTATCAGGTCTCAACACAACATATTAACATACATCCTACAGGACATGCTCTTCTATAAGGACCAACCACATCTCGCAGAACATGCCCTCATAACGAGACGACTATAGCATAGCAGGATAATAAAAAATAATGTTTCCACCTTCCTATGGTCTACGACCAACACGACACTAACTCAGTCTCACTTTACTTATTATAGGTAAATTGTATTAATCAAACGCCACCTAAGATGTTAATATGCTCAAATTGAAATTATAGGGACCCAAGTGAAATAATCATAACGGCACATGGGTGCAAAGTGTCAAACCACCATATCAAACACAATATGTGCTTTAAATGTGCTATATGCATGTAATCAAGATGGTATATAAAGTATATGTATGGTCTGAAAATTCATTACACTAAATATTCCACATAGTAGTGTAAGATTCAAATAAACTCATGTCGTGTGTACACATACATCAATACCATGCACATCACTAGTTAAAACAGTCATACACGTCTAAAAATTGCACGTTAACAGTAATATGAGAAGAATAATAGAAAAACTCTAGTCAAGGCATCAAAATCCATGGATGCCGTTTCCATATAACAGTGCACCATTTAAATATATAATATATGGGTATACATGATATGCCATATATATATATATAGGTTATAGGTATTCATTGGTGTCAATATAATAATTATCGATAGGGCCATATGTGATACATATATCACAAAGTACTCTAGTGTATAATAATATGATACATATAATATCATATTAATAATATTATTAATATTATATTGCTATAATAATTTTTTTTTTGCCAAAAAATATCATATTAATAATTGACCATCACTAGGTACCTAATAAATGGCACGGCATGCCATATACACCTCTGTGTCTAAATAGAAACTGTATGTAGTTTGACATAAGCAATGCAATTCTAATCCACTCCTAAAACTAAAGAATAACTAATGCACGTAGAGAAGAAATAAGGACTTTCATGCATCATTGAACCACCCTATCAAAAATGGGTTTGATACCACTTCCATATCAATATTATTCATTTTTTATTATATATATATATATATATATTTTGAATTAATGAGTTATACGAGAATTATTATTTTTAAGTATTATTTTGTCTATTATGAATAATGGGTACCATAACCCAAATTTAGGATGGTCGTAAACCTACTCTAATAACAATGGTACTTTTGAATTGATTTTAGAAGTTTTGGGCCTATTATGTTTTTTAAAATTTATTTTTAAGAGTTTTGGGGTATAATTAATATTTTTTTTATTTTTATTTCAATAGGGTAATTAATATAATTTTTTTATGTTATGACACATCAAATGAATTGATGAGTCATAACGATACGTGTTAATATAATAATAATAATAATAAAAAAAAAGATCATCAGAAGAATTCGATTTATATGAATATTAAGTTCAGCTGCAGTTTAGAAAAAAAAGGGAAAAAAAACTATTGTGATATCCACATATTAACAAAGAACAATACTACTCTAATAACAATAGGTACCATAACCCAAATTTAGGATGGTCGTAAACCTACTCTAATAACACTCTGTAACCAAAGTTTAGGGCAGCCGCCACACGGTTTCTCTCTTTGGAGAATTAACGTTAAGACCGAATAGCCAATATTTCATTCTATAAAATCCGATAAATTTTACAATGCAACGGCGATAATTATAATTATTGATAAAAACTGTTCTTAATTATAACAATAATTTATATTAGTTTAAAATTTGATATTGCAAAATTATAACACTAGTTGATATTAGTCTAAAATACCCAAGCACTGGATTAATATAAATTGATAATTATTTTAAATAACACTAATTGATATTAGTTTAAATTCTAACATCTAATTTTTAGTAAATACCTTCCAACATTTTTTGTACTATCCTATTTTTTAAAAAGTAGAATATTCACATAACTTTTCCAAAATAGAATACAAGTACAACTATTTCAAATTCTAATTTTGTGTCGGTTGGCTCACGATAGTTATAAATAATAAATACGACTATTACAAATTTAATAGAAATCCTGATAAAATTCACGGCGCGGTTTCATTCTCACCGACCCTGCAATTAAAACTGTGGGATGTGAGTTAACGCTTAGTAGAATTTCAATCCCTTTAATACGTGTATTTAATTAACACCATCAATAAAACACATAGGTATGATTTCCACATAATTATAACTATTCATGGAAATTAACAACTATAAATCATATAATAGAGAGATTAAATATGTATATTGAAAGAGTTAGAAATTCTACTTGAAATTTGAAGTCGAAATCCAATCAGAATACTATTCTCGCTCAAAAACCACACCAATTTCATATATATATATATATATATATGTGTGTGTGTAAATGAAAAAAAAGAGCCACTAAACATTATTATTCTTTTTCCCTAAAAGCCATAGTAAAACTCACTCACACACTCTTGTTTCTTTAAAAAAGAGACAACACATAATTTTATATATATAATATTCATATTTACATAAAATATCCTCTTAACATAAAGAAAATATTAATTATACCCAAAAACTCTTAAAAATATATTTTAAATAACACATTGGTCCAAAAATTTCTAAAATCAATTTAAAATAAGGGTTAATTATACTTTACCTCCTGTGGTTTGACCAATTTTCACTTTACTCCCCTGTAATTTAAACGTCGCCACTTACCCCCCTGTGGTCTTGTGCCTAAGTGCAAATCTAACACTTTCTATGAAAATTGACAGAAATGTGCCTTACGCGCCAGCAACGAGGATAGGCATGTTTTTTGTGTTTCTTTCCTCCAAAATGCTGATTTCTTGTTCCCATTTTACCCCTATGTTTCTCTATATAATTTTTATGTTTCTCACACAATTTCTACAACAAACCAAACCTTCTCATTTATTTTTTTTCTCCCTCTTTTATTTTTTCTCCCAACAAGCTTGAAACTAAAAACAAAAATTTGAGAATAGTTTTATTTTGTTCCAATATTTTTGTTCTAAAGCTGGACACTAAACAGAAACATATTCCCTTTTGTTCTCAAATTTCTATTGCAATTTCTAATTTTTTGAGAACAGAAAAAAAGTTGATCAGAAACACTAATTGTTACTGCTACAAATGTCAACAATTACATTCACTACTACAAAAACTGATTTTAGCGGCAATTCTAATGTCCTCAAACAATACCACAAAAAAAAATACATCGATAAAATAATATAAATTGAACTCCTAATTTAACGCAAATCAATAACATCAACAATTAATCTCGAGATTTCTTTGGAAGAGTAAAACCAACATCAAACGTTCAATTAACCAAAAAAGGCACCGCACCTATACGTATACAAACACAGAATCATAAGTAAACAAAAATAAAAAACAAAGCATAAATATTAAAATGACATTCATGTAAAATTAAAAAGGAGACACAAATGATCCATCCAGAAACTCAATTCATCCTCCGAATCAAACTCATTGTCCCGACCTCAAAAAATCATAAACACATACACCAAAAAATGAAAATAAATCATCGAACCCCAAAAATCTTCAAAAACAAACGAGAAATCTCGGGATTGGAATTTAAAAACAAAAAACCCCAAAAATCCTCAAAATCAAACGAGATGAATCGGGAGCTTATAGTGTAGTGGCGGAGATGAATTGCAGAGCTTGAAACCCTAAATCAAAGATGACGGATGGCGGATAAGCATAGGAAACATAATCAAGGAGATGGTTCAGGTTCAAAATTCGGATCCACAATGCGATTAGAGAACAAGAAAAAAAATACTGCATTGAAATAATTTGTCCGCTAATAATCAAAACATTTTTGGTTGAATTAAGTAGTGAGCTTTGAAAACAACCAATATCATTACATGGGTCATAGTTTTCAAGCAAAACTAAAAAAAAAAATCTACAAGCAAACTAACCTTTATGACAATACAATCCTCCAATTCCCTAAATTTGCTCATGTACTCCCTCAATCCTTTAGTATCCCCAAAACCTAAAAATTCACGAAAAAAGCAAAAACATTGAATAAAAAATTAAACAACCACAATAAACCATGGAAATGTAAGATTTGATTAAGAACATGAAATCGATCAATTACCACAAGCTTCTTTTCTGACATGTTGATCTGGATCAAGTTGCAGACGGAGAAAATCGCACCACACTCGCTCAATTTCTCTCTTTCGCTCTCCTCGCGATCTCACCCCTCTATCTATAAATCTCTCACGCTCGGAGACAATGCTTCCCCCTGCACACAACATACAGACCTCTTTCTCACACACAATCATCACATACCAATTTACACTCGAACTCACCATTTTCTCCGGCCAAAAAAACAACTAAAAAATGAAGAATCTTAGAACAAATCGAACAAATGGTGTTCGAATTCGTAACAATTTGAGAACAAAGAAAAAATGGCGTTTGAATTCATAAGAATCTGAGAACAAATCAAATTCGTAAGAATCTGGGGATGGTGAAGGATCTAAGAAAGGGTCAATCAAAGAGATAGATACTGACCAGAGCCAATCGTCGCCGAGCTACGCCGCCATCCGACTACAAAAATCAAGATCTGCTCATTTCAAGCCAGATGCGAGCCACCGCAGCTAGCTGGGCAACTAGATCGGGGGCGGCGAGGTCGTTAGCAAGAATCGGAGTCGTCATGAGAGAGAGAAAGAGAGAGAGAGAGAGAGATAGCAAGAGTGAGAGTAAGAGCAAAGAAGAGTAGGGCCGGAGGGTTGTGAGATCGAAGCAGTTAGGCGATGGCGGTGATGGATTTTAGGGAGAGAGCTTCTTAAGTGATTTTACAGAGAGAGTTAACCAGATCAGGGGCTAAGGGTTAATTACACTTTACACCCCAATAATTGTGAATAATTATGGAACGGAAAAATCAATATTTCATATTTTTCGTCAACAGAGTTAGCGTTGCACTTAGGTCCACAAACAATAGGGAGAGTAAGTGGTGACGTTTGAACCACAGGGGGGTAAAGTGCAAATGGACCAAACTAAAAGGGGGTAAAGTGTAATTAACCCGAAAAATAAACATTTATATAAAATATTAAACTTATATATAAAATAATATTAAACTTATATATAAAATAATATTTTCAAAAATCTAAATTTTCGGGGTATTATAATCTACCCATCTTAAATAAATTTCATCCTCGAAATTTTGTTCAAAACAGTAATAATTCAGAATCGCACCGCATGGTCATGTTAGTCACACTCGATTCTAGAGCAATGGTTCTCTATGTAGGGTCTCATAACCGAAAGTCAATCATAATTTACATTCGTCAACATTCATTCCACTCATCGCAACATTCCTATTCACAGTGACCCACATTATATCCAACAACATACGGACATGGTGCATTTTGGTCGGTAACACCTAACACAGATAACCAATTGCTAAATAATTTTATGTTTTTAACCATTTCCGCTGCGCTACTCTGATAAAAATAATAATAAATGCAATACATCATTAAAATATCATGGTAGTCTTACTGGATTGAGTCTATCTCAATTCCAATAGGTCTACGACCTTAATAATTTTTTTCACTTGGTATAACTTTTCAAGTCTACTGTCATATCCCATAACCAACATTTATTAATTCCATCCAATATTCTAAGCCAACATATTCGCAACCAATAGTATAGTTAGTAGATAGCCCAAATTTCCAATGGACTATCCCATGAGACTAAAAATAACTATCTCCAATATTTACATTAAACTTCCAATAATCCTATAAATTTTTTCATAAAATCAAACAATTCAAATTTCAAGTAATAATTTTTTTCCACAATACGTAAAAAACACATAAATATTTCTCAAGCACATAAATATGTCTCAAAACACCTAAACACGTCAAATCATATAAATACCCCTCAAAACACATAAATATCACCGAACCACATAAATACATATCAAATTACATAAACACATCTCCACCACACAAATATGTTTCAAACACCTAAATACATGTCAAATTATAAAAACTAAATACATCTCAAATCACGTAATTATATCTCCAAAGTCACGTAACCTAACGAGTTCAATACTGAATTCAATACTCACGTGAAATGTATATATAAAAAATATATTACATAAAATCTCAACTCGCATTTCTACAACACCAATTAAGCTCAAAAATTCAAATTAACATTTCAAAATAATAATTGGCTTCCAATAATTTCACAATGACCCAACGCTCCACTTCTACCAATTGTTAGTAATGGACCAATATCTATTCGAATTATTTTTTATCGGTGTACTGTCTTCGTAGCATAAAAGTATTTTATGGATTAAGTATTTTTATCCAAATCCACTTTTCAGTAAAATGTAGCCACACTGGGCCGTATTCAAATCTCAACAAATATATCATTATAACAGGACAATCAAATTTAAGTCAATTGGTCAACTCACTTGTATATAATAAAATAACATACTTCATTGCCAGCCATATGATCGTTTTACCTCATGATCGGGAGTTATCATATCCACTTTGTAGGATTTTCCTAACATGTAACAACATATATAATATATCCACCCTACAGAACTTGCCTGACATGTAATAATATATATAATATATTCACCCTGCAGGACTTGCCTGACAGATAACAACATATATAATATATCTACCCTACAGGAATTGCCTGACAGGTAACAATATATATAATATATTCACCCTACAGGACTTACCTGACAAGTAATAATATATATAATATATCCACCCTGCATGATTTGTCTGACAGGTAACAACATATATCCACATTTCGCAGGACTGACCCTCCTGACGAGAAGACAATTATGGCATAACAGGATAATAAAATTATTTTTTTCAACTTTAAAATTTTACTTGATCCATTAATCATCGTAAAACGGTCAATTTCCATCAATATTGTTTTTTCACAATTTAATACGGAAATATAATTTAATGAACTATATAGAAGACAATACACACCTTTCCAATTCAACAATAAATCCTATAGTCTATTATGAACCCACCATCGAGTCTACAAAATCTATTATCGAAAAATTATCATAACAATTTAATAAGGCTATCTATTATTAGGCCCATCAAGTAAAATAAATTATAACCCGTCCATGAGGCAATTTATCATCGTAATTTATCATAACAATCCATTTATCATAGCATTCGTAATCTTAATTTTTTTTTCAGACCTCACTTTATTTACTATCGGTAAGTCACATTAATCAAGCGTCACCCTAAATGTTAATATGTTCAAATTGAAACTGTAGGGACCAAAATGTACAATTTAGCTAACCAAAAGGGCCACATAAACACCCAAAATTTAATTTAGGGGCTAAGGATGTAATTTTAAAAAATGTAAAAGTGAATAGAAACAGTAACATTAACCAAACGCCTTTTTTTTTTTTTTTTTTTTTTTCCGGCTATTGATGTCCACATGTTTATTTATTTATTTTTTTTACTCTTATCCAAAATCGTGGATAGTTTTTTTTTTTTTTTTATCCTATTGATATATTTTTTTTAATATTACTTTATTTATTATGAGTAATAGAACAATGGGCAACATAACCCAAACCTAGGACTGTCGCAAACCCGCTCTGATACCACCTGTAATGACCCGGTATTCTAGGACCGTCACCGCTATTATTTATATCATAAATTCGCAAAACAGTCCAAAAAATATTAAACTTTTATATAAAATAATATTTTCAAGAATCTAAATTGTTAGGATATTACAAATGCACCCACAATACATATGTTGTAATATATATATGACTCGATATGTGGCCGCAAATTTTCTTTCCTTTTTTTTTTTGTTAATTTCATGGCCACAAAATTGTTTGCTTAATTGTTAAATTTTGAGAAATTTCATTTAGCACCCATAATTATAAGGTAATCATATTAAATCCAATAATTACACTTATATCCTCTAAATTATTAAATATTTATTATAAATTTTCATAATATACAGAATAACTCAAAAATATTAAACTTATATAAAATAATATTTTCAAAAATATAAATTTAACATTTAACTCCAAAAATTATCAAGTATATATTAATACCATAAATTTACAAAACAGTTCTTCAAAAATATTAAACTTATATAAAATAATATTTTCAAAAATACAAATTTTCGGGGTATTACAACTTCTTTTGGAAAGTCAATTTAGGGAGAAAGCTTCAATATAAATTGGGAAACTACCATTCGAAGCAACAATTGAATTCCAAAGCAATAATTATACTGCAGTGAAGAGTTCTTCTCCTACCCAGAAGCATCCCGCCGTGGTTTAACATTGATTCCAAGTGTTGTCGCTGTAGCTGAAACAACCAGGAGCCGTCGCTGTCGCCGTTGATTCCAAGCGTCGTCGTCGTCCATTCCCAGCCGCCGTCGGTGTCCTTCTTTGGTAAGTTGCAATTTTTCGTTTTGTGCTTCATCTCTCCCAATCTATTCTCCGTTTAGGGTCTAGGGTTTCACGATTTTACTGTGTAGTAACAATGGAGATTGAGTTCTTGATATATTAATTGATGTGCTAAAATCGATTTTTGATGTGGGTATTGTTTGGTTTCATGAAAAATTTTGGCATGAAAAAATGCCCAAATTACCGTTTAGGGTTTCGCGACTTTACTGTGCAACAACAATGGTGATTGAGTTCTTAATATATTAATTGATGTGCTAAAATCGATTTTTGATGTGGGTATTGTTTGGTTTCATGAAAAAATTTGGCATGAAAAAAAGCCCAAATCACCGTTTAGGATTTCGCTATTTTAATGTGCAACAACAATGACGATTGAGTTTGTAGGTTACTGTTTTGTTGATTAAATCGTTACTATGTAGCAAAAATTGATATTTAATTAATGTGTAGCAACAATCGTTGTTGATTTCCTGGTTTGATTTTTTCATATTCTTTCTCATTTCTTGTTGATGTTTGATATATTGAAATTTTTACTGTGTAGCAAAAACCAACAATTGAATTCCTGTTTTAGATTAACATCTTATTACTTTTCATTGTTGACGTGGGGTTATTAAAAAAATCGTTACTATGTAGCAAAAATCGATGTTTAATTAATGTGTAGCAACAATCGATGTTGATTTCTTGGTTGGTTTGATTCTTCTATCTTCTTCCTTTTTCTTGTTGATGTTTTGAGTTGTTGAATTATTTACTGTGTAGTAAAAATCAACAATTGAGTTTTGTTTTAGATTAACATTTTGTTACTTTTCATTTTTGATGTGGGGTTGTTGAGAAAATAATTATTGTGTAGCAAAATTTGACGTTTAAAAGTTTGCTACACGAGTAAGGTGAACTAACCGGTACGACGACGACGACAACGAAGGTGAGACTATGGTTTTGCATCATTGTTTTTGTTTAAAAATCGGTTCCTATATTATGTTTTCTTTTATTTTTTTGTGAACTTTTCTGTCAAAAAATAAGATATTACTTTTTTTTTTTTTTATGGATAAAGGAGAAGATTTGACCTGAAATTGGGATAATGACTGGGTAGAGGGGGAAAATCCTGCTTTTGATACTTCTCCAATCTCATCTTCTCAAGTTGAACAACACGCACTCCTCTAAGTGGAACTCTGTTTGGATCAACGTTAACCATCTTCTGTGGCCGCCGCAACCATCGTCGCCGTCGCTGTTACCTTGTGCTTTGAAATTTTGCTACATCGTATTTTTTGTGAAAAATTATTGTACATTAATATTTAGCAAAAATTATTGTATATTAATATTTAGTAAAAAACTCCAGGGTTCGTATTGCTATTTTCTTCCTTGACATTTGTGATATTTGAGTTTTTTGAATTTGTTACTGTACAACAAAAATCCACTATTCGAGTCAAGTTTTGGATTGCTATTTTCTTCCATTATATGAGTGATGTTTGAGTTCTTTGTATTTGTTATTTTATAACAAAAATCCATTATTCACGTCAAATTTTGGATTGCTATTTTCATCCATTGCATTTTGTGAAGTTTGAGTTCTTTGAGTTTGTTACTGTACAACAAAATATTCATTATTCGAGTTAAGTTTTGGATTGTTATTTTTTTCCATTACATGAGTGATGTAATGAATTGTATTGAATTTCAAAGATACACAAAGGTAATAAAAATCCTAGCAACTAATTTCAGTGAGTTGTATTTAATTTTCTTCTTCTTCCATGACATTTGTGATCCTTGAGTTTTTAAAATTGTTACTGTGTAGCAAAATTCCACCCATAAAGTAAATTTTTGGATTACTGTTTCTTCCATGACATTTGTGATGCTTGAGTTCTTGAAATTGTTATTGTGTAGCAAAAATCCACATTTCAAGTCAATTTTTGGAGTACTATTTTCTTTCATGACATTGTGATGTTTGAGTCTCGAAATTGTAATTATGTAACAAAAATTCATTTTTCAAGTTAAATTTTGTATTGCTATTTTTTTCCATTACATTTGATATTTGAGTTCTTTGAAATTGTTACTGTACAGATAAAATCTACCCTTAAAGTCAAGGTTTTTGATTGTTATTTTATTTAATGACATTTGTGATGTTTGAGTTCTTGAATTTGTTACTATACAGTAAAATTTTGAGAAAAACGATTTCCAATATGCCGTGTTCATGTACATGATACCATTGTGGAAGTTTGTTATCTGCTATTATGTGCATCTTATTTGCACATCTTGGATTTTGTTTGTCAAAATTTTCAATTTTTGATTTGGTTTTGCTAATTTCAGTCATTTTGTTGGATTGTTGAAAACAATTTTAGGGTTCTAAATGCATTGATAGTGGTACTCATGCTTTAGAATGTTGCTACACTGTAATTTTTGTGAAAAATTTACTGTATATTAATATTTTGTGAAAAATGTCATTGTACAGTAAAATTCTTAAAAATTTGCGGGCCATCAATTTTTTTTTTTGTGAATTTACTAATAGTGCTACAGTGATTGCATTTGTTTTGCATACTGGGTGGACTTCATTCGGTATGACGTTGATGCTTGTGGGTGAAGAGACGAAGGTTGCTGCAATGATCGTTTTCCTCACCAAATTTTAATTTCATATTGCAATTTACATTATTTATTTTATTTTAATTTGAAGAAGAAAAAATATAAAAAAGAAAAAAAAAAACAAAAAAGAAAAAAAAGAATAAAGAATATATATATATATATATATATATATATATGTATATATATATATATATGGAGAGTGAGAGTGCTTGTGAGAGAGAGAATAAAATGAGAATAGAAAGGGATAAGAGAATGAGAGAGAAGAGAGAATAAGAGTGAGAGAGAGAGAGAGAGAGAAGGGGGAGGTGGGGTCCATTGGAGGGAGATAAGAGAGAGAGAGTGTTAGATAGAGAAGAAAATTGAGAGAGAGAGAGAGAGAGAGAGAGAAAGGATATGAAGAGAGATTGGGGGAGAGATGAGAGAGAGGGGAGAAGTGGGGCCCATTGGAGGGAGAGAAAAAAGGGAAAAAGAATGGGGGGTAGGGGCGCGTGTGTTTAGTTTTTGGAGTTTTCTTAAATAAAAAATAATAGTTTGGTGTTTTATTGTGTTGGGCCATGGCTTATGGGGCCCATTTTAATTTGTTGACTAAAAATGGGTTAATTTATAAAAAAATCTAAATACAATTTTTACGAATAGAGATTCAAATAAAATTCCTATCGTTGTTTCATTCTCACCGGTCCTGTAATTAAAACTGTGGGGTTGTGAGTTAAGGCACGGTAAAATTTTAACCTCCTTAATATCTATATCTAATCAAATCTCAAATAAACATATAAACATGTATTTCATATAATTTTCACATAACACGTACTTATATATATTTCATGAAAAATAACAATTATAACAATAATAGTATAAACTACACAATACAAGAGAGATTAAATACATATATTAAAAAAGTTAAAAATGCTACCTGAAATTGAAAGCTGAAGTTCGAACCGAAATCGGTATTTTCTTGCTCAAAATTGTTCAATATATAAACGTGCAACTTATATATATATATATATATTATTTATTATTATTATTACTACTCTAATGTAGTCACAAACACACATGCCACATATAATATGTGGTTAATGTGGTTTCCTTCCTTAAGAAGGAAACCATGTTAACTATTTATTTATTTATTTACACAATACCTCTTAAAATAATAATAAAATATTAGTTATATTCTAAAAGTATATTTTAAATAACACAATAACCCAAAATAATTAAAAGTCAATTTAAAATTAATATTTATTCCCCAAAATTATCAAATATTATTTAGAAAAATTCCTCTAAAGGTCCCATAAGTGTAAAACATCATTTATGGGAGTCCCATCCAAGGTATCATTTTACTCTTGGGATGGGACCTAGAAAGTGATGTTTTTCACTCATGGAACCTCTCACCAAGTTACCCTATTATTTATATCATAAATTTATAAAATAGAACCAAAAATATTAAACTTATATAAAATAATATTTTTCAAAAATATAAATTTTCGGGGTATTACAATCTACCTCCTTAAATAAATTTTGTCCTCAAAATTTTGTTAAAAACAAGAATAATTAAGAATCACATCACACTGTCATGTTAGATACTCTCGGTTAAACAATAATAACCGAAAGTTACCACTACGCTCTCACTACGCTTTTCTGATAAAAATAACAATAATGTTATATAAAGTTTTTAAGAAAAAATTCAACAATTATCCTACCTATCGCTAGTAATGGGCCAATATTTATTTGAACATTTTATCGATTTACTATCTTCATAATATAAAAACAATTTATGGATCAAGTACTTTTATCAAAATCGACTTTCCAACCAAAATATAGTCACTTGGAATAATCCAATTCCCAACAAAATATCATCAAAATAGAATATTCGAATTTAAATCAACTAGTCAATTCACTTGTATATAATAAAATACCATACTTCTTTGTCAGCCATATGATCATTTTTCTCACGATCAGGAGTTATAAAGGTACCGTAACCTGTACCGGCCCAATTTCCCAGGGCCACTACGCTATTTCTCCCTTCAGATAACTAAAGCTAACATTGAACAACCAATTTTAAATTTATAAAATCTGAGAAATTTCACAATTACGATGATAATTATAATTGTCAAATTATCAAGTCGAATTTTACAATAGGGAATAATAAATTCAATTATTAGAAATTCAAATGCAAATATAATTGAAATACAATTATGAATTCAAAGTATAATTTATGGACAAATTTCAATATAAATATCCTCAGAATTTTGTCCCTAACATCTAAATAAATAATTGTTCCACTTTTCAAATTTCGAATTCCGCACTCCAAATCCTTGATACCAAACACCACCCAACCCAAGTAGATTTTCCAAATTCTAATTGAAATATATATATATAATTACAACTATTGGAATTATTACAATTATCACAATTATCATTAGAAATCCAAATAAATTTTCCGGCGCAATTTTATACTCACCGGCCCTGTAATAAAAACTGTGGGATTATAAGTCAACGCTCAGTAGAATTTTAACCCCTTTAATATGTGTATCCAATCAAACCCTAAATAAGCACATAAACGTGTATCTCACCTAATTTTCACATAATATCCCTAAATATTTCATGAAACTACCAATTAAAATTTAACAATAATTTTAGCATGAATCACATAATCAAGAGAGATATTAAATATTAAAAGAGTTAAAATTCTATATGAAATTCGAAGTCAAAATCTGAACCAGAATATATTTTTCTCATTCAAAAAGCATTCAAGAATCTTTAATTAACACACACACACACATATTTGATAATATGTGGTTAGGAATGATAGTTTCTTTAGAAAACATCAATTTCTGACCACAACATTATCATTATTATTAGTATTTACACAAATATCCATCTTTGAAATAAAAAAATATTAGGAAAAAATACATTTTAAACCCTATAGGTATTAACATTTTTCTAAATGGTCCCTCTCCGTTTGAGCATTTAATTTTAAATCCTCTACATATCAGCACGTTTTTATTCGGTCATTCCGTCAAAAAATCTATTAAAACTAACAGAATAGAGAGGCAAAACCGTCATTTTACATATTTTTCTATTTTTAATGATTTTTTTCTTTTTCTTTTTTCTCCCTATATTTCTCTCTCTCTCTCTCTCTCTCTGTCTCATTCCTCCCTTATTCCTTCCATTTTTCTCTTTCTATTCCTTCTTCCCTCCTCTTCCTCTCTCTCTCTCCCTCATTCCCTTTTCTGCCTGCCCGAACATGGGTGGTAACACCCCCTTACACCCCCATGTAACAGGCGGTGTATCGACCTTTGTTGCATGGGGGTTGTTTCATCCTATGCCACAGGGGATAAAAACACCCTTGTTTCAGGGGTGGTTCCACCCTTGAATAAAGTGGTGGTTCCTCCCTCGTAACAGGGGGTGGTTCTGGCCAGCGGAGAGATAGAGGAATAGAGAGAGATGGGAAATGAGAAAGAGAGAGAGAGAGAGAGTCATAAGCGAGAGAGAAAGGAGGGTCAAATAATAAAAGAAAAAGAAAATAAAAAAAGAAAAATGAAAAGAAAAATAAAAAAAGATAAAAAATGATTAAAAAATAAAAAAATGTAAAATGACGATTTTACCCTTAAAATCCTGTTAGTTTGGATGAAATTTCTGACGGAAGGACCAAATAAAAATGTGCTTATACCAAGAGGGTTTAAAAATGAAACACTCAAACGGAGAGAGATCATTTAGAAAAATGTCAATACCTAGAGGGTTTAAAATGTGATTTTTTCAAAATATTAATTATACCTCAAAACTCTTAAGTATATATTAAATAACACAATAGTCCTAAAATTTTGAAAATTAATTTAAAATTAACATTTAACCCTAAAAAAAATATCAAATATTATTTACACCATAAATTTATAAAAAGATCCCAAAAATATTAAATTTATATAAAATAATATTTATAAAATACAAATTTTAGGGTATTACAATTTACTCCTTTTAAATAAATTTCATCCTCGAAATTTCTTTCAAAATAATAATAGTTTAAAATCGCACCGCAAGGTTATGCTAGTCACACTTGATTCTAGAAAAATTGTTCTCTATGTAGGGTCCCGTAACCGAAAGTCACCCACATTTCCTAAGAAACAAAATCTATTCTACGCTTCGCCACACCTGCATTTGCGGTGACCTACATTATATTCAATAACTTACAGACATGGTACACTTTGGTCTGTAACACCTATTACAGATAACCAATTGTCAAAGAATCTTATATTTCTAAATACTTCTACTGCGCTACTCTGATAAAATAATATATCTTTAAAAATATCACGGTAGTCTCACTGGATTGGATCTATTTTAATTCCAACAGATCTACGACCTCGATAATTTTTCCACTTGGCATGACTTTTCAAGTCCATTGCCATATCGCATAACTAATATTTATCAATTCCATTAATCATTCAAGCCAACATATCACAACAACCAACATTTTAACCGATAGATAGTTCAAATTCCTCGTGGACTGTCCCGTAAGAATAAAATAATTATTTTCAATATTCACATTAAAATTTCAATAATCTCGTAAACGTTTCCATAAATATCAACACAATCCAAACTTTCAATAACGAATTTTTTGAAATACGTCTGAAAATACATAATTACCCCTCAAATACATAAGTACGTCACAAAACATATAAGTACGTATCAATCACATAAATACGTCTCGAAACACATAAACATGTGTCAACCACATAAATACATCTCGAAATACATACATATATAAATTAGATCCTCATTTGAAAATGTCTTCTACACATTTTTGGAGAGAGAGGTTTTAGGCCCTTGGATCTCATATCCAAGGGCTGAGATACATTAACAAATGTCTAGAGACATTTGACATTTTATAAAATTTTACATGTTTGCCATTTTCAACCCTTACCTCTAGAGACCCTTCCCTATGTGTGATTTCATTTAGTGACCCTTCCCTCTCTCTCCACCTCTCTCCCGATTGGCGAGGATCTACGACGATAGCGATGGCAATGGAGATGGTGATGGGCTTGGATGACGGCCGACGGTGGTTGAATCTTCGATCCGCCGCCGTAATCTACGCTCCACCTAGTCGTCGTGGTGTCGCAGTGCCTGTCCGTGCCTAGCCGTGTCTCGCCGCGCTCCCAAGTAAAAATTTCTCACTGAACCCTCTCGATTTGTCACCTCCATCCCTTCGATTTCACCTCTACGAACCACCAGGCATCGTCGCTGTTGGACAGTGGTGGTCGGATTTGAAGATGGTGAAGTTTGGCTACGGTTGGACGTGATTGCTGCCTTTGTGACTTGGCCACCTCCGGCGACGGTCGGATGTCCGGAGGTAGCTTATCTCTATTTCCAACCGTCATCCTTCCACACCCACAGGTTCATCTCTCTCTCTCTCTCTATCATTCCCCCCTCTGGTTTTTTCTTTCTAAACACAATCAGAGCTTAGGGTCATTGCGAGATGAGGAAGAGAGACGAAGAAGAGAGAGAAACAGAGAGATATTGTGGGCTTAGTGTGCTGGTAGTGAATCTCCTGATTCAAGGTTGTAAAACCTTTATGCTTAAACAATTGATAAATTTGAAAGGGATTTTGACCCTTTATACCCTTGAAGTTTAATTAACATTTCACTTTGGTCCACATGTTTCAATTGGAATACATAAAATTTCCTAATCATCCCATTGCATTCCGATATTCTCAATATAATTTTAAATAGAACATGGTCATTTATCGCGCATGCGATGATGCTAAAGATGACTATTGAGGTCTCGAGCTTTGTCAAAACTCTTCGCATTGGCGTAGAACGAATTGCATTGGGGCACAGAGATGACGGCGATGCTTGGAGTGATGATGGTGCCGGTGATAGTTGGAAAAAATGATTTGGACTGGCGGAGATTCGCTTCTGTAAGCCCGCTGCTTCTCGGTAATGTGAGTTTTTTTTCCCATTTTAAATTTGTTTCTATTTGTTTTTTTTTTTCTATTTCTATTTTTAGTTTTTTTTTTTTTTTTTTTTTTTTTTTTTAAAATTTTAATCATTACCAACTATGTTTTGATTTTTGAATTATTAATTTAAGTATTTATTGCTTTGATTTTATTTTGGTTTAACACTGTGGTATTACTTTAATAGCCGAATAAATGTGTTATTGGATACAATCATTGTGTTGTATTTGTAATATATTTTATCTGTTAGTGATGATATTTAACTGTTAATTATTATTGATATTTTAATAAAATAGATGTGTAATGTTGTATTAACAGAGGGGAAGAGATTATATCAATTTTTTTAGATTCAATTTTTTTTTATACAATTTTTAGATTTCATATCTCATTTTTAATTTGCCTCCGACGTGTTGTTGAAAGTTTTTTGCCCGTGCTAAATAAGCGTTTGGTGCTTAAAGGTTGTTTAGACATTCCTGAACGAAAAGACAACTTTGGTTATTTAAAAATACTGCACCCTGCCACCTATACTTTAGAATTTTTTTTTTTTTTTTTTTTTTTTTTTTTTAATTTCAGAAGAAAGGCAACCAAACTGTGTCGAAAGATGTAAGAATGACAACGAAACTTATTACAGTGGGTAAGCATTCAACAATATTCACTTGCGATCACTACACTATTGGGTAATGATTAGCTTAAAGTGTTGTTCATGGGAGGTAATGTGCGTGTGTGCATGTTCATGTTCATTAATTATCAATTTTTTTGAATTAAATTGTGTGAATTGAATTATTTTGTGGATATTGTGTGCATTTATGATCATTGCCGCATCATTTTAAGTCAATGAAAAAATCACTTACATTTTTTTTTTGCTTTTATATAGTTAGTGTTTCTGTTCCAAACAAGTTTACGAGGAGAGCTTCTAATTGCCAAACTCAAATAGACAAACGATGGACATTTTTCTGGTGAACTATGTTTTGATTTTTGAATTATTAATTATTTCGTTTCATGTATGGGATATGGAGTATTGACGTAACGAGAATTTATTGCTTTGATTTTGTTCGGTTTACCTCATTCTTAATTGTGGTATTATTTTAATAGCCGAATATTTGTGTTATCGAATACTGATTATGTTGTATTTACAATATATGTTGTTTGTTGGTGATGGTATTTAAATGTTAATTATTATTGATTTTAAACAAAACAAGTATAGAATCAACGTATAAATCTAAACTTATATTAATTTTAATCTCTTTTCTTTTTGGTTAGTGATTATTCCTCAAATGGACTCCAAAATAGGTATAGATCTCTAATTTTTTCATTATTTAATTTTTATTTTTGTATATTCTTAATGTAAAATAGGCGATTCTTTAGTTTTTTTATTGTTTTTGTTCAATTTTAAGCAATAGTGTTTTATAATCCATTCTGAATTTAGTAGTGTTTCTTGAAATCACTAAACCCTAAGGGTAGATTAAGGTGATTTTTTTTTAAAAAATCTCCTTTGAATTGCAAGCAGTTGATGATTGCAAGCAGGTATGGATCTCATAGGAGGTTTAATCTTTTTTTGTTTTTCTTTTTGTTCAGTGACAATTCATCAAATGCACTCCAAAATAGGTATGGATCTCTAATTTTTCCATCATTTGGTTTTTATTTTTTTATATTCTTAATGTAAAATAGGAAATTGTTAGGTTTTTTACTTTTTTTTTTCTTTCAATTTTAAGCAGCAATGCTTTGTAATCCATTTAAAATTTAGCAATTCTTTGTAATTTGTTTGAATTTGTATTTGCGTGTGCAGTTCAATTCATTAAACTTGATATTGTTGTTCAAATTCTTGGATAGAAAATCATGCAATTCTCGCTTTTCCTTTTGTTTAATCTAACTATTCAAATTTGTGATTTTTTAAATAATGAATAAGAGGGTTAATTGCCTTTTACGTCCCATTTCCAAATAGATTTTTAGGCCTGAAATATTTATTTTGAGGAGTTATGCATTTGCAATTGGAGAGGTAAATTCTCTTTACATCAATCTGCTCATCCTCTCACATCTATTTTTTCTAATTTGTTCCAAATTCAATTCGATTGGTTATTTTTTACATCAAAATTTATGTTATCAGGTTTGGTTTCATTTTGATCTTCAAATTGGGTTTCGTTTTGATATCCAGGTTTGGCCTCAAATCTCAATTTTTAGGTTTGTTTCATTTACTTTTTCCTTCTATGTTCTTTTCTTATTAGCTTCATTTCGATAGGCGATTGCTCGTGTTTATTAATGTTGTGTTGTTTTAAATTTGAGCATAATTATTGGTTGTGTTCAATTGGCCATTTAGGCCCTTGGATCTAATATCCAAGGGCTGTTATCAAATATTACTAGGAGATATTTTGGTCCATTAGATTCATCTTCATCCACGGTCTAGATAAAAAAAACCCAACGGTCTCCATAGAGGCCTTGACTTTTTCTCTCCCTTCTATTGCCAGCGCCAGCGCCATTGCCACCCTATCCGTTGTCGTGCTCTTTGCCCTTTGTATTGCCTCCCACCCTTGCGCCGACCTCAAAGCCTTTAGGTATGCTTTTTGCCCTACGATTTTAGATCTGAACTATTAGGGTTTCCGATGCGATTTTAGATCTGAACAATTAGGGTTTCAGATATGAACAATTAGGGTTTCTTGAGGGTTCTAATCTTACATTTTCCTCATTTCTCATGCTCAACTCCACCGTGGATCATGCTCAACCCCACCACCGAAGATTAAGAACATATTAGACCCATGTCGGTTCCTCAACTATATAGCTTGATCCACATCCAAATGCAGATCCAAACCATTCATCTCTTAGGTACGCCTTCAGCCATCTACGTTCCTCATTTTTTTTTCATTGTTGGCAAAGAATTGGCCTTATGCATACCTATTACCCCGTTTCTAATTAACTCCACTACACATTTATTTACACATTGCTCTATACACTAATTTCTATAGTCCAACCCATAACATTTGTGATTATACAACCCAACCATTGGATTTTCATAGATCTATAGCAACACTGTGAATTAAATTTGTTAGCATGTGTCTGAAAATGGCAACATTTCGAAAATAAATTTGAAAATTTGAATTGAGATTCAAAGTTCAGAGGTGAAATATGTAATTTATCCTTTAACTTTCATGTTTTAATTTAATCATGTGAAAAACAAAGTGGCATTTTTCTGTCTTTTCATGATGAATTCTTGACTTTTTAAAAATTCATGTGAACAACAAAGTGACATGTTCCTATCTTTCATGATGAATTCTTGGATTTTTAAAAATGCAAACCAACCAAAGGTCCGTGATTTGACTTTAAACACACAAATATTTATTATATGTTTTTGGATTGATATGTTTTCTTCTTTTAATTTCTCTATATTTTCATTTATAAATTCATTTTTTTTTGTTAAATCCAATCTCTAAATCATCAACCCCTCAGCCACCTCTGTATTCGTAGTTGTTTATTAATTCCTGCAAGTTCTATATTTTTGGGTGTTGACTTTCGCTTTTCCAGGTTTCTAATGTAATCAAGTGGCAAAGCTTTTAATGGGGTAGCATCGAATCTGGTGACATATCTAATTGATGTCGCAAAGATGAGCAATTCATCCGCGGCGAAGACGGTTAACAACTGGTGTAGGTTTACCTCCCGCAGTGGGGGTTTTTGCGGAAGCCGGAGCAGGGTTGGGAGAACATATCAAGTTATTTAGCCGTTGGTACTATTTTTCGTTTTTCCAATTCTTTATATGCGTTTGTTTAGTGCTTCTATTCCCATATTTCTGTTTGTGTACTACGAAAACTTGGAACAAAAGTTCAAATGTGGGAATAATTTTATCGAGTTTTCCAGAAAATTAAGTTGCAACGTTAGAAATCAAAACAAAAATATATATATTTGTGGCTTCTCATTTTTCTGACAACAGGGCATTCATTTCTAATTACCTTAATTTGTTTCAATATTTTGATTCTATATCTACTTGGTACTGTTTGTGTTTTTCATAGGTTTACGCTTGAGTGGAGATGACGAGAAGCGCTAAATAGAAAAGGTAAGAATAAATTTAACTCGAACTATTAATTATGTGTGTTTAATTTTGATTTTTCTTTTTCACCTTTTTTTTTTTTTTTTTTTTTTTTTAGTTCATTAATTGTATTTATACTAGGGTATAGATGTTTGCATTACTTCATTAGTTGTATTTGTTCAAACGTTGTTAAATGTAACTTCAGTGGAAAGACATATTTTTGTTTTGCAATTTTTATGATTTTTGCTATATTTCAGTCGCCATGTTCAGAATCAAGTGCGAAATTTGTTTGACATGAGAGTTTTTTTTTTTTCTTCTTTTCATTCAATATTCTTTTTTTTAGGGAAAAGAAATGAAAATCTGGGGATAAGGTTGATATGCCTATAAAACAAAATTTTGTTAACATAAATTGAACAAATAGGGAAGCATTTTTTATGTTTTTTTTTCCTGTGTATTTTCCCATAAAAAATTTACTTGATAAATCTGTTAATTGAAAATATGATTTTCGTGTTCTTTACAGATTTGAACTCGAGTAGAGATAACGAGAAGTACAAAATATATAAGGTATGGAAAAATTTTGATAATCATTTTATCCCCGTTTTCTGTTTATTTAGTTCATATTTCATTAGTAGAACTTATTCAATTGCTGATACTATTTATCATTTTTTAGTTCTTTGGATGGTGTTTGTTTAGTGCTTCTATTCCCATATTTCTGTTTATGTACTCTGAAAACTTGCAACAAAAGTACAAATGTGGAATAATTTTATTATGTTTCCATAAAATTAAGTTGGAACATTAGAAAGCAAAACAAAAAAATATATATCTGTGGCTTTCTTTTTCTAAGAGGTATTGTTTCTAATTACCTTAATTTTTTTTTTATTAGATATCAAATTGATACTGTTTGCGTTTTTCATAGGTTTAAGCTCGAGTGGAGAAATTTAGGTTTGTATTCTTTTTTTATATCATGCATTTATAAACATCAAGAATTCATATTGGATATAGAAAGTCATTGTAATAGTGTTAAAAGTCGTTATTTTTTTTTTTCCCTTGCCAGTATTGGGAAGTTGAATCTCAATATGTCTGTCCTATTCCTTTCTCCAATGTTGATTGAAAATTGTTTTAATATTCCATTCCTAATTAATTTTTATTTTTATTATTTCTTTAGGTGCTAAACTTCGTCTGATACTTGACCTTTTTGGAAGTTCAAGTTTTGTGGCGGGAGTTGATGTTGTAACATATCGGTTAACAACTTGCAAAATTATGCTGCCGAAGCATGCTCTCAGTGATTAAGTTCCAGTAGTCCTGGGTGGTGAACTTATATTAGTAAGTTTATGATGTATATAATTAATTCTTTGTTGTCAAAGTTCATTGTATTAGTTATTGTTGTGCCTGATTTGTTATTTATCGTGTTTGTTAATGTTGTGTTGTTCTAAAAATATGAGTTGAGAATTTAGAATATCAAATAAGTAAAAGTGGTTATGTCCAATTTTTTTGTACTTTAATTTTTGATTGTGTTCATTTGAAAATATTTTTTAAATATTAGAGTTGATGTTGTAACAGACAGATCGGTTAACAGGTTACAGAATTATGATGCAGAAACATGTTTAAATTTTTGTGTTTTTTTTTACACCCGTGCCTTTAGAAACGGGTTATACTCTAGTGTATATATATATATATATATATATATATATATATATATTTCAAATTGCATAAATATATCTGAAAATACGTAAATATGTTACAAACACATAAATATGTCTTAACCACATAAATATACCTCGGAACACATAAATACGTGTCAAATTATAAAAATCAAATACATCTCAAATATATATAAACACGTCTGAAAACACCCAAATTAGATACGTCACAAATGGACAATACTCATATACCATGTATATAAAAATATTACACATAGCCCACAAAAATTTCAACAATTAACCCACACTCTGACTCCACCTATTATTAGTAGTGAACCAATATCTATCAGAATATTTTATCGGTATACTGTCTTTATAATATAAAAATATTTTATAGATCAAACATTTTTATCAAAATCTACTTTCCAAAACAGAATATAACCACGTTAGGCAGTATCCAAATTCTAACATAATATAGCCATTCATTTGACAATATCAAAATTCCAACAAAATGTAACCACTCACTTGTCAATATCAAAATCCCAACAAAATATCATCAAAATAAAATATTCGAATTTAAATCAACTGGTCAACTCACTTGTATATAATAATATACAATACTTCCTTGCTAACCATAAGATCGTTTACCTCACGATCAAGAGTTATAACGGTATCGTATCCAGTCCATTTGTGCAATCTAAGGTTGCAATCAGTGTTAGGGATATTTAATATCTCTAATGGTAAGAGCCAACACGTGGTATAAACTACCATATCATGATGATAATCATCATCGTCAACAACAATAACGACAATAACAACAATAAAAATATCAACCACCCTGCAGGACTTGCTCTCCCGTCAAGTCACAACATAACGTCTTACAGGACATGCTCTTTTGTAAGGACCAATTATATCTCACATGACATGCCCTCTTGATGAGACGACTATGGTATAGTCGAATAATAAAATCACTTTCCGCATTTAGAAACTTACTTGATTCGCATCACGTTATAAAATAATCCATTTTAATAAATATTTTCTTTTCACATTTTAGTACGAAAATATAATTTGATAATTTACATAGACAATACACTCACTTTATCAGTGTACTATCTTTATAATATAAAAATAACTTGTGGATTAAGTATATTTATCAAACACCACTTTTCAAAATATAATATAAATATAATCACACACCAAACTGAAATAAAATAATTTACAGGGACATGCCCTCTTATGAGGATCAACTACATCTCGCAGGACATGCCCTCATGATGAGACGACTATGGCGTAGTTGAATAATAAAATCACTTTCTACATTTAGAAATTTACTTGATCCGCATCACGTTATAAAATAATCTATTTTAATAAACCTTTTTTTTTTTTTTCCACATTTTAGTACTAAAATATAATTTGACAATTTACATAAAAGACAATGCACTTACTTTATTAGTATACTATCTTCATAATATAAAAATAATTTATGAATCAAGTATATTTATCAAACACCACTTTTCAAAATATAATATAAATATAATCGCATACCAAGTCGAAATAAAATTCCATAGTTATCATCCCAATAAAACAAATGCATTTAAATTAACTAATCAAATTATTTTGATATATAATAAAATACAACACATATATTTCCCTACTAACCATAGGATCGTTTCACCTCATGATCGGGAGTTATGACGGTATCATGACCTGTACAACTATACAATCTAAGGTTGCTATCAATGTTAGGCTAATTCAATATCTCCAATGGTAAGAGTCAACATGATGGTATAAACTATCATATCAACAATATAATCAACTACCTGCAGGACTTGTCCTCATGTCAAGTCTCAACATATCAACAACATGTTCAACTACCTACAGGACTTACCCTTCTGTCAGGCCATAACATAACGTCCTATATGACATGCCTTCCTGTAAGGACCAACCACATTTCGCAGGATATGCTTTCCTAACGAGACGACTATGGTATAACAGGATAATAAAAATCATTTTTCACCTTTTAAAATTTTACTCGATCCATTTAATATCATAAAACTATCCATTTTCAACAACATTTTTTTTTTCTAATTTAATAGGAAAATAAAATTTGATAATTTACATAGAAGACAATAAATATCTTTAAACCAATCTTTTCAGTTCAACAATATATCCTATGGTCCACAACACTCAGTGAGGCTTATTTATCTTACTATTGATAAGTTACATCAATCAAACGCCACCTAAGATGTTAATATGTTCAAATCGAAATTGTAGAGACCAAAGTGAAATAATGGTAACAACACATGGGTGCAAACCACCGAAAAATATAACAGAGACGTCAATGCATGCAAATACGGACCAGGCACTAATCCTTGCACATATGTATAAGCACCATAATACATTTTGTATTCCTGTTGGTTTGATTATATCACACCATTGTTGCCACCATCATCATTAAAATCATACCAAAATATAAAAATATCATGATTGAGAAATGGCCCAAAATTCAAGGTCAACTCTCATTAGCACAAGGTGTTGCCTAATTTTATTGCTGTAATTTTTTTTATTTTTTTGTTTTAAATCCACAAGGATTCCTCATGTTAGCATGAGATATTACCTGATTATGTGGCTGTACTTTTAGAACCACATGATTTGATAGCATCTATATAAACTGAACACCAAATCTTTTCCAATTACTAATTAGACTTTTCAACAAACTAGAGTGCTTGGTTATGGATTTAAATTGATGGTGGTTGACCTATACAAAATCGGTCGCAAATCCATTGTAACCATGATTTCCAACTAATGTGGTAGAGTGTTTTTATGTGTATTGTGTTGAAAACTATGAATAGAGAGTGGGGGAAGAAAGTTATGGTAGTCTGTGATCACATTATTATTGACATTAGTTATTCCATATATATGCAGATGTGTTAGCATGCAAAAAAAAAGCTAATTTCATATTAATATATATATTTTTTAATTAATGCGTTATATGAAAATTATTATTTTCAAGTATTACTTTACTTATTATGAGTAATGGTTACCATAACCCAAGTCTAGGGTGATCGCAAACCTGCTCTGATATCACTCTGTAATGACCCGGTTTTCCAAGGCCGCCACTAGATTTCGCCTATAGAGAATTCTACCCCAGATATTCCACTATTTATAAATAAATTAGTATTACTAATAATTTCTCTCTGATATCACTCTATCACGGCACAGTTGCCCAAGGCTACCACACGATTTTTCCATTTGGAGAACTAAAATTGACACCGAATGACCAATTTTAATTTTATAAAATTTGAGAAATTTTATAATTACGACGATAATTATAATCAAATTATCGAGTTAATTTTACAATTGAGAATAATAAATTTATTTATTAGAAATTCAAATGCAAATATAATTGAAATACAATTATGAATTCAAAGTATAATTTATGGACGAATTTTAATATAAATATCCTCAGAAATTTGTCCCTAAAATCTAAATAAATAATTGTTCCACTTTTCAAATTTCCAATTCCGTACTCCAAATCCTTGATAACAAACATCACCCAACCCAAGTAGATTTTCCAAATTCTAAATGAACTAAAAGCCCTTCCTAAGCTACACACACACACACACACACACACACACACAATATTACAACTATTAGAATTATTACAATTATCACAAACTAAATAGAAATCCAAATAATTTTTCTGATGCAATTTTATATTCATCGGCCCTGCAATCAAAACTGTGGGGTTGTGAGTCAACGCTCAGTAGAATTTTAACCATTTTAATACGTGTATTCAATCAAACCCTAAATAAGCACATAAATGTGTATCTCACATAATTTTCACATAATATTCCTAAATATTTCATTAAATTAACAGTTAAAATTTAACAATAATTTTAGCATGAATCACATAATCAAGAGAGAGATTAAATACAAATATTAAAAGAGTTAAAATTCTACCTGAAATTCGAAACCGAAATCGGAATTGGAATAAATTTTTCTCATTCAAAAAGCATTTCAAAATCTTTATTAACACACACACACACATACACATATAGAAGCTTATATCAAACTTTAAAAAATGGGCTATGTATGTACTTATATGCATATATATTTGATAATATGTGGTTAAGAATGATAGATTTATTAGGAAGTATCAATTTCTAACCACAACATTATCATTATTATTAGTATTTATACAAATATCCCTCTTTGAAATAAAAAATATTAATTATACCCCAAAAACTCTTAAAAGTATATATTAAATAACACAATAGTTCCAAAACTTTGAAAAACAATTTAAAATTGACATTTAACCCTGAAAAAATTATCAAATATTATTAACACCATAAATTTATAAAACGATCCTAAAAATATTAAACTTATATAAAATAATATTTTAAAAATATAAATTTTTGGGGTGTTACAAGAGAGCTTGAAGTTGACGACGGCTGAAATGAGAGAGAGAGAGCCGAGACAAGTGAGGTGTGAGGTGAGCTGGTTCAACAATTTAGGGCCTTTTTATTTAGGAACACTTCGTAACACACAAATGAGGAAACTCGTTCCGGTTCAGCAAGACCTGCTCCGGTTGACCGGTTCACTGGTTAAATCGGTTGAACTGATCTATTTATTGAGTTTTTGCCCATACTGGGTTTTAGTGGTTAACTGAACTGCAAACAAGCTTGCGTGGCGTTTCACCCAGTTGAATTGTCTGGTCTGGTCCAATTTTTAAAACATTGGTATAACAGCCCCGTGGTCCTTAGGATAAAATAGCCTAGAATTCTCCTTTGTCTAAGACCTCCTCTGTATGGTAGAAGACTTGAAAACCAAACACCCTAACACACTACTCGAAAAACAAAAATATTTTTTTTAAGTAAAAATTGAGAGAAATGCTCTCGATTTTTTGGTGTGTGAAAAGTTGAGGAAAACCTTGGTTTATATAGGCCAAATCAAAATTAGAAACTTGGGAAGGCAGGTGAGAAAATCATGAAGAGATACAGGTAATTGTGGAGAAAATAGTAGAGAGAATTGTGGGAGAGAAATCATATAATCTGTTAAGATTATCTTTACCAAGTAAAAAAAAAAAGATTTATTTGATAAAAAATAATATTTTATTAAATAAATTTTGTCCGAAAAAGAAGAGCCACCTCAGCTCACACTCGCGCTTGGCTTGGCACAGCCCGACTGGACGGCGGCGCCCGCGCGCGTGTGGTAAACTTATAGGGATGTGTCTCCCCTCCCTTCCACAAAATGTGGGTACTGATGAGTGGTTTATTTAACAACAAATTAATTATTTTTAGATTCAAATATTTGTGTGTTTTCAAGTATTTTTGTTAGTTTAATGTGTTTTTGTTGTGTTTTGTAGGATTACAAATAAATGGGAGAAACGGTGCAAAATATGTGCAAGTACTGTAACTTCAAGGCCTATTTATATCATGATTCAATTCTATTTTGGAATAACTCAAGACATGAAAGTTGTAGATCTCTATCTTAACTTTCCATAACTTTTTGAATCACCTTAATCGGAGTTTGGATGATAAAATTACGGCCAAAATACGAACCAGACGTCAACGTTATCCAAAGCGCGCTGCAGCGCCCTCATATCAGTGGGTTTTTGGCCATAGCGCACTGCAACACACTAAAACGCACGCTGCAGCATCGACGGTCGAGTCTGAACCCTATTTTAGAGTTTTTAAGCTCATTTTGACGTGAAGAGAGAGAGACGAAAGAGGAACGAAGAAGAGGCGATTTTTGGAGTGACAAGAGGAGATTTTGGGCTAGAACACACTGATTGATGGCATTTTGATGTGAGATTGAAGAAGAAAATACCATCGATAGTAGTTGGGATTGAAGATTTGAAGCCCACATCCCACAATAAGATTTTCTCTCCCTAATCTTTTGTTTTAAGTTTGTATTTGTAATATTGTGTGAACATGCTTACATATATGAATTTATTGAGAAGATTAGCTATGAATCTATCTATGTTGTGTTCGTAATCTAGATCTAGGGCTTGATGTAGTTTTGTTTGAACCGTGTTAGATTATGTTGTTAATTGTTAGATTGAATTCTATTTTATGCATCTCTTAGGCCTAATGTGTTTGATTCATGTGGCCAATGAGTTAGACTATGTTAGGTTACGAATTTTATACTCGGTAGAGGTTGAATTCGTAATCGAAATTGGGAGTGCATAATTTAGGTTGTTGTAAGTCTGAGAGGAAATCAACACCTAAGTAATCTAGTTGGGAATTTAAGATTTTGTGAAATCGGGAGGTGATCAAGTTCTAGATTTATCAACTAGGTTTTTTATTCAACTGTGTTTGCCTTTTTAATGCTTCCAAAATAGTCTCTCACATGATATTTTGGTTGAATTGAGAACTTGGGATTTGACACTCGGGAGAGGTAATCTCGGGTTCGGACATAGGTTAAACACAACGTAAGCTTTAATTGATCAGGAGATATTTAGAGCTTGCGTAATCTGTAAGGTCAGGTCGAACGAATATTTTCACCTAAATACGGGATTGAGATATCGATATTGAAGTGATTATATATTCTCTCACTTGACGCTCGGGAGAGGTAGTGAGAGAGCAATTGCACGAGGATCTTAATTATTGAATGAACAGAATTAACTAATAATTATTTAATAGGATAACATGGGAATAACGAGATGAAATCAAGCCCCTAGAACATTTGTGCATAGAAAATCCATATTTTATTTATTTTTGTATTTATATTTATTTTAATTATTTTAGTTTTAAAAATCCAAAATTTGATTGCCCAGATAAACTTGAGTTACGATAATCGTAGTACTTGGCGACGATCTAAGCCAATCCCTGTGGATACGACTATCCTACTTTTCTTATACTATTAAAACTTGGTCCGTACACTTGTGGTTTTGTAGCGACGATATTATTCGCTACCAAGTTTTTGGCCCCATTGCCAGGGATTGGCTTTTAAATTGTTATTAATATTGTGAATAAGTAACTTGATTTTAATTTAGGCATTTTTTTTAAAAAAAATTTATTTTTAGTTTTGTTTGTTTTTTGAGGTACTTGGAGATGACTTATCAACAAGTCCTCATGAGTTTTTCTCAATGAGATTCCGAGCCGTTTTATTGTGCTTGGGATAGATACAATGAGTTACTTTTTCGATTCCCCAATCATGGTTTTCCAAAGGAGTGTCAACTACCCAACTTCCTCGATAGGTTACAAGACGCAACAAGAACTTGAGTGGAAGGAGGAAGTGATACCATCTCTTTCTATCAACTAATGACGGACGAAGTCTATTGGTTGTTAGAAGACATGGCGTAGTTTGGTTGTCAGAGTTGGAATTATTCAACAAGCTACTAAAGTTTGGGGGATAGTTCCAATATTTCGACGCCATAGATTGACACCCTACACCAACCTGTGGAGTCTTCCCCCACCCTAGAAGAAATGTTTGCTACAATCATGGGGGAAACTTACGTTTTCTTGAGGAAAATGCATAACCATCTCAACGAGCATGAGGATCGTCTTGATAATATTGAGACGAACTGTGCTGAAATCAACACGACCGTAACGTCTCTCGAGATGCAAATCGGTCAACTTGTTCACTTTATTGAGGCTGAGATAAAAATGGTGGCACTGAGAGACACACAAGCCACATCCAACTATGAAAGCTGGTAGGGGGCGAAACGCACGCCGCTACTTACACTCGCAAGTATACAAGGTCTAAGTTTTAGTATAGTATGATCGTTAAGATCAGGTTATCGTATCCACAGGAATTGTTGTCGTTACTATCGAATACCGCGTTTATCGTGACCTAATTTTATCTAAGCGAAAAACAAATGTAATTAATTAATTAAACTAATACTAATATATCCTAAATTAACTAAACTATTATGTTAATATGTTTTAGGGTGAAGAATTGTATAGGGATTAACGTGTTTACAAATACGTGTTCGATTCTGATTTACTCGTGTTTACGTTGTTCGACCTATTTGACAACCTCGGTACGTAAACTCCACCGCCACCTCTCTCGAGTGTAAGACGGGGGGAATACATGACTTCGAGTCAACGGAGAAGTCCCCCTCAATGTCTTAACGACCCTAGGTCACGTGAGTCTTGCCCAGCGTCATTGATTGCACACAATCCAACTCCTTCCTAGGTTATTAGATCGTCGCGTTGTATTTACCCTATCGACAATCTCCGTTCTAAAACTCCCTCGCCACCTCTCCTGAGTGTAAGACGAGGGATATAACGCAACTTTGAGTCAACAAAGAGGTCCCCCTCAACGTCTTAACGACCCTAGGTAGCGTGTGTCTAGCCCTACGTCATCGATTGTCCATGATTCAAACCCCGACCGGGTTATAGAATCGTGGCGTTTGTTTACCCTAATCTGAATCCGGGGTTTGTCAAAACCCCGTATTCTCCATTTATCAATCCAAGCATAATAAACAAACAATACGATAAATACAATCAAACTACGAAGAACAATCATAAACAAAACACCGAAATCATCCAAACAACGTATTTATAAATTATATGTTAATCCCTACTACAATCCATATTTAACTCAGGGCCATAGCCGCATGTACAAGAAAATAATGAGCTAAATATGCTCCCATGCTCCTAAGATAAAGAAATAAGGAAAAACGATCGAAGAACTTAGCCTCATCCGAAGATAAACCGCTAAGAATGCTCAACGATCGATTCGCCATCTTCTCCACTTCAGAATGCGAGCTCCACCACTAAAAATCCTAACCCTAGGCTTAACTATAGCCTAAAGGGCTAAAAAATGCAAGAGAGGGAAGAGAGTTACCGGCCAAGGGGAAAGAGAAGGGGTATTTATAGCAAAAATATCTCAAAAATATCTAAAAATATCTAAAGGCTGTGCAGGGCAAATCTGCTTAGGTGGTGGATTCTTCGCCTAGGTGGAGTTAGGTCGGTTAAGTTTGATTGCCTAGGCGGTGGACTGGAGAACATTCTGTTGAAATTTCGCGAGCGGCTGTCAGTACCCCTTCTTCGTCCTCTGCTAGATTTTCGCCTAGGCAATGGAATTTTTGCCTAGGCGGTCGTCCGTCAGTAACATTTTGCTCTTCTATGCACCTTCACCGCTTAGGCGGTGGTCTGGACGCCTAAGCGGTGGGCCTGTTTTATCTTTTAGCCTCCGAGCTTGTTTATCCACCGTAACTTCGAACCACTTTGGTTCGATCTCATCGTTTTTGCTCCAGTTTCCTATCTTTTTGACCCACACACCTGAGTTATACAAAAAGTATGAAAACTAATTAAAACATAATAAAAATAACTATAAACATATTCGAGAACTAACAAATTCGGATTGGAAATAGATAGGTTTTTCACACCTATCAAAAGCCACCATAAGGAATCGAATGCAAACGAGAGGAACTTGGGTATGTTTAATGACAATGATTTGAATGAGGAGGAAATCCAAGATTGGATCGATGATGAAGAATCACAAGATGACAATTGTGAGTCTTCACCGTTTGAGATCCAAATTGTGATGCCACCATCGGTCAAAGACAATCACATCTATGAAGATCCGATGTAGCTTTCATGTCCTCCCCCACTTTTAACTTCGTTCTTTCACGCCTACCAAACACGTGAGTTGGATCGGAATCAAATTGAGAATACGTGCTGATCAATGCCATATCTCGCTAAGCTGGAGGGCATTCTGAACCAAGACCTATATGTTGTGTTATATGATACATATTATGGGCGAAAGCCGCTCTTTGACTATCCATTCTTTGTTGTCAAGTTGAGGACATTAAACCAAACGCTTCTTGGGAGGCAACCCAAGTTATCAAATAATGAAGTCTAAAGATGCATGCTATGGAAGAAATCCCTACACCGGTCAACTTGCCCGGAGCATCACCGCCTACCGCATTAGGAGGCGAGATTGTCTTGCCTCCCCGGTACATGTTCTTATCCCCTTATACTTAATTTGAATACGTGTTTGATTTTGAGTTTGGGGTTGAGATACTTGTTGGCTTATGTTTGTTCGGTTATGAAATGCTTGTGTGTGTGAGATTTTTCTTTATATAACTTACGTTCTTGTGTCCATATTTTCAGGTTTTTTTTTTTTTTTTTTTTTTTTTTTTTTTTTTTTTTTTTTAAGGTTTGTTTGAATAAATTGTGAATTTTGTTGAGATGAAACAACTTAAAATCGATGATGAATATAGGTACTTGATGTTTTCTTAGGTCGTTTGAAATGTATTGCATTGAGATTTCTGTGTGCTTGACTAGTGTTGATTGACATTCACTCTCGACTTATTCAATTGAGCACTATGAATCACGATCACTTGGCCTTTTGAGTACTTGGAGACCATTTATGTGTTTTAGGTAAGCTTTGACATCTCATGAACATTAGAACCTATTTGAGTGAAACTTGAGGCAAAATGCTAGGTTATGTGTTGTTGGAGAAATGACTTAGGCATTCTTTTTGGATCGTTTGGGTCTTTGAAGCTAATCCTTGAAAATTGTTTTTCCCCTCGTTATCCCCGTTGAGCCTCATTGACTAATTATTTCATTACTCACTTTTGTGCATCCGATCCGCTACATGCTTTTTCACTTCCTAAACCCGTCATTAATTGGCATGTTTGCATGGATCATTGAGCGTAACGACTAGCACGGGCTATGTTTGGAGAGTCATTTGTGGATTGCGATGTGTTTTTCATTTTGTATTTGTGTCGTAAAAAAAAAAAAAAAAGTCAGTCGTTGCATTATAATGGTGAGTATTCCTGCCTGTTGCCTTGTTCCCTGCAACATTGAGGACAATGTTGATTTTGAGTTTGGGGGTGTGGTTCTCACATATTTTGAAAAAAAAGAAAAGAAAAGAAAAAGTAAAAAAATATTGTTTTGGTGTGTTTTGTGAATAATACATTGTGGAATTGATTGAAAGAAGGCATTTGACTAAAAGGGGGAGTAAGTGAATATTTTTCTTAGAAATTGTGCAAGATCTATGAGTGCCTAGGGTGATTTGAGCCTAAGAACGATATTTTCATCTACCTTTTACCCTAACCATACATTACAACCCGCAAATCCTTTTGATCTCCAATGACATATATACCAATATAATTAGTGGAGAGTGACACGAAAAAATGGGCTTATGGTTGTTCTTAAATTCACCATCTAGCAATTGTTCATTGTTTGCTTAGCACATAAAGATATCCGAGGCTCATTTGGTTAGGTGAAAGTGATTGTGCACGCACAGACACATCAAGAGTTTTGAGTGGATTGAAATTGATACTTAAAGTTGAAATTATAGATAATCTCGATGTGTGCATTTCCTTTGAACTTGGAGTATTTTTGTGGTTGCAAAGATTATTGCACAATTTTTATTCGATACAAAACTCATACTTTTTTCATTAGCATTTTAGTACTTGATTTGTATTTTCTTTTCTTTTATTTTCTTTTTACTTGAGGACAAGCAAATGTTTGAGTTTGGGGATATTTGATGAGTAGTTTATTTAACAACAAATCAAGTACTTTTAGATTCAAATATTTGTGTATTTTCAAGTATTTTTATTAGTTTAATGTGTTTTTCTTGTGTTTTGTAGGATTACAAATAAATGGGAGAAACGGTGCAAAATACGTGCAAGTACAGTAACTCTAAGGCCAATTTTAATCATGATTAAATTCGATTTTGGAATAACTCAAATGTAAATCTCTGTCTTAACTTTCCATAGATTTTTGAATTACCTCATTCGGAGTTCGGATGCGAAAGTTACGATCAAAATATGAACCAAACATTAGCGCTGTCCAAAGTGCGCTGCAACGCGAAATTGAGCGCGCAGCACGCTGCAGAGCCCTTCCATTAGTGGGTTTATGGTCATAGTGCGCTACAACATGCTAAAACGCGCGTTGCAACGCTGACAGTCGGGTCTGGACCCTATTTTAGGGTTTTTAAGCTCATTTTGACGGGGATGAGAGAAAGAGACGAAAGACGAACGAAGAAGAAGCGATTTTTGGAGTGACAAGAGACGATTTTGGCCTAGAGCACACCGATTGATGGCATTTTGATGTGAGATTGAAGAAGAAAACACCATCGGTGACACTTGGGATTGAAGATTTGAAGCCTATATCCCACAATAAGATTTTTACTTCATTTTTCTCTCCCTAATCTTTTGTTTTAAGTTTGTATTTGTAATATTGTGTGAACATGCTTACGTATATGAATTTATTAAGAAGATTAGTTATTGATCTATCTATGTTGTGTTCGTAATCTAGATCTAGGGCTTGATGTAGTCTCATTTGAACCGTGTTAGATTATTTTGTTAATTGTTAGATTTAATTCTATTTTATGCATCTCTTAGGCCTAATGTGTTTGATTCATGTGACCAATGAGTTAGACGATGTTAGGTTATGAATTTTATACTCGGGAGAGGTTGAATTCGTAACCGAAATTGGGAGTGCATAATTTAGGTTGTTGTGAGTCCGAGAGGAAATCAACACCTAAGTAATCTAGTTGGAAATTTAGGATTTTGTGAAATCGGGAGGTGATCAAGTTTTAGATTTACCAACTAGGTTTTCCATTCAATTGTGTTTGCCTTTTTAATGCTTCCAAAATAGGCTCCCACATGATATTTTGGTTGAATTGAGAACTTGGGATTTGACACTTAGGAGAGGTAATCCCAGGTTCGGACATAGGTTAAACACAACGTAAACTTTAATAGATCAAGAGATATTTAGAGCTTTCGTAATCTATAAGGTCGGGTTTAACGAATATTTTCACCTAAATAAGGGATAAGGATATCAGTATTGAAGTGATTACATATTCTCTCACTTGACGCTCGGGAGAGGTAGTAAGAGAGTAATAGCATGAGGACCTTGATTATTGAATGAACGGAATTAACTAATAATTACTTAATGGGGGTAACATGGGCATAACGAGATGAAATCAAGCCCCTAGAACATTCGTACGTAGAAAATTCATATTTTATTTTATTTTTGTATATATGTTTATTTTAATTATTTTAGTTTTAAAAATCCAAAATTGGATTGCCTAGATAAACTTGAGTTACGATAATCATGATACATAGCGACGATCTAAACCAATCCTTGTAGATACGATAACCCTACTCTTCTTATTCTATTAAAACTTGACCCGTACACTTGCGGTATTGTAACGACGAAATTATTCACTACCAGGTACCCCTTGGGGCACAACCCAATGATCCAACCCTTCTCTAATACTCATTTAGACCCTTATTCTTAAGCAATGTGGGACAAAGGCAATAGAGGAAAAACTTGACACTTGGTTTTTCTTTTACAAGTGAAAAATTCACTTTGATCCAACAATCCCCCACTTGAATTTTTAAATTAATTTTCATCGAGTAGTATAATACAATATAATATTGCGCATAAGCAAATGTATCTATCGGCTTGAACCTTTACATAGTGAAGATGATTTATATTATATTAGAGTAACTTGGAGTTTTGAACTATATCTCTAATAACAGATGTATCCCAGCGTAGTAAATGCTCTAGAGAATTTGCCCAAAATTCTATAGGAAGCGGCCACACATTCACATAAGTGAGTCTATCAAGAGTACTCCTGTAGCTAGGTACTCCACTCCAAATAGAGCATCGATCTCATTAAGAGTTAAGAAATAACTTGACCTTCTATCGTTTCAGGATGTCATGCTTCAATTAATATATATATATATATATATATATATATATACTGGGGCATAACCCGTGCCTGAAGGCACGAGTGAAAAAAAATTGAACTTAAAAGAAACCAATATAAGCTCATCTATTTATACAACATTCTACACATATTTTATTAAAAATCAACAATAATAAACATTTAAATATCGCTATCTAATAACCTAGATATTTATCTATTAAAATAATACCACAATTTGTAATTTTTTATCTCTTACTTTAATTTTTTTTTATTTAAAATTAATTAAATTACCCTATTAATATATATTCCAATTACTTTAGAAATGAAATTGCAAACCAAACAACCCTTAGGACTAATATCATGTTGAGTTTAAAAAATTATATAAAGAAAAAACATTTTCTACTTTTGATGTTCACCTTTTTAATAGATGATTAACTTGATTTTGTAGCATTTTGAAAATTCTCAAATTATCCATCTCTCAAACAGGTTATAGTTCCGGAAGTGACACACACCACGTTTTGATCCAAAATCGAACAACGAACCAGATGGATCTTTATTCGAACTTATCCCACTTTCAATTTTAGTCATATTCCGCATAGATGAACCTCCAAGATTTGAATTTTTAGTATTACTATCAATGTTAACATTACTGTTGACATTTGATGCACTTGTATATCATTCATATTGCTTAGTTTGGACAATGAATCAGCCATGCTCCATATCGAATAAACACTTCTAGTTTGGGCAATGAATCAACCATACTCCCTATCGAATAAGCACCATTAAAAAATTAAAAATATTGACATAATTTACTTTGTTTATACGACACACTCCAATATTTGAAAGTTATTCAAATATTAAAGACGATCAATAATTAATGTAAAAAAAAAAATTGAACATAACTCCCTCTATTCATATGACATTCGAAATTATCAACTCCTGTTTTATAACACAACATTGACAAACAACCAATATCAATCAAGTACGAAAACAACGAACACAATCATATCATACAATAATAAGACCATAATCTACAATATGAAATTTAACAATACGACGAATAATAACTCTGTATATACATTATAAATTTAGTAATATAAGTCCACCACCCAGGACACTGGAGCCCACCACCCAGGGCTACTGGAACTTACCTTAATTATACTGTGTCAAGCCATAGATTTCTCCATTTGTCTTCAATATTTGAAGTGGCACATATTTGTATATCGTTTAGTGAAAATCAAACATAATAATTATCAACTGGACAAATAAATTATAATCATATTTAAGACAAACAAATAAATAAGTCAACTCATGGTTAGGAAAAATTACCTTAAACATGAACTCTCAAACCAAAAATTAAAGACGACATTAGAGCATTCTAAACAATTGGAATTTACACTAAATATTACAAATATAACTCCACTTTTAATAATCTTGTAAAAAAATTATCACTGCGTAGAAAGAAAAAAATGACAAATAATTAGATTTCATTTAAATACATAAGTAAAAAAATGATAATATTTCTAAAAACACAGGAAGCAGGCAAGATGCAACTGTTCAACAGGTACCAGAACAAAAACTAAAAAAAATATGTTATGAAAAATTTGGATATAATCCCCTTTATTTATAGTACATTCCAAATTTTAAACACATTAACAAACATGATCAATGACAATGAAGCACGACAATAACTAACACAATCATGTCATAAACAATAATCCTTTTCTTGACTATGCAAGTTACAATCGAGAAAACCTATATACTATTGCAATATATTATATATGTGGCTATTACATACCCATTAATAGGGTACTACTGGTTAGTTTATAAGTTTTTTTTGATATTTCTACGTGACATTCTGAACATTCTATAAACATGTTTACCTTGGGATGCTAATAGTTTCCTTGAGTGCTAATCTCTAAGTGGCTACAATATTGTCATCGGCAATGTACACTATACTGAGTCTTTTCTCAGGCTTCCACATGCCAAGATCAGTAAACTTTTCATCTGGTCTTCAAATAATAATATTTGCTATCGATCATAACAAACAAAAACAGGTGAAAAAAATATATAAATACAATCTGACTTGATTTTTATAACCATATGAAAAAAAAAATCCTGAAGTGATGGATTCGGTGGTATTAGATTTACCCTACATCATGGTCCATATATGGCTTGCTGTCTTCACAGTATGAAGACTTGGATCCAAAAATATTGATATTTGGAGAGTCCAAATCAGTCAATTCCTTCCTAAGACCATACTTTGGCTTCTGACATTACCATACTTTCCAAATTGTTTTTGCCTTTCTTTTTGCGTATTTTATGGGGAAACCATAGATTCTCTTCAAATATTTTTGAAATATTTGAAGTGACAAACATATGTATCTCGGCCAATGAAAAAGAAACACAATAATTGTCAATTGGACGAACAAATAAATTAGTATAATATTGAAGACAAATAAATAAAAAAATAAATCCATGATTAAGGACTACTGGAAATTACCTTAAACATACTTTAAAACCATAAATTCTGTTACTCAAAATTTGAAATGATTGAAGTGACACATGTATATATCTCGACAAATAAGAAATACAAATAAATAAGAGACTAAATTAATAATATAGTGACAACAATAAGTTGAATTAAATTAAACAATAAAAATCACGCAATTACCTCATGATGGTACCCCAACTATTTAGAGTAATCTAATTTACCATATTTAAGCAATCATAGAATTCAATCTAATGCTATAAAAATCAAATAAAATATGAAAAAAATTGTTAATGTTAATTGGATCTCAAAAGTGAAATAAATTATCCATTATTTGAAGGCATTATTTTATCTTTAATGAGAGTATAGTTGTGTGCGAAAGCTAATATGTTTCGTTAAATTTTCAACACAAACATTTTTAAGTGATAAAAACTAAATCATAAGTTTACTATAAGTCATGTATTACAAAATTTTGATATTTGTAATGAAATTGATTGATAAATCACGTATTTTCATTAAACTACTTTAAAATTGTGATAATATATGTGATATTGCTATTTTAACCAAAAATTTGAAAGAGTTACATATTTAGCTATAATTTGTCTCATTTATTGACCGAAATTTTTAATGCAAATAAAATAGGAAAAATTCCCCTTCAAATATCAAAAAGAGCATTAAATTTCACATTCGAGTTAATAGGTAAGAAAATCACTATTAACATCAAGCAAATGTGATTGGAAACTAAAGAAAGAGCATGCATTATCATCTTATATGTTATTAAAATCAGAGATAACTTGAACAAACTGAAATTGAAACCAAATGGAAAGGCAATAATGTAGAAGATGTACCAATTGCATGAACAGAAATCAGTGAATACCGAAATCAATTAAAAAAGTAAATTAGAAAAATTGCAAAAAATTCTCATTCAATAGTTAATGTAACTCAAATAGGGAAAATTTCTTGTTTTTGTTTTTTGGTCACTATTTAGTTATAACTAAATAGTGGTAGAATACTATCATAAAAGAAATTTTTATTTAATTTTAAAATCCAAATAATAGCTCACATATCTACCGAAAGGGTTGTTAAATATTAAAGTAACTATTACTTTAAATAACTTTTGCATTAGTAAGCCAATACTAATAACATTGAATAAAATTCCATATAATAAATAGCAAAGTTATCACAATTTAACTATAATAACACAATCAAGCACCAATATAAAATACAGTTTAAAATTTGCACAAAGAAAAAATATTATAATTTGTAATTTCTCCACTCTTTGTGAAATAAATTCAACCATTTCAAACAATACACAATTACTTTTACGAAATAAACTTTATTTATTCAAACATTACCTAGGATTTCACTTACTTTTTGAAATTAAGACAACCAATTCTAAAAATAATAAATGATTGTTTTGAAATCTACCTTAAAACTGTAAGAACGAATTACAAAATTTAAAGAGAATTTGATATAGTCAACTTTGTTTATCAAATAGAAACAACAATAACAGACATGACAAACAACCAACAAAGTAATGCTTGTAATAATATTCCTTTAAGCAAAGAAGTGATGTTCAAAATTAAAAAAAAAAAAAAGTAATTGGCACATTGAAGGATGAAAACAACAATAACACACGTGACAAATAACCAATGTAATGTTTGTAACAATATTTCATTAACCAAAGAATTGATGTTTGAAAAAAGAAAAACAAAATTAGTTGAACTTACCTGAATTGAAGTTCAGGAACTTACCTGAATTGTTCTGAGTACAACTAAATTCTTAATAGTCTAGCATGAAAGTATCGTGGCCACCTAAATAACAAAATAATAACAAATTATTACATCTATCTATAATCCACCATTTCTAAAAAACTTCGATAATAATTTTAAAAAACATCAATTTCAATTTTATAGAAGCACTTAACTATAAATTCTCTCCATCACATTTCGGAATGTTTGGAGAGAGATGCAAATGTAGCTTGGCCAATTAGAAACCACCACAATAATCTACAATTTACAAATATACAAATTAGTTAAAAAAAAAATCAAGGCAATAAATTAAATTATTTTAGTTTGAAACAATAAATATAATTGAATACCTCTTGTTTAAATCCCCATTTTAATAAATTCCTCTTATTTACTCGTCCAAGCTCTCGAGCCATTTCCTCCCAATCCTGTAAAATCAAATTCGAATTATTGTTTTGCTCATTTAAACAAAAATTAATATAATTGTATACTTAATTGTGGTACCTTTTTTTTTTAAGACAAACTATAACAGAACTTCAGGATATACAATATTCGTAGTTGATAAAGATCCCGGATCAGGAAGTAGGATACTTAATCGATCGAAAGATGTACATCTTGATAAAGCGACATAAAGTTGGCCATGACTGAAAACCGGTGTGGTCAAGTCGACTCCGACAAATTTGACTGACTGTCCTTGAGATTTATTTATCGTCATGGCATACGCTAGACGAACTGGAAATTGATGTCTTGTCATTTGAAATGGAAATTCAGTACTTGACGGTGTCAATGAAATTCTGGGAATGAATGCCATATTTCCAGCTTTTTCACCAGTTAAAATTCGAGCCTCTATTACACGCGAGGCACATCTTACAACCATCAATCTTGTGCCATTACAAAGCCTCTCATTCGGTGCGATATTTCGCAGCAACATAATTGGAGAACCTACTTTCAGATCTAACTTGAACGGGGGCAACCCAGGAGGGTCTAATGAATTCAAATATTCATTAGGATACCGATTTGTAATTTGAGGATTAGATCCATCATCTTCAAACATTTTATCCGTAGCCAAATACGTAATTGTATCTCCAGGAAATCTGTCTAATGCAGTTGAATTTACAACACTTACATCATTGTTTCGCGCAGAAAGAATTGTACGTTCTGTTCGAAACGTAGGAGTAACAATACCCGATGTATTAAGATCTGGATAAACAGTTGATATTAATTCATCCATATTACGGCAACTTTGTATGGTTGATGGAAATTGTATAGTTTCTTGTGGATTGTTTCCAATCTGAAATATTAAAACAATAACGCCCAATTTAGTTACTATCTATAAGTAAATATGTATTCACAAAAATAATATTTAAAATTTACCTGTAGCAAAAATTCTGAAAACTCAATATTTCTATTATTTGTGCTGCTTAAGCGTATGTTTAATTCCAAAGTCAAGACATTAACATCTTTCCAAAGGTTAGAACGTCTCAATGTCGCAGCAACAATTTTTTGGCGGACTCCTTTGGGTATAACAGGCAAGATCTGCCTGAAATCTCCCCCAAGAACTACGGTTATACCCCCAAATGGTTTTTTGTTATCGCGAATATCTTGCAACGTGCGATTGACAGCTTCAACGCAGTACCTATGTTGCATAGGAACTTCATCCCAAATGATAAGTTTGGTTTCCCTGAACGACTCGGAATACAACGACTGTTTACTAAATCCACACACTGAATTATCAAGGATATCCAACGGAATACGAAATATAGAATGTGCTGTTCGACCTCCTTCTAACAATAGCGATGCTATACCAGACGATGCGACTGCAACAACAATATGACCAAGACTACGACATTTTGTTGCAACTGTATTATAGAGAAATGTTTTTCCAGTACCCGCACCACCATTCAGGAAGAACATAGTTCCTCGATTAGCAAATACAGAGGAAGTTATAGCTTCATAAGAAACTCTTTGTTCAACATTAAGGCGTTCAATGTTGGTGTCAACATTCAATTGTTGCGCATTATGTTGTAATTGTCTGTGTTCCAATATTAGCCTATTTCCAACATCCATATTCCAATTTTCTACCAGTAGTGGCATTGATGGAAAATCGATTAAACTTTTGCCTGATTCTTGCAGTAGCTTAGTCAAAAGATACAAACCATAATCTTTAATTTGCTCTTCAGTTGGATCAGAAATTGCAAATGATGTGCGAAGTTTATGCGGAATATCGTTACAAATATACATTGAAAATTGATCACATAATTCATGTGGATTTACCGGAGAACAATGAGTAAGAAGTATACAAAATAATCTCCTTAACTGATGACCAGTTCTCATTATGGACGCTTTTTGAAGACATTGTATCCATTCACTATCATCTTCTAAGAGTCCCATTGCCACACATGCAGCCTTAAATGTTGCATGTTCAAAGTTGTCCACTGTACGTAAACACTTAAACGATTTTGGTCCTTTGACAACTGTTAATAGCAGACGCAAATAAAATCGTTCACCCGAATTAGGAGGTACAAAGTACATTCTACCAATAGCAAATCCCCTCTGTCTTGGTTTCTATACTTTTTCATTTTTATTCCAAACAAAATGTTGGGGAAACTCCTGATAAGTATACGCACGTGCATCTTCATGTGCTGCACAATAGGCAAAATAACCCGTTAGTGTTGATACTTGTAATTGAGCCCTAGAAACAATAGCTTCCATAGTTTCATTAGGATTGAAAAGAACGTAATGCATTCCAGGCAGATGGAGTTCCAATCGAACAACAGTTGGAATCTCTTCATGTAAAGGGAAACTAAAAAGTCGCCAAGCCGCTTCTGATGGTCCAATGTATCTTGCATCAAGATATTGTTTGATTTCATCTATTTCTCCCAAAGTCAATGTACCTCGATCGCCACCTTTGTAGATATACTTGTGAATATATTTCACGCATCTAATTCCCTCGCAAACCTCAACATTAATATGACAATCAAACATTTTTGAAAGGTATGGATTGTAAGGAACAACATCCCTATTATCAACTTCTTGTCCCCTAACAGTATAAACTTTACTATCATTACGACGACGGTAAATTGGATAATTATCTTGATCCATGGTTGTTTCATCTGCCCAAACCCGTGGATACCTTTTTGTGCATCTACCATTTTCCGTGCAAGGAGCTTGTGGATTTCGAGCACCGCATGGCCCATGCACCATACATTTCTTGACAGTTTCAAAAAGTTCTGGTTCTTCTTCTGAGTTAGGAAATTCTGCACAAACTATTCGATCCACTTGAGCACACGTTTGAATTTTGTGTGGACCATCAAGAAAAATAAGCAAGTGCATATGTGGAAGACCTCTTTTTTGGTATTCAATTGTGAAAACATGGGCAACCTTTTTCCCGAAAACTTGAGTGTTTTTAACCTCTTTCATCAAAGCAATCCTCTTTTGTTGAAAAACACGGGCAATCAAATCTGGGCGGTCACTTGGCGTTTGATGCGGTAATAAAGTTGAAGTTACTTCATTCCAATCAGGATTTGCAGTCATAGTTAGAAAAATGTCCGAATGATGGTTGTGCCGCGTTATAGCCATTGAATCTTGAAATATTTCAAACATATGCCTTGGACCACCAATAAATGAAGATGGCAAAACTATTCGCTTACCTATTTGATCAGGTCTCAACCCATCAAATGGTAAATCGGTAAGATTTTGATATAGTTCACCACGTAGATTTGATTGATTAAGTCGAAAGTAATTCAACCGATTTTGCTCTGTTGTAGCCCAAGCATCTACCAAAAATTCTTGGAATAACTTTCCACCCCTTAGAATCGTTGAATACTCGGTCGGTCTTTCAAATAATCGATAACTATAAAATTGCATCTGAGTTAATTGGATTTTGTCCATGTTTAGGAATCAATGATCCCGTTTGATGGCGCAATTCACCATGTATAGTAAATGATGTTGGACCTCTTCCGCTAAATACCCTTTGATCTAATTTAGCACCGAGACTTGTAAAAGCATTTGTTGCGTTGTACTCTCGAATGTAACGACGAAATGATTTTGACTTAGCATCTCCACCATCAAATAATGCTTTAATGTCTGGAGGTGGTATTGTTAGCAAAGGTAATTTAACTTTACCTTGTAAACAACATGTTCCAAATAAAGGACACGTTGTGGTTGATTTTGACAATCTTTCATTCATCCAATGCAAAGCTGAACAGTAAGTACAAAAAACATCCATTTGGCCAAGACTATGACGATTAGAAATTATACCATTCAAAGGATTGATTGGTAAATTTTCTAAGTCATCATTGTTTTGACTTACATCAAGATATTCATCCGTAGACGTTAGCCTGCATCAAAGAAAAATTAGATTAATTCATTTGATCATAACAACCTAAATGATTAAGGGATATTTTTTTTACCATATACGTTCAAATAAAATAGGTAGTTCAACTTCCACTCTAGATTCTTCACAGAGATTGCGAGTAGAATTTAAGTTTGATTCAGCATAGAAAGCTTCATCAATATTTCGTGGACCCTCTATAGCCGGAATAGTTTGATTGTTAACGACATCCACAACCGCGGGTGCTAGTGGATTTGTAGTCATAGATGGACCATTAGCAATACACGTGATCTGACGATTTGATCTTTCACGTTCTCTTCTTGCTCGTTGTGCAATAGCAGCTTTTGATATCTTCTATACATAATTGTGATACAATTATCAATTAAACTAAAATAACTGTAACAAACTATAGTTAGAGATTAGTGATTGTTTTTAGTAGTTACATATTTTCTTTTTGAAATTTAAGTAATGTTTTGATTAATTTTCTTAAAACACAATGAGAAAATCACACCTGTTCATTTTGCACTATAGATTCTTCATCAATATTGGCCTCAGAAGGTAAATTTATATCAGTAGCACCTCTCATTTCGGTATCCACCATTGGTGTAGTAGTTTGATTCTGGAAGATGTCGACAACCATGGGTGCTTGTGGATTTGCAGTCATAGATGCACCATTTGCAGGACACATCGTACGACGATTTAATTTCTCACATTCCCTTCTCGCTCGTTGTGCAATAGTAGCTCTTGATATGTTCTATATATAATTGTCATATAATTATCAATTGAAATAAAACAACTATAGGAAACGATAGTTAAAGAGTAGTGAATGTTTTAGTAGTGTAACAAAAATTCTTTTTGGAATTGAAGTGATTTATTGATTTATTTTCTTGGAAACACAATGAGAGAGAAAAGCACACCTGTTCATCTTGCACAATAGATTCTTCATCGATAGCACCTCTTATTTCATTATCCACTATTGGTGTAGTAATTTGATTCAGGAAGACGTCGACAACCATGGGTGCTTGTGGATTTGCAGTCATAGATGGACTATTTGCAGGACACATCGTCCGACGATTTAATCTCTCACGTTCCCTTCTCGCTCGTTGTGCAATAGTAGCTCTTGATATGTTCTATATGTAATTGTCATACAATTATCAATTGAAATAAAACAACTACAGGAAACGATAGTAAAAGAGTAGTGAATGTTTTAGTAGTGTAACAAAAATTCTTTTTGGAATTAAAGTGATTTATTGATCCATTTTCTTGGAAACACAATGAATGACAAAAGCACACCTGTTCATCTTGCACAATAGATTCTTCATCAATAGCACCTCTTGTTTCAGCATCCACCATTGGTGTAGTAGTTTGATTTTGAAAGACGTCCTGGTTTATTGGTGTTTGTGGATTTGCAGTCATAGATGGACCATTTGCAGGACACGTCGTTCGACGATTTAATCTCTCACGTTCCCTTCTCGCTCGTTGTGCAATAGCAGCTTTTGATATTTTCTATATATAATTGTAATACAATTATTGATTGAACTAAAATAACTATAGGAAACTATAGTTAGATATTAGTGATTGTTTTTAGTAGTTTAACACAATTTTTTTTGGAATTTAAGTGATTTATTGATTCATTTTATTCGAAACACAGAGAGAAAAACATACCTGTTCATCTTGCACTATAGATTCTTCATGAATAGCACCTCTCGTTTCGGAATCCACCATTAATGTAGTAGTTTGATTCTGGAAGATGTCTACAACCATGGGTGCTTGTGGATTTGTAATCATAGATGATTGACCAATTGCAGGACACATCGTTAGACGATTTAATCTCTCACGTTCCCTTCTCGCTCGTTGTGCAATAGTAGCTTTTGATACGTTCTATATATAATCGTAACACAATTATCAAACTCAAATAACTATAGCAAACTATAGTTAGAGATTAGTGACTGTTTGTAGTATTTTAACACATTTTATTTTGGAAATTTAAGTGATGATTTGATTCATTTTCTTGATGGAGATAGTGACGGCGACGACGGATCGCGAACAATGATCAACACACATAGATCAACGGATCTAAGATTAGAAATCAAGATCGATCGTAAACTGGATATGAATCTAAGATCAATATCAAAGGTACCAGATCGAGGCAACAATTGATCGATCATAAAATGGCTTCGAGTTTTACGCACAATGATTATTGTGTGTAGGTAGATAAATATGTGGGATTCGGAGAGATTTGGAAAAAATTGTCCACGATTGTTAGGGATATAGAATGAGATAGGAGCAAAAAGTGTAATTTTGCTATCAAGATTCACTATATGTAATTAATTATGAAATCCCTTCATTTAATTAGGATTAAAAAAAGTTTTTTTTTTTTTTTTTTTTTTTTTTTTTTTTTTTTTTTTCAGTATAGTTTAAGTATTTATCTATTTAGAAAACAGATAAAAAAATTGCAAAAATTATATAATTACATAACCAGTGTGTATGGAAATAAAATTAACCATTTCAATAATAAAAAAACAATCAATCATCTATCTAACATAATTACGAAATAATACTATTACCATTCATAAAGAAAGTTTAGTAAATAAAGCATACATACCACATTAAATGGGACATTCTCTTTTTCCTTTCCTTTTCCTTTGTAGTTTGCTTCATTATTTTGCATGGTCAAATGTTTATCCTTAAAATAATGAAATGCATAATCACAAATAGTTAAAAGAAGTTCTAAAGCAATCAAAATGTATAACTTGTTAAAGTGGTAAAACTACATTCCCAACTTATATCACACAAATTTGAAGGGCAAATGCCCTTGTAACACCTTCTACTTTATCTTAATATCAACTAACCACATCTCCTAGAATTCACGTGCTTAACAACTCATTCAATTTTAAAAAATTGATAGAAAAGATGTTATGTTGAGTTTGCGCTAAAACATATGCATTTATCACCTTGGGTGTAAAATGTTTGTTTTAAAATTAGATTGGGGTTAAGTAATAGTAAGGTAAAAGTGAGCGGAGGTCAAGATTCTCTCTATATAATTAATTATGAATAATTTTTTTGTACTAATAATCAACTTACTAAAATTATGATCTTATTAAAATTAATTTTAATTAGGATTAAATATGAGAAATTATTTTTTAATGTAATTCAAGTCTTTTGTTGTAGATAACAAATAAAAAAATTACAACGTATAATAATGACATAAATATGGTGTGTGGAAATAGAATGAACCATGTTCGAACATTAAAAAATAATCAATCATCTATCTAATAAAATTATGAAATAATACTATGACCATTCATAAAGAAATTTTAATAAATAACGCATACATACCACATTAGAAGGGACATTCTCTTTTCCCTTTCCTTTTCCTTTGTAGTTTGTTTCCTTATAAGAATGAAATATATAACCACAAATAGTTAAAAGAAGATTCAAACCAATCAAAATTTATAACCTATTAAAGAAGTAGAACTACATTACCAACTTATATCACGCAAATTTCAAGTAAAATTCCTTTAAACTCTTCTACTTTATCTTAATATGAACTAACCACATTCCCTAGATTTCACATGCTTAACAACTCATTCAATTTTATGAAATTGAAAAAAAGGAGATGTTATATTGAGCTTGAACTTAAACATATAAATTTCTCACCTCAATATGAGGGTGTGAAATTAGATTAGGGTTAAGTGATAGTGAGGTAAAAGTAATAGGGTTTACAGGTGATTTGCCCAAAATAAAATAAGAATGAATTATGAATAATTTTTTTGTACCAATAATCAACTTTATAAAATTAGGATTTTGTTAAAATTAATTTTAATTAGGATTAAATATGAGATTTTTTTTTTGTTGTAGATAACGGATAAAATAATTGCAAAGTATAATAATGAGATAAACATGGTGTGTGGAAATAGAATGAACCATGTTCGATCATTAAAAAATAGTCAATCGTCTATTTAATAAATAACGCATACATACCACATTAGAAGGGACATTCTCTTTTTCCTTTCCTTTTCCTTTGTAGTTTGCTTCTTTCTTTTGCATGGCCAAATGTTTATCCTTATAAGAATGAAATGCATTACCACAAACAGTTAAAAGAAGATTCAAGCCAATTAAAATTTATAACCTATTAAAGAAGTAGAACTACATTACCAACTTATATCATACAACTTATAGTCAACACTTCTACTTTATCTTAATATGAACTAACTATATGCTTAGCAACTCATTCAATTTTATAAAATTGAAAAAGAAGATGTTATGTTGAGCTTGCACTTAAAACATATTAAAATTAGATTGGGGTTAGGTGGTAGTAAGATAATAGTAATAGGGCTTAAAGGGGATTCGCCCAAAATCAAATAAGAATGAACAATCATTAATGGTACAAATATACCACATCAATAGAAAGATTTGAAATAATAATAAAAAAATTAATCAACAGAATTATAGCATCCTTACTCTTGAAATACACATTGCGTTGTATTCTTGTTCGGTGTGAACTTCAACTTGGACATTTCTTTGTTGAAGAAATTCAACCTGTCAAAATTTATGTATATAAATATTAAATAATAAATTAAATGGTTAAATAGAGTATTTTCAATAAAGAATGATTTGACCAAACCGTTTCATTCAATTCAGTAGTTTCCTGCATGAAAATACAAAAATGATTATCAAGATTCATTGTTAAAGAAAAAATTAAAAACTTGAGATATAATGAAATTTACATTTTCGTAAAGAGTTATTTTATCCATTGGCAATAGTTAATAACCTGCAAAAATAAAACCAAAATAATAATATTTGATCAAATTAGTAAATAAAGATTTGCGTAATTTACAAAAAACAAAACTGATGCAGAATCAAATGGCAGTATGACAGAAACAGAAATTGGACCTATACTTCGTGCGTGAACGGTATGGGCCGGGGGTCCACTCATCATGTTAGATAGACATTGACCGGTTAGCCGACCTCTCTGGGGTCCCTACCTTGCCACATGTCGTGTTGTGATCGGTTCACGGTGGTTGGTGAAAATAGTACCCCTTCTCAAGGTTAAAACATGAATTGGATTGCTTAATCGGGAGCATTGACCAACTATCAATTTTCATTTGATAAATTTATGTTTCCTTCGCCTCCCTCTATCTCAATGATCCGATGATCAACGACGGTGCTCAAACATGATCGATGATGACTGTTAGTGGTGGTTGGTGACGGTGGTTTGTAGTGGTGATTAACGTCTCTGTAGCAATGCAAGCATACACGTGCTATACACACGCTAACTTAAATAATAACCCCCTACCATTATAGTTGTCCAGATTTGGTAACTGGAGAACGTTTGACCTTGTATCTAAGATTGTGACGAATGAGTTTTCTACCCTCCAATACCCTAATTTTTTTTTGATTGCTAAAACATGAATTGGATTGCTTAATCGGGAGCATTGACCAACTATCAATTTTCATTTGATAAATTCATGTTTCCTTCGCCTCCCTCTATCTCAATGATCCGATGATCAACGACGGTGCTCAAACATGGTCGATGATGACTGTTAGTGGTGGTTGGTGACGGTGGTTTGTAGTGGTGATCAACGTCTCTGTAGCAATGCAAGCATACACGTGCTATACACACGCTAACTTAAATAATAACCCCCTACCATTATAGTTGTCCAGATTTGGTAACTGGAGAACGTTTGACCTTGTACACTCGAGATTGTGACGAATGAGTTTTCTACCCTCCAATACCCTAATTTTTTTTTGATTGCTAATATGGAGAAAATGAAGAAAAATAATAATAATATTATTATTATTTCATAATCACAGATGGCGATTGAATCTTCGATGGCGATTGACTTCACAATAGAAATTGAATTGTAATTGTGCAAGTGAATGATAGATAAGGAAAACAGGGGTACTCAGTACTCATAAGTGGGCAACAACGTTGGAAGCCCTAATTGAGAAACGGCAAACGACAAATTGAAGAACCTGAAATCCGTAAGAAATCTGCAGAACAAATGCGAGGAGAAAGAAAACAAAAAGAAATTAAGAACGACCACAAATTAGTGAGGTATAATGAAATGGCAGCAGGATCTGAGCGAAATAAAATCTGCCTTGAATCAAAAGGAAATTGAAGTCAACACAGTAATTACCAATGATAAAACGACGGTTTCATCATTTCATAATTACCAAGAATTGTTCTTTAAATTGTTCATCTTATTCAAAAGAAAAAAATAATGCAATCAAAGAAGGTTGTTCAATGTTTCTGTTTCTATTTCTCGCATGTAAATATTTCTACTTCACTAAATACACAAAAACGAAACAAACGCTAAGCAGAAACATTAAACAGAAACACAGACACTAAAAAAATGTCATCATTCCTTAATTGTCTTTAAAAATAAACACTAAACAAACATCATCAAAGAATCAAAGAAGTGATTAATTTTTTCCAGATATTCTTGATACTTCATTTACATAATTTTTCATGATTTTGGCATTGAATCTAATATGAATCTGAGAAAATCAGCATTTTTCAAACACATACACCGAAGAAGCAAAATATACCTGATCAGGCCGCTATCGACGGACTGTTTCTATTTCTATTTCTCGAGTGTAAATGTTTTTGCTTCACTAAACACACAAAAATGAAATAAATGCTATGTAGAAACATTAAACAGAAACATAGACACTAAACAAATGCCATCAATCTTGATTTGCCTTTAAAAATAAACACTAAACAAACACCATCAAAGAATTAAAGAAATGCATAATTTTTTTCTAGATATTCTTGATACTTTAGTAAAACAATTTTCCATGATTTTGGCTCTGAATATGAGAAAATCAGCATTTTTTACAACATTGTGTTCATAAAATGGTTACATAGATCAATCGGAACAGAAACTGTTATTTAAACTATTCTTCTTCTTCAAAAGAAGAAAAGAATTCAATCAAAGAACATTGTTCAATGTTTATGTTTCTATTTCTCGCGTGTAAGTGTTTCTGTTTCACTAAACACCCAAAAACGAAAGAAACGCTAAGTAGAAACATTAAACAGAATCACAGACACTGAGGTAGTGTTTGTTACTGATTCTGTTCCCAGAAACGTTTTTAATTGTAACAGAAATTTGGAAAATGGTGTTCTAAACACAGAAAGTTATTTTTAAAAATGTTGGGAATAAAACAATTCAATTTTTCTTAGGTTGCATATTGTGTTTGTTCCCAGTTTTTTTAGAACATAAACACTAAACAAATGGCACCATGGTGTTTATGTTCTCTTAGTTCTATGTTTAAACATGTTCTTGGTTATCTATACAACTCTACTATAGAGTATCAAATAAGATTCCTGGTTTTATTATTCCCTTATAAGTTGCAAAGAAACCTAAATGATAAGAGGGAACAAAGAAACAAATAGCACCATGGTTATATTCTTCCACTGAGATGTACGTTCTGTGTGTTTATGTATTTATAATAAATTTATAAATACATGAAAAGAAAAAAAGAAAAGAAGAGTTTCTTAGGTTGAATTCGAGATAAGTACATGAAAAATCTAAAACCGATCTACATAAAATGCAATCCTTAACTAAAAACCAACCTTACAATCATGCATAAATTCAGCGTTCATCGTGAAAAGAAAGTTTTTGTCATTACAAACTTTTATTCACGTCATTACAAAGAGAACAACTACACTTAATTTATTACAATGCAACACATATTTGGTTACTGCCATTGACTTATTGATTGTTCAAGATTTCATACTTACTTTATTCCCTGAATCTATATCTTTATATGTTCTGTGTTTTTATGTATTTATAATAAATTTATTTTTATATTCAAGCAGACTTAGAGTGTTATATAAAAATCAGAGGTAAAAGTCGCATTCCAGGAGTATCATAATGTAAACCACTATGCATTGTTTCAACCATAACTAATGCTGCAATTGGAATTTTTCACTTACCGGCTTATATAGGCTCTCTATTCAGCAATAGAGGATGCCCCTGCATCACTCAAACAATCAATATTATTTTTATATTCAAGCAGACTTAGAGTGTTATATAGAAATCAGAGGTAAAAGTCGTGTTCCAGGAGTATCATAATGTAAACCACTATGCATTGTTTCAACCATAACTAATGCTGCAATTGGAATTTTTCACTTACCGACTTATATAGGCTCTCTATTCAGCAATAGAGGATGCCCCTGCATCACTCAAACAATCAATATTGTACTACTTTTCTATTTGATCAGTATCCTCAATTTCTCGATAAAGAGAAATATGACCAAATGTAATATGTGTTCATGTAGCTATTAGTCAAAAAGCGCATCATTATGTTTGATAAGAAGAATGAGAGAATTGCCAATAGTTAGGAATTCTTGACGGTCGGAGATGTACCTGATCAAACTGAGATGTACCTAATCGAGGCACGATAGCGACGGCGGTACCTGATGAAGGGGGAGAATCAGTGATTCGGTGGTTGATTTCTTGAGATGAAGAATCTCCGATGGCGATTGAATCTCCGATAGCGATGGAACGAGATGGCGAACTGAGAAAATCTGGATCGATTCCTCTGCCACGAAATGAAAGAAGAAAATCGGAGGATATTGGAGAAAATACTACCTGAAGTCAGCGTTTGTTCTAGGAGACGATGAAGGCGACGGAAATTGCAGGTGCGATGGAGATGTCGAGGCGACGACGACAGTGACGGCAGTAGCGGATGGGATGGAGATGAAATGAAAGAAGAAAATCGTAGGTCAATTCTTGATTACAGATTTGAGATGAATCGGAGAAAATCGAAAAAAATCAGAGAAAACCGTACTTGAAGGCAGCGTTCGTTCGAGGAGACGATGACGGCGACGGCAGAAGCGGATGAGCTGGAGTTGGCGAGACCGACGACGACGATGGATTGGGGATGATTTGAAGAGGAAAGGTGGAGCTCACGCTTTGGGAATGGAGATGGCTATATAAAAGATTGAGGGAGCATATTAGGCGGTTGCGATTATAGCGGGATTGTGAGAGATTTGGGGATTTATTTGTTAATAGAGAAACTATAGTGTTGTGGCTTACATAGATTTAAAAAAAAAAAAATCAACCAAAACCGTTGGATCGAAACGATCCCACGGTAAAAAATGATCAAAAAATCTCAACCCTTGATCTAATATGATCGGATGGCCAAATATGTCTACTGGTATCATTTAATTTTGTTTGCTGGATATCGATCTAAAGGCCTAAAATGTTTCAAATATAAAATGTCTCAAAATGTAATCTCAGCCGTCAGATATTCGATCCAACGGCTCAAAATGTCTTAAAATATAAATATGTCCTGATATATATATATATATATATATGGAATAGAACTCAAAATTATTATAATAACATGATTATCTTCATATCACTTAATGAGTTGTTACCCCTTGAACCTATTTCTTGGGATCTTCAGTCTATAGATTGGGTTTCCTTCACAAGTCACTCGTCAATCAATGGTCTTAAGTCCCATTCCTTTCGAGGTATTGTAAACCTTCTCTCGAGCTAATCATTTTATTAAAGGATCACCCATATTATCATCAGAGAGTACATGATCCACTCTTATAGCTCCAATCGAGATATACTCTTCAATAGTGTTGTTTTCGACGTATTTGTCTCATTTTTCTGTTATAATAACGGTTTTGAATTTTTGCAATGGCTACAATACTATCACAATGGATCAAGACAGCTAAAATCGGTCTCTCCCATAAAAGGGTATTGGAAAGCGGATTTCTTAACTACCTTGCCTCCTCACTAGCCGACGCTAGTGCTATCATCTCAGACTCTATAGTAGATTGAGCCAAAATAGTCTATTTCTTAGATTTCCAAGAAACAGCTCTATCAGCTATGCTAAATACATAACCGCTAGTTACCTTGGAGTCATTTGAAAGGGTATTCCTATCAGCATTGCTATATCCTTTTAGGATAACATGAAATTTCTGATAATGTAATCCAAGGTTCATAGTCATTTTCAGGTACCTCATGACTCTTTCAATAGCATGTCAATGCTCAATACTAGGTTTGTTTGTAAACCTGCATAGTAACCCTACAACATAAGCTATGTTGAGCCTAGTGCGATCAGCAGTATATCGTTAACTACCTATGATGCTCGCATACTCAGATTGTCTAACACTATCATCGATGTTCTTGAACAACTTTACACTAGGATCATAAGCAGTACATGCTGGTTTAGAGTCAAAGTAATTGTATTTCTTTAGAATCTTCTTTATGTAATGAGATTAATTCAAATAAATTCCCTTTTCAGACCTTGTTATTTTAATACCAAGGGTCACATTTACTTTACCAAGATCTTTCATGTCAAAATTAGCACACAACATAGATTTCACATTATTCACGACATGAATATTAGAACAAAAAATTAACAAGTCATCCACATAAAGACATATAATAGTGCAAATATCATTTTCAGATTTATAATAGATGCAGTTGTCACTTTCATTCACTTTGAAACCATATTAGATAACAAAATTATCAAAATTCTCATGTCATTGCTTAGGTGTTTATTTCAAACCATAAAGAGATTTATCTAATTTGCACACTTTGTTTTCTTGACCAAGAATTACAAATTTTTCAGATTGGTCCATATAGATCTTTTCTTCTAGTTCCCCATTTAAAAAAAAATAGTTTTAACATCTATTTGGTACACAACAAGATCATGAATAACAACAAGTGATAAAAGCACATGAATAGTTGTAATTCTAGAGACAGGTGAAAATATGTCAAAGAAATCTACATTTTTTCTTTGTCTCAACCCTTTAACTACAAGACGAGCCTTATATTTATCAACAGTTCCATCGGGTTTCAATTTTTTCTTAACCCATTTATATCCTATTGTTTTACCACTAGGAGGTAAATCTACTAAGTGCCAAGTCCTATTTGACTCGAGAGAATCTATTTTATCATCTATAGTCTCTTACCACAAATTGGCATCTACAAAAGACAACACCTCTTGGAGGGTGTGCAGATCCTCCTCTAAGGTATATGTATAAAAATCAGAACCATAATCCTTAGTAATACGAGCCCGTTTACTTTTTCTAAGTTCAAACTCTAATTCCTTATCAGACTTATTAATTCTAATGACAGACATATTACTAGATGTCGAGCTCCCACTATTTTTCAATTTAAAAAGAAATCTATGTTCATAAAAATCACCATCATTAGATTAAAAAATAACATGATTATACAAGTCATAAAATCTATATGCTTTGTTATTCACTTCATAACCAATAAACACACATTCATATGCTCTACTTGCAAGTTTTCTTCTTTTAGGATTAGGAATACGAACAAATGTCAAACAACCCCAAGTCTTAAAATAAGAGAGATTTGGTTTCTTATTTTTAAAAACTTCATAATGTGAAATATTATTTTTTGATTTGAGAACTCTATTAAGCACATAGTAAACAATCAACAAAATTTCTCTTTACCAGTGAGAAGTAGCACCAGAGTTAAGTAAAATAGCTACTATAGATTCAGTAAAATTTCTATTTTTTTCTTTCAGCCTTGCCATTCATTTCAGGAGAATAAGGTGCAATTTTTTCATGTATAATCCCATAAGAATTATAAAAGTTAATGAAAATATCAAAATCGTATTTAGTTCTTCTATCACTATGCAACCTTTTAATTTTTCTATTGCATTGATTTTCAATTTCAGTCACAAATAATTTGAACATGTCAAACGCTTCACTTTTATTTTTCATGAGATAAACAAAAGTATAATCAAAGCAATCATCAACGAATGTGACAAAATAACGTTTTTCATTTCTAGTTAAGACACCATCAAATTCACAAATGTCAGAATGTATTAAATCAAGATGTTCAGATTCTCTAATTATTGATTTATGTGAGATTTTGGTAATCTTAGCATGACTACATAATTCACATTTTTCAAAATCATTCAAAGACAATTTAGGAACAAGTTATAAGTTGCTCATATTTTTAATAATTCGTTTGTTAACGTAACAGAGTCCAGTATGCCAAATATTAAAAGAAACACAACATGTAAGAAGAAGGTGAAATTTTATTAGTATCAACATTCAATTTGAACATTCCATCAATAGCATAACTATTCCCAACAAATACATTATTCTTAGTTATGGTTCACAATCAGCCCCAATAGTTTGAGTAAACCCAGCCTTATTGAGAAGATAACTCGAAACTAAGTTTTTCCTTATCTTCGGAGTATGTAGAACATCCTTAAGAATGACAGTCTTTCTAGAGGTAAATTTCAATTCCACCTCACCAATACCAGCAACAATAGTGAAACAGGAATCACTTAGCAATACTTTCTTGTCTTTAGTTTCAGAATAGGACCTAAACGTAGCACGATCATAGCAAACATGACGAGAAGTACCAGTGTCTACCCACTACCTTTCGAATCCACCAACTATGTTGATTTCATATATCATAGTCACAAGTTGGTCTTCGTTAAGATTCGCCTGCGGAGCAGGATGACGTCTAAGCCAGCAGTTTCGAGCCATATGGCAGTCTTTCTAGAGGTAAATTTCAATTCCACCTCACCAGTACCAGCAACAATAGTGGAGCGGGAATCACCTAGAAACACTTTCTTGTCTTCAGTTTCAGAATAGGACCTAAACGTAACACAATCATAGCAAACATGACGAGAAGTACCAGTGTCTATCCACCACCTTTCGGATCCACCAACTATGTTGATTTCATATATCATAGCCACAAGTTGGTCTTCGTTAAGATTCTCCTACGGAGCAGGACGACGTCTAAGCCGACAGTTCCGAGCCATATGGCCCGACTTTCCACAGTTATAATAAGTAAATTGTCCAGAATCATTTCTTGAAGGGGGTTTTTGTTCATTCTGATTTTGATGAGCATTTATGTTCTGATTGTTGTGGTTGCGATTCTGATTCTTTATATTTTTCCCTTTGGGTTTCAGAACAGTAGAAGTGGATTTCTTGTGAGCGTTATTGGAAACAACGAGCACTTCATTTTTTTGATTTTGTTTGCAGGCTGCCTCCACAATACGACGACGAGTAATTAAACTTTCTAAAGAAAATTCTTTTATTTTGTGCCTAAGAGTACTCTTAAAATCTTTCCAACTAGGGGGGTAATTTATCAATCAAAACAACAACTTGAAATTGTTCATTAAGTGACATACTGCAACCCCCCAAGCAAAGTGAAATAAGAATAACTAATGTATGAGAGCTAAGTTGCGGCACCATATATAAAACCACAAATTAACCCAATTAAGACTTCTAGTTCATACTGCTTAACTCTGAAAAATCATCAATATTCATGTATTCTGTTAGTAACAGAAAATATGAGATAAGAGTAACTAGTTTATACTAAACGATTTCGGTAATTAACATTCAACTAGTAACAGTAAACACAATAGATCTAAAAACATTCAAAGTCATGCAGAAGGAAAACGTCTTAAAATTGTTACTACAGAAATTTAAAAAGGAACAAAGTTACCAAAATTGTTTGGGTTGGGTCGCGGACTAGGTCGCTTTCTTTAAAACATTTGGCGGCTCTGCTTAAAATTATGTAAGTAGTATAACAACCCCGTCGTCTCCAAGATAAAACAACTCCGAATTCTACTTTGTCTAGGACCTTCTCTACATGGTAGAAGACCTCAAAACCAAACACCCTAACATACTACTCAGAAAATGAAAATATTTTTTTCTAAGTAAAAACAGAGAGAGATGTTCTCGATTTTTTGGTGTGTGAAAAGTAGAGAAAAGCCTTGGTTTATATAGGCCAAATCAAAATCAGATTCGTGGGAATACAAGTGAGAAAATAGTGGAGAGATATGGGTAAACGTGGAGAAAATCGTGGAGAGATTAGTGGAAATAGTTGAGAGAATCGTGGGAGAAAAATCAGATAATCTGTTAAGATTATCTTTACCAGGTAAAAAAATAGATTTATTTAATAAAAAAAAGTAATATTTTATTAAATAAATTTTGTCCAAAAAAGAAGCGCCACCTCACTTCACATTTGCGCTCGACTCGGCATGACACGACCAGCTGGTCGAATGGACGGCGGCCGCGTGCGTGCGTGTATGGTAAATCAATAGGGATGTGTCTTTTTTTTCCTCCACAAAATGTGGGTACCCTCACACCCCAAGGATTCAACCTATCCTAAAATATACTCCTTTAGACCCTTCTTCCCAAACAATGTGAGACAAAGGTAATAGAGGAAAAACTTGGCACTTGATTTTTCTTTTACAAGTGAAAAATTCATTTTGCTCTAACACTTGATGTTAATTTGTATTTTGAGCTTAAGGTGATGTTTAGTATGCGGGATTCTATTGGGTTTATTGGATTGTTTGCTAATTTTGCAAATTGTGGGGACGTTAGGCAACTTTCAGAAGAAGCATAGGCCTCCGTTGGAGAAGAAACACGGGTTCCCTACGGCGTTGGATTTTGATGACTCCTACAGCAGCAGCAGTCACTGCTGAAATAGTCCATACAACTCCATCACTTAAAGGAAAAGTCTATGATGATAATGCTTGTGTTGGTGTCGGGGCATTCAGTGGTGTTTGGCGGTGATGGATTTGAGAGAGGAATGAGGAGAGAGAGGGTGGAGTTGGTCAAAGGAATAAGGGAAAAAAAAAAACAATAAAGAGACCATTATACCTCTTAAAAATGATATTTCTGTTAGTTTGGATGGAAAATTTAACAAAATGACTTTTTAAAACCACCTTCATACTTAAAGGGTTTAAACTAAAATGCAATAAATTTATTAGACTACATAGAAACATGTCAATAGTTAGAGGATCTAAAAGATAATTTGTCCAAAAGAAATTGATAATAAAAACAAGGGTTAATTCATCGGAAGTCCCAAAAAATATATCTAATTTAAAAAAAATCCCCTTAAGATATAAGTTTTGATTTAGTCCCTTAAGCTGGATTTCGCTTGAGTTTTAATATCGCATTGCAGGGATTGTAGGGACATTGCAGGGATTGTAGGGAGAACTTGGTGAATAAATTCGATTTATAATGAATATTAGTTATATGTAACGAATATTAGTTATAATTTAATAATTGTTATATTTTTTCATATATTTGTATATTTTTTGTAACGTGTACTTATGTAATATTATTTACATATTACAATTATATATATCTGTGTAATATTTGTAACATTTAACAAATATTGGACATAAAAATTAGTTTGATATTAGTTACATGCATTTGTATACATTTAGTTACATGTTACTAATCACATGTATTTTGAGTGATTTTTGTTATATCTAACAAAATTTTACACACAAATTAGTTACATGTTACAAAATACAGATGCAATATTTAGTCCTAAAATACAAAAGAAATTACCAATTACTCCCATCATTTTTTTTTTTGCACCAATAAATCCTTTTGTCATTATATGACCAAAATACCCCTCACATGGATGTTGAATGTAACATCAAAATTATTAATTTTTTTTCTTTTTTTAATGCTATTTTTTTCTGACCAAAATACTCTTTATGTGGATGTTGAATGTAACATTCGGTGTTGAATGTAACATCAATTGTTTGTTTTTTGTTTTTTTTTTTTTAATGCTATTTTTTTCTGACTAAAATGCCCCTCATGTGGATGTTGAATGTAACATTTAACACATGTGAGTGTTGAATGTAACATCAACTGTGTTTTTTTTTTTTTTAATGTTATTTTTTTCTGACCAAAATGCCCCTCATATGGATGTTGAATGTAATATTCAACACCTGTGGATGTTGAATATAACATCAACTGTGTTTTTTTTTTAACGTTATTTTTTTCTGACCAAAATGCCCCTCATGTGGATGTTGAATGCCCCTCATGTGGATGTTGAATGCAACATTTAACACCTGTGGATGTTGAATATAACATTTTTTTTTAATGTTATTTTTTTCTAACCAAAATACCCCTCATGTGGATGTTGAATATAACATCAATTATGTTTTTTTTTTTTAATGTTATTTTTTTTGACCAAAATACTCTTCATGTGGATGTTGAATGCCCCTCATGTGGATGTTGAATGTAACATTCAACACCTGTGGATGTTGAATGTAACATCAACTGTTTTTTTTTTTTTTTAATGTTATTTTTTTCTAACCAAAATACCCCTCATGTGGATGTTGAATGTAACATCCATTATTCTCTTATTCTTGTATGCAGAGTAAAATATATATGATATTACATTGAACACCTGTAAATGTTGAATATAACATCAATTGTTTAGTAACGATTTTATCCTAAAATTAAGATTTTTTTTTTTTTTTGGAACATATAAAAGTGATAAAAAGTGATAAAGTTTGGGGTAAAACTGTAATTTATGGCGGCGGCGACCGACGATCGGCGACCGGCGGCGCAAGCGGCAGGCGGCTGACAGCGGTGGTACACCAATTTGACGACCTTCCTTCTCAATGTGAAACTCATGGGAGGGCATTTCGGCAAACTCAATCCTCACCATTTTTTAAATGGGACTAATTGGTGTAAGGAAAGGTGTTGATGAAACTAATTGGTGCAAGAAAAATGTGTTGACGAGACTAATCGGTGTAAAGAAAAATCGATGGGAGTAGGTGGTAAATAATTTTTTTTTTGGGATTAATCGGTAATTTTCCCTAATATTTATTACATCTAACAAAAATTTATACACAAAATTGTTATATGTAACCGCGCATATGCAGACGTGTGCAGTGGACTCTCGCATTTTTAAAATAGGAGGGACTAAAACACAAATTTTTTCTACCTTTGAGACTTTTTTAAAATTAAGAGTAAAATAAAGAATCTCCCACCGAATGACTTTAAAGACAATTACCAAATGCCACCTATATGTAGTTTCACGATCCTTTTAAACTATGGTTTAATATCATTTACACCCTTCATATTTTTTTAACATTCTAAATAAACCCTACTAAGTTTTCAAATTACCATGGGATCCCTCGTTGGAGTAATTTTTAAAGAAATGACCATACCACTCTTACTCATTCAAAATAGAAAAATAATAAAATAATCCAAGTTAGTGAATGACTAAATTGCCCTCAACCCATTTCTCTTAAAATGCTAATTTATGTTAATATTTTTTAATAATTTTCTTTTTCTTTTTCACTTTTTCCTCATCTTTTTTCTCGTTCTTTTTTTTCCTCATCTTTTCATTGTTTTTCTTCATGTCTGTCATTTTTTTTTCATCTTTGCCGACGATGACACCACTGCCACTGGCACCATTTTTAACTGCCTACCACACCACCGCCAACCACATTGCCGACAACGTGACCCCTCTCTGTCTAAAATTGTTCTTGACCTTTCTCTCTAAATCAAAACAACAGGGGATCTGATGCCCAAAGGTCATTGAAATTTGATACCCAAATTCGGTGAGATGATGGTGAAAATGGTAAATCTGAGAATGAGGTCCTAGATCTAAGTGAGTGAGGTCCTAGATCTGAACAATCGGCGGTGATGTTGTTCGTTTTGGTGGTGGTGTTTGCTTCGGTGGTGTTGTTTAGCGATGTATTGTTTGGTTCAATGGCGATGACGATTCACGCTCTCTTGAGCAGATTTGAGCCATCGAACCTCGTGGTGTTGTTTGCTTCGGTGGTGTTATTTGACAGTGTATGTTTGGTTCAATAGCGATGACAATTCACGTTCTTTTGAGCCATCAAACCTGGTGTGTATTGTTTGGTTTGACGGTGCTAAGTCGCGGATGATGATAATTCACGCTCCTTTGAGCAGATCTGAGCCATTAAACTAATCCAAGTTTTTTTCCGGTGGTGTTGTTCAACAGTGTATTGTTTGGTTTGATGATGTGGAGTTGCTGGTGAACGATTCATGATCCCTTTAGCCGATCTGAGCAATCGAATTGGTGTTGTTGTTCGCTTTAGTGTATTATTTTGTTCAATGGTGTTGAGTCGCTAGCAATGGCGATTCACATCCCCTTGAGGAGATCTGAGCCATTGAACCGATCCATTTTTCGCTTTGATGGTGTTGTTTGGCGGTATATTATTTGGTTCGACGGTGACGAACGACAATGAACGACAAGGTGGAGGTTGGTCGGTGAAGAAGGGTTTTGATACGATCCAAGGCCCAACCCATCAAAGGCCCAAATCGGACCGTTGCTTCACTTCCCACACTGGGATTCTTGAGCAGAGGTGTACAAGATCTGAGAGGAGCCATTTTGGGAATTATGAATAGAATTACAGACGTCATTTTTCTCTCTTGCTTCTCTCTCTGTCCATCTGTTCTTCGCAGTTTTTTCTCGTTTCTTTTCTTGCGATTCTGAATCTTCGGAGCTGATACTCGTCCGAAGAGTGCTATTCTTCATTCTAACGTGTTGATCTTGAGTTAGGACATATCATTGGTTGCTTTTATTGAGAGTCGAAAGCAACGTGTTTGACAAACACAGCGGCTGTTACGTCGTCCATCAGCGACGAAAGCTCGGTTGAGGTCATTTCTCCACCGTCTGGTTTGGAACACGCTCGACTCCTGAGGTGTTTCATTGTTCTTGCCATGGCGAAATTCGAGGTGCCGCGATTCTGAAATCGCTCCAGGCTCAGATTGAGGGTCAGCCCATTTCTATCCAGCAGGTGTTGTAGCAGTACATAGCGTTAATGGCTTCTCGGTTAGAGGATTTAGGCTCCAGCAAGGCTGGTGCTGATTCTTTTGCCCTTGAAGCAACTGGAATTGGAAGTGTTTCTGATTCTTTTACTGCATTTGGTCCCTCCACTCCATCTATATTTGGGACTGGTAGCACTCCAACCTCCTTTGGTGCCACGAACATGATAGGTAGCAGCAACTTAATTGAAGCTACAATATCTCCTCTCAAGACACACTTTTCTGCTTTTGAAGTCAAGACCAAAACACCGACATTTGGAGGCAATTTCCAAAGTGGAGGAAGTGCAGGTCTCAGTGGAGATCCAAAAAGAGTCTCTGCTTTATCGCCTCCATCATCAAAAGCTTCTCGTCGAAATTCACCATCTCCGGCAAGACATTCGAGCAGAACAATGTCCGAGTCCGACGATGATACAGTTCGTAGACGAATAGACGATGATATACAGCAAGTTGACGGTTCAATAGATGATGAAACAGTTCGTAGTTTGCGTGCAAGACCTATCAATCCGAGTCTTGACAGCTTAATCAATCCGAGTTTGTCAAGTGTTGGATCGAGTCTTGACAGCTTAATCGATTCCAGAACTGTCGGTCCGCTTGCGACACTCGATCCTAGTGCCGAGGCTTTGAATTACAATCAGGGTTAGGAGAAGAGAATCAATGATTTCTATGCCTTAGATACATTCCTAGCAGTTTATTCTTTAGATGCTGACTTCAAGAGACCCCTGTGGGTTTATGGATTTATTCAGAGAGATGAGCAAGTTAACGTGATTGCTTGTGCTTATAGGTAGAAAGAAACTAGTTCCCTATACATTGAGGGTGCTTCTGCAATGCAACCATCATCATTGGCAATGGTTGAGTTAGATGATGCCAAGCCCAAATTAGTTGATTCTTGGATCTTATGGTCCTTATCGGATTGTGAAAAGTATAAGTTATATTTTAGCTTGCCAGAGTTCATCGAATTTCCAACAGCTGTTCTTGGTCAAAATGCATATGCATATTTTTATCCATCTTGCAAACTAGATTACCAGGCAGGGCAAGAAGAAAAGCCTCCACTACTGTTGGAAGACCATGGAGGCCCAACTGAGGAGGCACATTTTGGAGCTCTTTCTTCGCATTTTACTGCCGCACTAAATCGGCACTTGGATTGTATCACGGGCTTACCTAAATCATGACTCTCTTTTTTGTGTTGGGCCTACCTGGATTTGCACCTTGAGGACAAGATGGTTTTTCAAGACCTAGGGAATGATACGATCCAAGGCCCAAACCAGACCGTTGTTTCACTTCACGTGCTGGGATTCTTGAGGAGAGGTGTATAAGATTTGAGAAGAACCATTTTGGGAATTATGAATAGAATTACAGACCTCATTTCTCTCTTTTGCTTCCTTTTCTGTCCATTTGTTCTTCATTGTTTCTTCTCGTTTCTTTTCTTGCGATTTCGAATCTTCGGAACTGACACTCGCTCGAAGAGTGCTATTCGCCATTCTAATGTGTTGATCTTGAGTTAGGGTGTATCAGGTTTCACTTGACGATATTAGTGAGGGAGGAGATGGTGAAAAGAAGAAAATAAAAAGATTAAAAAAAGAAAAAGAAATAAGTAATTTGGTCAGTAAAATAAATTAATAAGGGTAATAAAGACATTTGAATTGAGAAAAAATGGTTAAATTGGTCAAAAAAAAATGTGAAGTCCGACTTTCAAAGGGTAAAATTAGAATTTTAGATAAGGTTAAGGGGATTCTCCTATTTCTAGTAAAGACTCGATGGGGGTGTAAATGGTATTAACCCTTCAAACTATTAGATTTTGAAGCATGGAGTACGACTTCTGCTGAGCAGACTCTCAACCCGAACTCTGCACTTTCTAATTGTAGAAGATGAAGATGAATGTTTCTTCTTCTTCGATTGCCACTTATGTGTCCATTTTGCTCCTATTGGCCACTCGCCTCTGCGCAATTCAGCTCACTGAAGCTCAACAGTGCGAAAGTCAACTTCTGAGCTCGGCCATGGAAGACCGCGATTGGCTGGTCTCGATCAGAAGGAAAATCCACGAAAACCCTGAACTCCGGTTCGAAGAACACAATACCAGTGCCCTAATTCGGGAAGAACTCGATAAACTCGGAATCTCCTACGATTTTCCTTTCGCCAAAACTGGATTGGTCGCCCAAATTGGCTCCGGTTTTTCCCCAATCGTTGCTCTTCGAGCCGACATGGATGCCCTACCTTTACAGGTTCATCTTCAGAAATCCCCAATGCAATTCCTCCACATGAGCACACACAAGCAATTCGGCTGTTTAATTTGTGAATTAGCTTCTAAAGGATTATGCTGTTAATACAGGAGCTAGTTGAATGGGAGCATAAGAGCAAAAATGATGGAAAAATGCATGCATGTGGCCATGATGCCCACACAGCAATGCTGTTGGGTGCTGCTAAATTACTGAACCAAAGGAAGCATAACCTTAAGGTCAGCTATGATATATTGCTTCTTATTGTTTTATTAAATTGTTCATATATTTATGGAGTGACTAGCATACTGAATTATTGATCATTTGAGGTAGTTGAAGTTAAAAACAGTTCTTTGGGTTGCATTTTCTTAGCACTTCAATATCCAAGTTTCATGATTTAAACTTTACATTTTGGATGTGAAATTTCACATGCTTTGCAAATATGCTGCAAATGTTAATAGTTCTCAAAAGCAAGTATGCTGAACATGGTAAGAAGGAAATAATGGAAATTAGTCACTAAAGCAAGAGCACTGAGATCTGTTGAACACCTTTTTAATAACGTTTTTGAAGTAGTTTTTATAATTAAAAAAGATTGCCAAAAATTACTCTAAAGTCTTAATTGAAGTTTGAAAGAAAAGGAAAAAGAATCGGAAGTATGTTTGATACTCTTCATCCAAATTAGAGATTTTGGGTATTTGTTGAATCCGACATCGCTTGTGTTACTTGATCCTGAGCCATATATAAAGCCTAGGACAATCCTTCCTTTAAGGTGTTTTTTGAGAGTGAGTTAGGCCCATTAGGTTTCTACATGGTATCAGAGCCAGGACTCATGGATATGATGTTGGGTCCCCCGATATCCGTTTGCAGTGGTTGGTCAAAAAGTCCACCTTTCGTATGAGGGGGCGTGTTGAATTTCACATCGATGTTCGGCCCTTCCCCCGATATCTGTTCACAGTGGTTTGTCAAAGTCCACCTCGTGCGTGAAGGGCCGTGTTGAATCCCATATCGCTTGTGTTACCTAATCCTGAGCTATATATAAAGTCTAGGGCAATCCTCCTCTTTTAAGGCCTTTTTTGAGAGTGAGTTAGGCCCATTGAATTTCTACTGGGTAGAGAGGTCTTAATCGATCGATCTCGTAAAATTTAAAATTTAAAAATTAAAAATAACAAGATTTTGCTTTAACAAAAAACAATACTTAAAATCATGTGACTTTTTTTTTTTTTTAATTATTTTTGCTTAGGTTGAAACAAATGGTACTTTTAAAATGTTTTATTTTTATTTAAAGGTAGAAACTTGCTTAAATTATATTTAAAATGTCTTAGAGAATGTACTCAAAACTAAGTATGGGTTTTCCTCTCGTACCATAGAAGATAAAACATAAATTGATTTGTTAATTGTGTGGGAAATGGAAAATATTAACAGCGTGGAGAGCAAGAATATGCTATCCGTATTTGATTCATAGTCAAGTCCAGAGGAAACAGAACATCAAAGATGATTTTTCAAGGCACAAGGATTTCTGTCCATTTTATGAAAATGGGGGAGGGGGTGGAAAGATACTTCCAAGGTTATGAATTTCATAAATCCCGGTTAGCAATGAAATTGGCTTTTCTGCTGGTTCTGTATCGTCTGAGACTTATGTTCTATTTGGTAACACTAAAGCTCATGGGGGGATCTAGGTAGTGCCTAGTGGGGGCCTTGGCCCCCACTCAATTATTATTATTATTATTATTATTTTTTTTTGGATTTCAATGGTGTATTGTTGAATCCCACATCGCTTGTGTTACCTGATCCTGAGCTATATATAAAACTTAGGGCAATTCTCATCTTACAAGGCGTCTTTTGAGAGTGAGTTAGGTCTATTATGGTATCAGAACTTGAGTTTTGTTTGATGTTGAGCGTGTTGAATCCAACATCAATGATGGCCTCTCCGATACCTGTTCGTAGTGGTTTGACAAAGTTCATCCTGTGCGTGAGGGGGTGTGTTGAAACCCCCACATTGATGTTGGGCCCCCCGATATCCGTTCGCAATGGTTTGTCAAAGTCCACCCTGCGCGTGAGGGTGTGTGTTGAATCCCACATCGCTTGGGTTACTTGGACCTGAGCTATATATAAAGTTTAGGGCATGTCTCATCTTACAAGACGCCTTTTGAGAGGAGTTAGGCCCATTGGATTTTTACATATATCTTATATAAAGATTTTGTTTAATTATAATACAAAAACAAAACAAGAAAGAAAGAAAGAAATATATGCATAACGCCCCACTGCAAATAAAAAATGATTTAAAAGAAAGACTTCTATGACAAACAAATATTTCTACCCCCAAAAAAGGGGTGCGGTATAAAAGTAATTCAATTTAAATTTGTTGACTTACGAGAATTTAGTTTGTATTACTATCTTTTAGCAAATTATTAAAATTTATTTGTACATGTATAATTTTATTTTTATGGTCATTTATTTAGTTTTTTATAATACTAGCGTATAACCCGTGCCTGAAGGCACGGGCATAAAAAACATTAAACCTAAAAAAATTTGACATAATTTCTAATAACATAATGGAACAATTTTTTTTTTTTTAATCCGAGACTCATCAAAAATTAGGAAACAAAAATATAAAAATATTTATTGCTCCCAATTCACATCAAACCCGAAATCATCAAACGCACCGTACGACGTGATTTGTTAACAATTTAATCTTGATAAAAAAACCAATGAAAGAACATACTTAAAACTCTATTTTGAACAACAATGTCACTAATTGTAGTACGCTTAAATAAAATAGAAATATAAAAAAAACCTAAACAACCAAGTAACATTAATTCAACGCATTCAATTGAAGACCATGAACAATTTCTGAAGAACACCACCCACCAATATAATCTAAAGAACACCATCCACCTATACAATTTAAAGAACCATTTCACAATACCTTCATACAATATTAAGTTCTCTATCTCAAGTTTTAACACAAATAAATGAAAAGGCTACTGGATTCCTAATGGGAACAAAATAAAAGTACCTAGATATATGCCTTTGAATAACAATTGATCAGTCTATTTTGCCTGCTTGAATGCAAAAAAATACCAAAAAATATCATGAACTTTAAGTTATAATATTGCAAGATTGTTTTTTTTTATTTTTTATTTTATTTCTGACACAGTACAATTAAGTAGAAACATAAAGGGTAAAAAATGTAATTTAGCAAAAAGAAATTTCAATGTCCATACAAAAAAAGGAGCGTCAACAAATATCCAAAACATCTAACACTTCAAAAACTAAGTTTAAATAAATAAAATTCAATAAAGATGAAATAAAATAAAATATATAACATTAAATAAAAATAAAAGAAAATAACATACACAATCGAAAATCATACACTAACGCAATCTCTATTTCATCTTTTCATCGATCTACAGAGATACAAAGAACCTACAATTAACAAATTCACAAATGACCATGAATAATAGGAGAATTAAATTTCAATGCATTAGTAAGAAATAAAAACACACTACTCAATTAATAACTGAACTTTGAGTCCACATTTAAACCCTATCGTATGAAAAATCAATATAGAAACACATACTCCTTTTAGGCAAGTTCTAGCATGGTCACCCACTTGGAAATTCTAAATCATCCATAAAGTCCCAGTTGTAACCTTACTAAGAAAAATTCTGCCACAATATTAGTCTTTGTTTTCATCTTTTTGTTTGTCATTTCCAAATTCTTAAACTATAATTCTTTCAAATCTTTTATACAGTCAAGCAATCTAACTAATAAGGAATTTTTCCAAATAACTGTCGACTTGTTAATTGAGAACTATGTTAAAGTAGATTTTCAAACAAAAGAGGATGTGGGTTCTTCCAACCTGTAATAATTAATCCAAACAGAAATGCAATATTTTCTTCAAAGCGTAGCATACAGAAAGGCGCTCAGCGCTTGTCTCACTGTTCCAAGGAAAGCCATCAAGAATACTTCCCGATTCACCTTTTGTCTCTCCAGTCTCAAATCTCTTTAATAATAAATTAACCTACAATTTCTGCGAGCTACAAAATATAAGAAATAAATGCTTAAAGATAGAAAATAGTAATCATAAGATTTCCTCACAGCTTGTCAAACACAAATTTTCATGGTGCTCACATTTAAGAACAAAGTAAGGGGAATTCAAAGCTTTGAGATGTGTGAATCTCCTCCAATTGTGAGAAATATACACATGATGTTTGAAATTAAATATTATGAAAATAGGAATCTGGAACTGTTGAATCCCACATTGATGTTGGGCCTCCCGATATCCGTTCGCAGTGGTTTGTCAAAATCCACCCTGCGCGTGAGGGGGTGTGTTGAATCTCACATTGCTTGTGTTAACTGATCCTAAGCTATATATAAAACTAAGGGCAATCCTCCTCTAACAAGGCGTCTTTTGAGAGTGAGTTAGGCCCATTAAAAATTTCTACATGGTATCAGAGCTAGACTTTTGTCTGATAGTGGGCGTGTTAAATCCCACATCAATGATGGGCCCCCCAATATCCGTTCACAGTGGTTTGTCAAAATCCACCCTGCGCGTGAGGGGGCGTGTTGAATCCCACATTGATGTTGGGTCTCCTGATATCCGTTCGCAGTGGTTTGTCAAAGTCCACCCTGTGCGTGAGGGGGTGTGTTGAATCCCACATCGCTTGTGTTAACTGATCCTAAGCTATATATAAAGCTAAGGGCAATCCTCCTCTTACAAGGCGTCTTTTGAGAGTGAGTTAGGCCCATTAAAAATTTCTATAGGAACTAACAATTTCGGGACACATACAAATTCGGAATAAAAACAAATAAAAATAGGAACAGAAACAGAAACAATTTCAAAACTAACTGCAACAAATGAAAATATGAACTAATAGAAACAATTTTGGTGGTAGTTCCAGTTTCATGTGACTAATAGATCCAAACAAACGAAGTTGGAATAGAGACAAAAAGTTGGGAATAGAAATAAACAGAAATTGAATATCTGGAACAAAAGCAGAATATTTGGAACATGATCAATTTATCCAAAAACCTGAATTGAAGGGTGACATTTGGATGAAAACATCTTCTTCAAATCCACATATTCTGAATGGTTATACTTGCCCATGCATAAAAGAATTATATGAGAAAGTGTGGTGACGTCGCTCAACATATCAATGCATTAAGCTAAATCAACAGAAATAATTTAAACATAGTTAAATACCTTCTTCAACTAAATTAACCAAATGCACCCTCAAGGTTCTCTTTTGTAAATAAATTTCTTTAATCATCCAAACACAGTTAAATACTTGCAAGAGTAGTCGTACCATATCTATTTTGCATATGATTTCAAACAAATCTATCAATTATAATCATCATCAGCTATTTGATTGTCCAATTGTCCTGCAATTGAGAAGTGAAGTAATATGGTGAATTGCAAAGCACCTTCATTGGCAGTATTAAATTACGAAAATGAACAAATCTAGATTAGGGTATTCTCTAAAAAATAGATGTTAAATAACAAAAAAAATTCAGTTCTATGGTTCAGTTTTGTAGATGGAAATGAGAGAATCTTCGATGAGGGGCGGCGGTGACGGTTGCTGCAATTGTGTGGTGGTCTTGATTTCAGATCTTGGAGGTCAGAGATGTTGGTGGTCTCCATTTCAAATCTAATTGGGATGAGTCGATTTTGAGATTAGGGTTCGATTTTGGTGGCCATGGTGTACCAGGTTGCGGATTGAGGTTAAATGAGACAGAGAGAGGGAGAACGTACTTGTAGAGAGCAGTAGTCATGGGGGAGATTCACCGATGTTGAAGCCGCGCCGTTCTTTGAAGCGAGAGGCGAAGATGGTAAGGGTGATGGCGAGGCATAGCTAGGCGGCGCGGTGTCGTGGTGTGGTAGTGGCAGTGTTGGTGGCGGTGGCGAAGAGAAGGTAGAGGGAGCGAGGAAGAAGGGGGGGTCAGGGGCGGCGGTTGAGAGAGAAAAGCTTGAGAGGAGGAGAGAGAGGTTGTTGTAAGATGGAGGAGACAGCCACAGAGTGGTTGTGTGGTGTTGTGGAAGCAAGCTGGAGGTACCGGTGATTTTAGAGAGAGAGAGTATACCATGGGGCTGAGTGAGAGTGAGTGCGCGGCTGAGAGGTAAAAAGTGAAAATGTAAACCCTAATTTTTTCATTTTGATTTTATAGGTAGGTTAAAACGATCCGACGGTCTTAAAATGTCTAGAGTTTTGTCTCTCATCCGACGGTCGTGAATATACCAAACCTGATTTATTATATAGATTTTATTTTATTATTTATAAAATGCCCCCGCTTGATTCTGTATGGCTTGGCTATGTTAGTTATCACACCAAGTATGCCACATGACAGACTATGGTTGCTCCACCACTCAAGTTTTCTACATTTAGTTATTTTAGATGATGTGATCATAAGTGATTCTTATAAGAAGATATGATCTATTTTGCTTTTCAACCAAAAAAAAAAGTACTAAACGCAGCTCCTGTAACATGAACTCTGTGTATGAAAGATGGAGATGTATACTTCTTCTTCTATTGCCACCTGTGTGCAGTTGCTAGAAGTTACTCAGGAGTCGGAATTCGGTGCTGAAGAAAAAGTGGATACAATGATACTCGATATTTTACTGTTTGGTGGCACATTCACTTTGGAAAGCCATCGATCATTTGTTTTACAGAAGATGAATTTAACTCTACATCCCAATATGAATATTGATTTGTTAGCTAGTAATTCTGAGTCAACTACTCAAGAATTAGATGAATGTAGTCTCTAGGGCTGGTAATTCGTGTTATCGTGTTGACATGATAATATGTGATACGAACACAACACAATAACATATTGTATCAAAAGTTTGAAACACAAACATGACTTGATATCTTATTGTGTTGACAAGGCACAACATGGTAATTAATCTTAACCTGTTGATAACGGAAGCTAATTGAAAAGAAAACAAATAAAAGAAAATAAAGATTTTCTGAATAATGCAATAATCAATAATCAAGATCAAGTCTCCCTTCCAATACAATAAAGTCTCATTATATAGGCTTAAGTATAAAGTGAAAATAATAAACATAACGGCTAGAATTCTAAAATGGAAATAATAAGCATATCAACTACTTAACAACTATAATTCTCAAATAAAAATATTAAACATAACATCTACAATTTTAAAATGGAAATAATAAATACTAATGTTTTTTTTCCCACTGTACATAAGTTTGAAGCTGTGGTTTTATTTGAACCCTATCAATTCTCCTTGGTTGGACAAAACTCGTCTCCGGAGTGTTATAGGAATGATACTCCTCCACGAGATAGTCCTCCATGAGATCGGGTGCAAGTTAGCGTAACTCCTCGCCTTGAAGCCAAGTAGCATCTGAGAATGGTTGACCTTTCCACTTAACAAGATATATTTGAAATCCCTCTTGTGAAAAGTCAATGATCTCGTCCCTAGTATTTCTTTAATTTGATCGTCAATATGTGGTGATATGCGGCGTAGCTGGAATTGGTGCAGGCAAAGTAATAGCTTTCTCACGAGGTATACCTGCAAAAACATTAGGAGGCTCGAACGTCCCTTGATAAGGTAACAAGTCTTCCATCTTGAAAACCGGAATAATACACACATCAGACGTCGAATCAAATAAATAAGCATTAGGACCCACCGGCCAAGTCTACGAACAATACAATGTGGTCCAGTAGCTCTAGCAAGCAGTTTTTTGAATGAGTGTTTTGGGTATCTTTCAAGACGTACTTGAACTATCACATGTTCACCCTCCTTGAATTCTATGTTACTGTGGTAAACATTTGCAACAAAGTTTATAATTTTTCATTACATAAAGCTATCTTGTGCCTAACATCAGCATGAAGATCACGAATATGTTAGGCAAATGATTCAGTTGTTTCAAAAGAGCGAGAATAGAGGGGCAATGGAATAAGGTCAATTGGTTGGTGAGGTGAGAACCATGTATAATCTCAAAAGAACTTTTGCCTGTAGAGCGATGGACTGAATTATTATAAGCAAACTTTGTGGTAGGCAATAGTAAGTTCTAACTACATAACTTATCACCAACTAGACAACGAAGCAAATTTCCTAAACAACCATTGACGACCTTTATTTGCCCATCAGTTTGGGGGTGAAAGGCTGAGGAGAATTTTAGAGTGGTAACAAAAAGCTTCCAAAGTGTTTTCCAAAAGTAACTGACAAATTTAGCATCTCGATCAGACACAATAGAAGTAGGTAAGTCATGCAATCGAACCACTTCCATAAAAAATAGCTTAGCCACATGCGATGCACCAATCGACACTACAAGGGATCAGATTGAGTCATTTTTGAAAACCAATCCACGATAATTATATTTGAGTCATGACCCCCAAGTCGTCCTAGGCAAACCAAGGACAAAGTCCGTACTTAGGTCCTTCCATGGCATGTGAGGAATGGGTAAAGGTGTATACATGTTCGTGTTGTTCTTCCTAGCCTTCCTAGTTGGTACGTTCGACATTGCAACACAATTTTAGAAAAATCTTTCTTCAAAATAGGCAAATAAAATCTGTTCTCCATCAAAACAATAGTTTTGTCGCGACAAAAGTGTCCCAACCCCCCTGTGAGTAATTCCCAAACTAAAAAGTCGTTAAGAGAAGTACGGGGAATACATAATTTAGTGCCTCAAAATAGATAATCATCTCAAAGGAAATAATCAAAGATGGTGAAGTCGTGACCCCTCTAAGATTTCATTAAAAATGACACTAAGGTTGGGGAAGTGGAGTACTCATATTTTAATCTTTCGAACCCGACAACATGCGTATTCATATACTGTAAAAACATACAAATTAGGCTAAGATCATCTGTCGCCTGCAGGTTTGTTCTCTACACTAGGCCTATCAAAGGATAAATGTGCATTCCTGGAGGAACTCAACCCATCCTGCATGTTCTGTACTACGCTTCTTTTGATATTGAAGATATTAAGTGCTTGATGGTTAGCATACAAAACAAACTCTTGGGGGTAATAGATAATATCTCCAGTGGCGAAGAGCCTGTACAACAACATAAAACTCTTACCATAAGTAGAATATTTTTGTTTGGTCTCATTGAGTTTTTCGCTGAAGTATGCTATTGGATGACTCTTCTGACTTAACACACCCCCAATCCAATACCAAATGCATCACGAGTAACTTTAAAGACCTTAGAAAAGTCAGGGTGTCTTAAGAAGTTGCTTCGGTTATCTTGTCTTTAATGACAAGGAAAGCTCGTGATGCCGCCTTAGTCCATTTGAACTCTCCTTTCTTCATGCACTTAGTCATTGGGGCCATAATGGTGCTAAACCCTTTAATAAAGTGCCGATAGAAAGTGGCCAACCCATGAAAACTATGAACATCCAAATGGTTTTAGGTTCTGACCACTCTTTAATGGCTCAGGGTCAACAACAATGCCTTGAGCAGACACTATGAATCCTAAGAAAAACATTTGGAGTTGCATAAAGCAACATTTTTTAAGATTAACATGCAGTCCTAAGAGTCTCAAGAACCAATCGAATATGGCTTATATGCTCGGCCTTGGAGGTGTTGTAAATAAGGATATCATCAAAGTAGATGACCAAAAATATTCCAATGAAATGACGTAAAATCTCAATCATGACCCTCATGAAGCTACTCGGTGCATTAGAAAGCCCAAGGGGCATAACTAATCATTCATAGAGGTTGTCTTGGGTCTTAAAGGCAATATTCCACTCATCCCCTAGTCAGATCCTAATTTAGTAGTAGCTACTACGCAAGTCAATCTTGGTGTACCATTTGGATCTGCTATTTGGTCTAGCAAGTCATCAAGTCTAGGGATAGAAAATCTATACTTAATTTTGATCCTATTAATGACTTGAGTATCCACACACAACTCTAAGAGCCATCCTTCTTGGGAGTCAATAAAGCGGGAACAACACAAGGACTAAGACTAGATTGAATTCGACCCCTTTGTAAGGAGTTTATCCACTTGACTATTCATTTCTTCCCGTTCTTTTGGATTCAACCTATAATAGGGGAGATTGGGCATTCGGGATCCTAATACTAAATCTATGGCATGTTGATCTCCCTCATAGATGGTAATTCATTAGGTAATTCTTTGGGTGTTATGTCGCTATTGGTGTCGAAAAATGGCGAGCAACCAGCAGTATGGTTCGGAAAGGCATGGCACATGCGAGATTGTTGATGGCGTGGAGGACTGGGGAATCTGGAATTTCCGACGCTTTGGAGGTAGCAGCAATTTGACCTGAGCTCCTCGACCCGGCCTGAGATTATATTTAGACTCCAAGATGAATAGTTCTTCGGACTCTATTCCGATTTCCGAGCACCTGCACAAAAACTCACCAGGGTTGTGCCCAGTGAAGTCCCTCCGGCGTGAGAGTAAGTATCCAGGGGAAGGGCTAAGAATGCTCTAGGGTGAATAAAGAGTGTGTACCTTTGGGCGTTTGGATGCCATAGTGTATTTATAGGCGCTGGGCTTAATTAGTGCCGCGAAATTAGGGAGCTGAGCTCGGGTTAATTAACCTAATTCGTCTGACAGCCAATGAGCTAGCGGATTAGGACTTTAAGCCCCTGGACTGGGCTTTTGGGCTCATTTGCAGAAGGCTATGGGCCGGCCCACGTGAAATGGAGAGTAGGAGCTTCAAAATGGCTTGGAGAGGCCTCAAATATGGAGAATTCGAGTTGAGAGTGCTTAGGCGCGTTAGCTCGGCTTGGGCATCTCAGCTTGGCACAATGATCTTCAGTTCGGCCTGGAGATCTTCAAGGAGAATATGAGAGGCCTAATTGGAGGGAATCCCGGCTCCTAGCTTGGCCGTTTTCCCATACTTGTTGCAATATCCTCTACGTGACGTATGTGACGAAATTCCCCCACATCAGTCGCCAAACTACGTTAACAATTTTGTGTGCCCTTCAGGGGGACTGACACTTTATTTTGTGGGAAATCGAAATTCTCATTTTCCAACTAATGCCAAAAGAACACCTGAGCCCTTACTTTCTTGCTCAAACCTCTGGCGGGATAAGATATGAAGTTCGTTCTTATAGGTGCTTTAAGAAGACGACTCATTTGTCTTATGATCTTCATTTGGGTTGTGTTTGGTTGGTTTGAAAATTATGTTTTTGCTAGCACGTTGAAAGGCAAGTATTGTCCCTACCAAAGTTCTTCGCATTCTCCCTTCCCTTCCCTTTGTTAACAATTTAATACACTTGTTCGTTCCTGCTCTATCTTATTCAAACTGAACATAAGAACACAAAGAATTAAAGATTAATTTATTCTTGTTCGATTTTTCCTAACTTTAGCCTACAATTTTTTTTATTTTTTATTTATTTTTTTTTGTGTTGAAGGGAACGGTGAGACTTATTTTTCAACCTGCCGAGGAGGGAGGTGCCGGTGCATCTCATATGATAAAGGAAGGTGCTCTTGGCGATGCTGAGGCAATATTCGGGATGCATGTAGATTATACAATACCCACAGGGACAATTGCATCTATCTCGGGGCCTTGTTTGGCTGCTGTGTCCATTTTCGAAGCCAAAATACAAGGAAAAGGTGGGCATGCTGCTGCACCCCATGCTAGTGTGGATCCGATACTTGCTGCTTCTTCTGTGATTTTGGAATTGCAACAAATCGTTTCTAGAGAAGTAGATCCGCTCCATAGTCAAGTAGGTTCCCCACGGGACTCATTTTTTTTTTTTTTTTTTTTTATGTCTGTTTTGTGTTTCTCAGTATCGCTTTCACCGATTTTCCCCCTTTTTGAATGCTGTTTTTCCCCCTTAAAGTTTTTAACTCTTTAGTTTCCTATTTTGTTGAAATATTACTAAAGATGGAATTTTGCAAGCATGTTGAATTAAAGCAAGATATTCTTACTACACTATCAGACATACTTTTTATTTTATTATTTTTAACTTCTACATTTAAGTGAATATACTTGTTTGACAAATTAATTTTTATTTATATTACTATAAAATGTACTTAAAAAAACATTACCAAACAGTGATAACAACTTCTGCTGCGTTTCTTCCTTTTGAGTCTCAGACTGCTCTATCCATTTTGCTCAAAAGGATGAACGATTAAGCAGGCTTCGGGCATTTACATTTTGAATACTAGTGATAAATTAATGCTAATATTTTTTTTTTGTGAAGGTGTTGTCTGTTACTTTCGTCAGAGGTGGGTCAGCATTCAATGTAATTCCAGACTATGTTGAACTTGGGGGCACTTTGAGGAGTCTCACTACAGAAGGTTTGCGCCGACTTCAACAAAGGGTGACAGAGGTATTATAACTAGTCCTAATGGCGGAGCTATACAAAGCCAGGGGGACTCCAACCCCCCCCTCCCTGGCGATTTATTTAAATATTTAGTAAACATCTAAAATAATTTTTTAGTCCCCTCTCAATCAATTTTCTAGATTCGCCGCTACAGTCTAGTCCTTACACTTTGCAATCTATGTTTGGCATATCACTATCTGGGGGTACCTCGAATTTTTGTGCTGGCTATAATATAAAATGTTTAGTGTTTTGAACCTGCACGCCCTTTTTTTAGTTAAAAAAGAGGTGGATAAGTTGACAGGGAAAAGAAAAAGAAAACAGATCGGGATAAAAAACTGAGAGGGCAACAGGGGATCCGAAAAGTGGATAGATGGGGCCTAAATTTTCTTTTAGAGATTAATATAAATGGAGTTTATATATAATTCCAATTGTTTTAAATGATTTTTTTTCTCTATAAATATAGGGATAAAAATGTAAATTTCCAAAAACTTTTCCTCTAAGGTAGTGTTTGGTTGCGTGGAATTGGAGTCTAGGAATTAGAATTAGACATGAACGCATGTAAAAATCTGAAAATTTACACGTCTTCATTTCGAATTCCAATTTTCAGGCTTCAATTCCATGCTCCCAAACTCTACCTAACGGATTTCATAAGACAATCTCAATAGCCCTCTATTTTTGCCGAAACAATCTCAACCCTTAATTCTGAGATATATTCGAAAAACAGTGTTACGTAGATTGATGCTTTTATGCATAAGAATGTAGGACTTTTCACTTGTACTCTTTGCCTTAACTAGTACTTATCGCCATGACTCCACTCTTTAATGCCTTCTTCCCAAATTGGGAATGGACTAGGGTTATGAACCAAATAAAGTTGTTGCGGGAGAGAGGCCTGCAATAATTATTTGTTGCCAATAGACCGGTGGTAAAGGAAAACCAATTCAGAAAGGCCTTGTTTGGTTAGTGTGTTTGTTCCCTGATTCTCGTTCCCACTCCTAAAATTTTGGGATTAATGTACAAAAATGCGTTTGGTAATCATGTTTCTAATTTTGGGAGTAATTCTTGAATTTCTTAAGAATCAGAGAAACAAAAAAATATTGATTCCTATTCATTCCCACAAAACTATTCCCACTTGCCGGCTGCCATAAATTTAAAGAAAAATAAATAAATGTTGCAACCAAAAGAAGAAACGATTTTGGGACGATGGTCGTTATCATACATGTTTCTATTTTCGGAATACTTGAAATAGAATTCTCATTTCATCCCATCCCATTTTATTAGAAGTAGAAACAGAAAAACAAAAGCACTAATCAAACGTCACCAAAGATACCAATACTAGTAAATATAGTTCGGAAAAGTATTACAAAAATGATTATGCCTATTATAGTATCCTAGTGGACTCTACTTTAACTTATGAACTCATTAATGCCTTAAAAAAGTTAAAAAAAAAATTATGATTACAAAAATCATCATGTAACTGATGATAATTTGCCCTTGTCTTGTCTTGACATGTAGGTCATCATTGGACAGGCGGCCGTTCACAGATGCAAAGCAACCGTCGACATGAAAGAAGACGATGACACGCAATATCCGGCTACAGTCAACGACGAGAACTTACACAGACACGTGGAGAGGGTCGGCAAGATCTTGCTCGGTCCTGAGAATGTGAAGGTGGCAAACAAGGTGATGGCGGGGGAGGACTTTGCCTTCTATCAAGAAGTGATTCCGGGAGTCATGTTTGGCATTGGGATAGGGAATGAAAAAGCAGGGTCGGTTCACTCCCCGCACTCCCCTCATTTCTTCCTCGACGAGGATGTTCTTCCGATTGGGGCAGCGGTTCATGCTGCTCTCGCAGAGGCTTATATAAACGATCACCAACAGTCTTAATGGTCTGTTTGGTGTTGAAGAAAAACAGTTTTTTTTTTCCAATTTTTTGGAGTGCGTTTGAGTGAGTTATTTGAAAAAGGAATTTGATTTGGAAGGAGAGAATTGTAAATTTTTGCGAAGCCTTTTTCTTGTGAATTTTACATGTCCCTCTTTCAAACCAAATTATTTATATATTTCACCCAAATGCATTTTTTTTCTTCCTGTTGTTATATATGCATAGCATGAATTAAACTGTTTGCTCTTCACAACTGTTGTGTATAGATTGTGGATGAAATAGATGGGATGGAAGTGTTGTTGAAATATTCAAATTTTCTTTCTCTGAATGGTTTTTGGCCATTCTCAACTCTAAAAGTTGGTTTTTTGATCACTAATCCATTTCACATTCGATGTGAGATAAATCTAACAATCTTTCCTTCACATTGAGTTTTTGATGGGCTAATTTTCAACCAGTCTCTTTCTTTGTGGTTATTGAGCCAAAGTTGTTTTAATTTTGACTATAATATTAATATAGGATGGTTTTGGATTTCTTTCACTTCAAAAATTAGTTTGAGGTAAAAAATTTCTTCATATTTATAATGTGAGCACTAATATTCTGAGCACTAATATTTTCTATTGGGATAAACCCATATAGGCTATGGAATAAATATATTTTAGTTGAACCTCTACGCAAGAGGCTAGATTATATGAGGTGCGTCCACCAAGGATAAACCCTCTTTTCCATGGATAAAATATTCTGTGATGAGTCATCCATATTGTGTATTGCCAAGCATTTTAATCAATTTAGGCCAAAAGGTTGTTAAAAACATTTCTCTCTGTAAAGATAAGGATTAGACGACGAATCTCATTGCTTGCTTATAGAAAAAGGTAAAGCACATCACATGCATGGGGGAATGGAAAAGGAATGCATGAATCCTGAATAGTGATTTCTCCTGGAACTTCCCCCATCAAATTAAACTTGCTTTTCCTGTCAACAATTTTTTATTTTTTGGGGATAAATTACACTTTCAACTCTTTTAACATTTTTCAATTTGGACCCTAAACCCTTTTTGTGTTTATATGCTGAAAAATTCAAATATTTGTCTTTAGGTGGATTATATATTATGGCTCAATTTTCATTTTATCTCTTGATGTATCTCTCTTTTTTTTTTTTTTTAAGTCTCTTGATTATCATATTTGAGTCTAACTGATCTAATTGTTAAGATTTGTTAACTCTGTTATTCAAAGGATTACACGAGACAAAATTAATTGGTAATATTCCATTTTAACTCCTAAATTATAAGTTGTCAATTTTGTCTTTTCACTATCATATTTAAGTTGAACTGATCCAATTGTTAACATCTGTTAACTTTTCTAGTGGAAGAAACATGCGTGATGGATATGCAGGTCGACCCGGGGGCTAGCCACCAAGGCACCCCAAACTTTGGGGACACTCTTCATTTTGACCCTATATTTTTTTTATATTTAAAATATTTTTATCAATATTATGTCAAATAAAAAAAAAATCTCATTTTTGTTTTAATCACTAAATCAACTATTTGAGAGATCTCATTTTCAAATTTTGTCTAGGCCTCTGATTTTTCAGGATCGATTCTATGAATATGATTAAGTTAATAAAGGACATATGATGGACTAAGATGCAAGTTGACCCACAATTTAGGGGGTCAAAGTAGGAATTAGTGCATTGGAGATTTTCATTGATCTCCAATTTTAATGTTTTTTCTTTATATAAACGGTTGAAAACGGTTAGAGAGGGAGTTTTGAACATTAGACCTAAACTAAGGAGACACACAAAATAATCGCTATGCTACTCATCAATCCTAATGCCTTTGATCAGGCGTCAAGTTCTCTAAAGGCAACTTCTTGGCTAAGTAACAAAGCCCACATGGGCAGCAATCCGTTTCTAGTGTCAAAGACAAATTAAAGTGGATATAACCCTCTTTTTGATCGAACGACTAATGAGGCAAAAGATGACATATCTTTATATTCTTGTGACTCACAATTCCACAAGCATATGCCCCATCCATCTATAAATTCTCAATTCAAATAATCTTTTTGATTAGAGGCCTCTAGAAAGTAATTATTAAATTAAGGTCCTATGAAAAAAAAAAAGGCAACAAGAAATCAATAAGAAAAGAAAAAAAGAGGGAAGAAAAAGTATATGTTCCTTTTTCCAGGGGAATCTTTGTAATTAATTCATTGTTTGCATGAATTAAGGTTAACCTTAATCAAAAGTATTAATAGATTACAGTTTATACCCCCTAAATCATCTAATTGATCTTATGGAGCTGTCAGCTTTGACAATTGAATCCACAAAATGCGAGATTTGTGTTTGTTGAAATAATTGAGATGGAGAATGTTGAGAGAGAATATGAGACGGTTGTATTGATATGTGTAAAAGATACAATACACATAGATATACAAAGAGTTTATATATATAGAGTGACTACGATTTTCCTAATAGGATTGGGTATTGGTTGACCTAGTGGGCCAAGACCTACATACATGTATTAACATCCATTTTCAAACTCAAGATGGTAGATTAGACGCGAACTTGAGTTTGAAAAGTAAAGTATGAAAGCGTTTAAGTGGATGAGTGTTGGTGAAAATATTTGTTATCTGATCGACTTAACTGGCAGAGTGAAGTCGAACAATATTCTAGAGAATGTGATGATAGATGAAGTGACAATAAGTCTCGATGTACTTTGTACGTTCGTGAAAAACGTCATTATTGGTAATCCAACATTCCTATTGTCATTATGTAAAACAGTGGCAATAGGGGAGGAGACCCCACACCAACGAGGAGTTAACAAAGCCAAAATAGTTCTTGTGCTGCATCAATGATGACACGATATTCAGCTTCAGTACTGAAGCGCGTAACCACAGTTTATTTCAAATTATGCCAGGAAATGATAGAGTTACTCAAGAAAAAATAGTAACTAGTGGTTAAATATCTATCGGCGGGACCTGTGATCCAGTCAGTATAAGAATAAACCTGTAAGGTAGGAGTGAACTAGGAGGAAAAATAAAATTAGTGAAATACGGTGCCCTTGACATACCGAACAATGCAAAAAACAACCAAGTAATTAGTAGTTCAAGGAGCGGACAAGAACTGGTTGATTTGATGGATGACATAGGTAATGTCTGAGCGAGTAATTGTAAGATATACCAAACTTCCAAATAGTTGGCGAGACAGAGTGACATTTGGGAGATGTGAGCCATTGAGTGGAGTAAGTATGATATTCGGCTCTAGAGGAGTGTTAACAGTGATAGAGTCTGACGCGGCCCGTTTTTCCGAAAAGGAAAAGAATAATAAATAATAATTATTACTTAAGGATAAGGTTTTTTTTTTGAAGCGCCGGTTTTCTCAAAAAATATACTTAGGCCGTTTTAAAAATAAAAAATCGTCATATAGCATTGGGTTTAAATGGTGTGTTAGGTCACCGAATTTTTAGAAAACAATTTAAAAGGTCTAAGTAAAAAATTAAGTAAAAAAAAAACACGGTCAAAAAAAAGATTTATTTAAAGGTTCGGGGGTCGGTTACGCTCGTAGAAGGTGTTAGGCACCTCAAGACGTACGTCCGAAAATGGTACTTTATGTCTAACTAAGTCCAATTAGTTTAGTTCGAATGTTTTATTTTATTTTGAAATTATTTTATTCTTATAAAATATTTTTGGTATATTTACAAATAAAGTGGGATAAGTTTTTGAATTTTTTGGAATGTTCCCCCGGTATAACCTCTTATCAAATATTAAGGATTCGATAAGGATGGTCTTCGGGGGGTATTCGTATATGTTTCCTAAATACTTCTTTACTTTAAATGGGCAAACTCAAATAAGTGAATAAATATGAAAATATGAATGCAAAAACTAAAATTATATGAATTTATTTTATATACAAAAACGCCCAAAAAAGAATTAAAGGGTTTAATTTAAATATGTCAATGCAAACTGATATCAATACTACGTGAATTAACTTGATTATATGTGACAATGATTTAATTATAACAAAAAATGTAAGTGATGCGTGTGTTGTGACTAGATATGAAAAAGTAACATGGATTTATGAAATATATAAAAAAAAAAAACTATGTGTAGAAAAAAAAATGTGTGAGTGATGAAAGTGTACTAAACATGCCGTCTAAATAATGCAAAAAGTAAATATGCTAGATGGATGCAAAAATATCTATTTTAAATTTGCCCAATTAATTTAAAGAAGTTCCTTTGAAATTCTCTTAAATTCTATCGTTATGAGAATGGAGGGAGGTTCGCAGAAATAATTTAGTTGAAATTAATTTTTTCGAAACTTAAACGAAATCTCATGAAAAGTTTACCGAGGGAAGATATTTCCTAAAACCATTTGTTTCGAAATTCTACTCGGGTCGGGGAATGAAAACAAGGCCATGGAAAACTCTTCAACGATTTATCAAATTGTCGGATTCAATTTAAAGTTCATAAGGATTAATTCCTACAAATAAAATATTTTATTATTTTTTTTATTTTATTTTTTATTTTTTAGAGTTTTGATAAGAAAAATGAAATAAAAAAAATGCAGCAAAATAAATAATAAAACATTCTTTACCTAACGCTCGGGGTTAGGTTTAAGCACGAGAAACCCACTCTGCCGTTTTCATCGGATCATCGGACGACTTATTTTTTTTAGCTTTTCTTCTATTCTAGGCCAAGAATCCTGACGCTCGGGCTTTTCCTCTCTCGCAGACGACTTCCCGAATGGACTTGAGAATCACTCTTCTAAAAGAGATGACTCATCTCAATTTTTGAATCTCCCCGAAGGATTTCTCTTTGAATTTTTGTGTCTAAACTATGAGGAGAAGGGTCTTATTTATAGAAAGGATGTGAAATGAAAAATTCTAAAAATCCTAGGAAACTCTAGTTCCAATTCGACGAGGAAAATGAAACAAAATCTAAAAGGAAAGGGAAAAGGAAACTTAATCCCATTTTGACAAGTAAACATTTTCTTTTCCATTTTTTTTTAGTTTTATTTTTTTTCTTTTTTTCTTTTATCTTTCATTTCTTTTTTCATTTTTTTTTTCTCTATTTTATTTTTTATTTTTTTGGAAATAAAAATAAAATAAATTTTAAAATAAAGTATAAAATTTTTGTGGGACAGTCAAAATGCCGTGTCTACAGTTGCCCCTCTTTGTCATGCGAGTTTCACTTTCTTGACAAAGATAGGAGATCACGTAATTTTGAACGTCTCATTTTTTGATTTTTTTCAAAGTGCATTTTTCAATGACAAAATAAATAAAATAAAATGACTTATGACGATATTCATGACGAACAAGTGTCTATTTAAAGGATCATTTAAAATAATAAAAAAAAGACTCATGATAATACTGATAACGAACAAATGTTCGTTTAAAGGATCATTTAGAGTGATAAAAAAACAGAGACACATGACGATACTCATGACGAACAAGTGTCTATTTAGATGATCGTTTGTAATGAAAAAAGACTCATGACGAACAAATATCCGTTTAGAGGATCATTTAGAGTGATAACAAAATGACTCATGACGATACTCATGACGAATAAGTATCCGTTTAAATAATCGTTTAGAGTGATGAAAAATAGACTCATGACGATACTCATAACGAACAAGTGTCCGTTTAGAGGATCGTTTAGAGTAATAGAAAATGGCTCAAACCCCAGCCCTCTTGGATGGGGGACAAAAGAAAGTCCAGAGGTATAAAATACACCCAAGCTTGTTGCTGGGCAAAAATAAGAGATCAAGGATATAAAATGTGCCCCAGCCTTCGGCTAGAACTGACTCTCAAATGACCGAATCTTTATAGGTTGCCTACGTACCTTAGCATTGCGCCAAGGATCAGGTTTAGCGTAGTTCACTTGACGCCCCTTTCAGGGAAAAATGCATACCTGGATGCTCATTTAGCTTCTAAATTTTTAGCAATAAGAGTTTCCAATTTGAGTCCGCCGAAAGGTGAGAGGTCCTAGTGTCCATGTTGATCCTAAGATTTTAATGAACAATTAAGTATTGATATTTTGGTGGAACTAATGTTTGATAAAGTATTTTAGTGATTTAAAGTTCCAGTGACGAAGATATCAAATTAAATGGATGCTAAATGATGAAATTGAAGATATTGAAGATCAAATTAAATAGATACTAAATGATGAAGTTGAAAATATTGAAAATCAAATTAAATGGATGCTAAATGATGAAGTTGAAGATTTAAGAGTTTGAAGAAATTAAGGAAAACAATCCAGGTAAATTTCAACTCTTAATATCCCAATTAGGAACACACACATTATTTTGATGGACAATTAAGTATTGATGTTTTGGTGGAACTAATATTTGATCTTAGAAATTGTTTCTGATTTTTGAAGAAAATATTTTTACAAATAATTTCTTAAATGTAATTACGTGCTCCAATTTGCTACTCATATCTTGTTAAAATCAAATTTTTGTATCTCACGTTTTTCTATCACTAGTCAGGATATTAATTGAGTTATTATTTATCTGAGGTGGTAGAAGCTCCTGAGTGAGATTTACTTCTTATCAATTTGTGTATTGGTGAGTTGTGACGGATTAAATATCATTGAGAATATATAATCAAGGGTAGCCGAGTTTCAATCTCTTCCTATAAAGAGATTGATGTATTAATTCTTCCTGAATAGAATTAGTGTGAGTGAATTGTAAAGATTCCATCCTTACCTGTGAAAAGGATACTTGGAATGTTGTGTGAGATTTTGATTCTTGAGCCGTAGTGATAAAAAGAATTAGATTAATCTTAAACCTGTAAAAAGATAGGTTATTCTTGAGTTTGTAAAAAGTAGAGGTTATTTCTTAACCTTTGAAAATGAAATTGTAAAAGTTGATTCTGAGTCTGTAAGAGAATCGGTGTGTGGGTTTGATTCCTACCTTTAAAAGGATTTAGAGAATTAGTGGGTGCGAATCTCCGTGGGGCTCGGAGGACTGGACTAGCCAAGGGTTGCTTGGTGAACCAGGATATATCTTGGTGTGTTACACTATTACTTTGTTATTTTTGTTATTTAGGTATGCACTTAGTTAATTAATTTATTTTGCTGTGATATAAAGATAATAATTAATTTAGGAAGTAAATTAATTATTTGATTTATTCAAGTTATATTCTGATTATTTTTTAATTACCCAATTCACCTCCCCTCTTGGGTATTCTACTGGGCTAACAGTCCATACTTCTGGTCTTTTTCGAGAACCATATAAGTAGACAAGCAAACACATGCAAAACAAAATTTTAGTCAGAAAGCTTGTCCCCTTTGATGATTCGCAATTCTGTTCCCCCCTTTCGGTCGTAATCGCTTCGGCTGATAGCGCTTAAATCGGAGCAATATCGAGAGATTCCTCCGTTTGAATTTAGAAGTTTCGCTTTCCAACTCAGGGCCTGACATGCCTCAAGGTGATTCAATGAGATTTTTTTTTTTTTTTTTTTTGTAACTTCTGAGATTTCGCTTTTCAACTCATGGGACGGTCCAACATGCTTCATCAAGGTCTCCTTAGTTTGTTCGACTGGTGTAGACACGACATTTTGACCGTCTCGCAAAATTTTTATGTTTTATCTTAAAATTTATTTTATTTTTATTTTCAAAAAAAAAAGAAAAAAGAAAAGAAAAAATGGAAAAAGAAAAGAAAGATAAAAGAAAAAAAAAAAAACTGAAAAAAAAAAGGAAAAGAAAAAGTTTCCTTGTCAAAATGGGATTATGTTTCCTTTTCCCTTTCCTTTTAGGTTTTGTTTCCTTTTCCTCGTCGAATTGGGACTCGGGTTTCCTAGGGTTTCTAGGATTTTTCACTCCCCATCCTTATTATAAATAGGACTCTCCTCCTCATAGGTTAGACACAAAAATTCAGAGAAAAACCTTTTGGGGATATTCAAAAATTGAGATAAAAGATTCTTAGATAGTGATTCTCATCGTAACCCCTTTCGGGAAGCTGTCTGCGCGAGAGAAAAGACCGTGCATCGGGATTCTTGGCCTAGAACAGGTATGTTTTTTTTAATTTTTAATTCTTTTAGTTTATTTTATTGTCTTCGCAATTTAAATTTCTGCAAGTTTTTTTTTTTTTTTTTTTTTTTTTTTTTTTTTATCCAATGACTCAATGAAAAACACCAGGATGAGATTCCTCATTCTCAATCTGAACCTTTGAGTGTTTAGACGAAGACACCCGTATCTCACTGTTTTTTTATATTTTTTATTTTCTGTATTTTTTTGTTTTATAATAATAAAGAGGAAAAACTTAAAAAACAAGTCGTCCAATGATCCAATAAAAACGCTGGGGTGGATTTCTCGTGCTTAAACCTAACCCTGAACGTTAGGTAAATGATGTTTTATTATTTATTTTGCTGCATTTTTTAAATTTTGTATTTTTTTGCATTTTTTTAATTTTAATTTTAATTTTAATTTTATTCTTCTTATCAAAACCAAAAAAATAATATAAAATAATAATAATAAATCTTTTATTGGTAGTAATTAATCTTTACAAACCTTAAATTGAATCCGATGATTCGATAAATCGTGGGAGAGTTTTCCGTGGCCTCGTTTCCATTTCCTGACCCAAGTGAAATTTAGAAATGAATGGTTTTAGAAAATCTCTTCCCTCGGTAAATTTTTCGTGGAATTTCGTTTAAGTTTCGGAAATATTAATTTCAACTAAATTGTTTCCGCGAACCTCTCTCGATTCTCATATTCATAGAATTTGAGGGAATTTCAAATCGGGACTTCTTTAAATTAATTGGGCAAACTTAAAATAAATATTTTTGCGTCCATTTAGTATATTTACTTCTTTCATTATTTAGACAACATGTTTAGTATACTTTCACCACTCACACTTTTTTTTTTCTACGTATAGTTTTTTTAATTTCATATATTCATGCTACTTTTTCATATCTATCATGACACCTGCACCACTTACGATTTTTTTTTTTAATAATTAAATCAGTGTCACATATAATCAAGTTAATTCACGTAGTATTTGTATCAATTTGCATTGACATATTTAAATTAAATCCTTTAATTTTTATTTTATTTTTGGTCATTTTTGCATATAAAATAAAATTCATATAATCTTAGTTTTTACATTCATATTTTCATATTTATTCACTTATTTGAGTTTGCCCATTTAAAGTAAAGAAATCTTTAGGAAACATATATAAATACCCCCCAGAGATCATTCTTATCGAATCCTTAATATTCGATAAGAGGTTATACTGGGAGAACATTACAAAAAATCTAAAAATTTGTCCCACCTTATTTGTAAAAATACCAAAAAGATTTTATAAGAAGGAAATGAATTCAAAATAAAATAAAACACTCGGACTAAACTAATTGGACATAAGGTACCATTTTCGGACGGGCGTCTTGAGGTGCCTAACACCTTTCCAGAGCGTAACCGACCCCCGAGCCTTTAAATGAATCTTTGGTTTGACCGTGTTTTTTTGGGGTCAATTTTTTACTTAGGCCTTTTAAATTATTTTCTAAAATTCGGTGACCTAGCACACTATTTAAATTCAATGTTAAGTGGCGACTCCTTATTTTTTTAAAAACAGTCTAAGAATTTTTTGAAAATCGGCACTTTAAAAATCCCATCTCCTTAAAATTAATTATTATTTAATATTCTTTTTCTCTTGAAAAAACGAGGCGCGTCAACTGGATTCTTGTCTTTTCAAATTTCTAGGTGATTCGATGTTTGGGGTTCTAATATTCCTATATGTTCTGTGTTTTCTCAAATCTTACAAAACTGATTTAGTCCAAAAATGGGCAAATGTTGAAAATTACTAAAGGAGTACCTTCAATGTCTGATATGATTTTCTGTGAGATCTTGAGTCGGATTGTAGAGGAATATGATTCCAATACATTTCCAGATCACGACCAATGTTTCTTTTCACAAATTATGATTCCATTCAAATCCATCAAGTTTTGATCTCAAAAAACGTTGTTAGCCTACCAAATTAAGTTGAGGCGAAAACTTGGAACGGATAAAACTATCCTCTTTCTTTCTTCTTCTAATCTCTTCCATATTTGCACCAACGCTTCTTGCTCGGTTAGTCCATATTTCCAAAAAAAAATTCTTTTTTATTTTTTTTTCGTTTTTTTTTTTCATTTTTTTTAAATAGATGATCGAACTTACGTTGGTTCAGGAGCAGTCGTGCTTATCAATGAACTTGATCTTCTTTGCGAATTGAAATCTTCTTGCAACATTTGAGAGTTTCTTCATTGGGATCATTGGCCTGAGATGATTGTGTTCCCTTTTCGCCATTGGGTGACTCTGACAGCAAGCGAACTGGGATATTTACACCCAGTTTTATTAATCACTAAAAGACCACCAGAGATAGTTTGACCAGCTTGCAACAATATTTCAAAGCATCGTTAGGACAATGGATACCAATCTTGACTTTCGAATCCCCCAATACTCTGGAATTGTTGTTGAATTTGGTTAGGGGCCTTTTGGATCTCACCATTATTTGGCTAAACAAAATCTTTCTTTGCTTTTAGTCCCATTGGATCGTGGTCTAGCTCTGTATTAAAATCATACCTTCACATCCTCGCTCAGTCATATCATATACAACATATGTAGGCAATTTTAGGCACCTGAAAGAGTAAGATTTAAACATTAGACCACAGTTTTGGATAAACAGTATTGCATTATTGAAATTTAAAAAGTCATTACAGAGCAAATCCTTTTCCATCCAAAAGACCAACGGGATGGAAAGGTGAGCACGTGAAAATGTCCCAATTTTATCAAAACACCTATCAGATTGAAAGTAAACAAGAACCCCAGTTTTGCAGAGTTTAGATTTTTTCAAATTGAGCCTCGAACACATGGCTCACTCTCATCTCTGCTAACGTTTTGCTAAAGATCGGTTTCACCACTCCCTAAAGAGGCATGCTCAGGTAGCGGATTCTGTTGACAGTTTGGTGCACTAGTCTCAAGTTTTTTAGGAAATGTGATGGCTCCTATTTGTATGAACTCCAGGATCTTGTATTTCAAGTAATACCATTGCTCAGTTGTATGTCCCCTAGCTCCCGAGTGGTATTCACATAAAGCATTCAAAGATGCGATTTTACTTCCAGGCTTAGGCTCGTAGGATGGAAGGGTTGTCAGCATCCCTTACTTCAAACAACTCTGATACAGCTCGGTGATTGAGATCAGAAGGTCCAACAGTTTATTTTTGTCGTTTTGGAAGTTTTTCCCTATAGCACGAGATAGATAATATTTGTGGTATTGGGTTCTTGGCCTTAGGGTGTGGTTAGGAATTTGAGGTAGGGTGTTCGGGTTTAGTTGATATGTAATGGAAGAGGGTGCTTGGTAGGTTTCGGGATAATATTGGAGAGTGTGATTTTGGTAAGGGAGAGGTACGTTCTGGTAATAGCGGGGACGATTTTGGGAATATGGTTGGTTCTGGGGGTAATGTTGGTTTTGAAAATTTTGAGGGGGATAGTTGTGATATTGGTTGTTCTAGTTCGGGTAGTTTTGGGGATAGGAAGCTTGGGGGTAATTTTGGTGATGGGCTTGCTGAGGGAAAACGACAACGACTATCTCATTATCCTTTTTCTTTGGTGGGGCTCACCTCTTAGTCGGATCGGGAGAGGTCCCTTTAATATTTCCGCTTCTTATTCCCTCTTCTATCACTTCGGCTTGTTTGATCGCATCACTGAAAGAAATCACTGCTATGCTCGATAGATCTCGATAGAACGGTAGTACTTGGATCAACTTGAATATCTCTAACTGAGCCTCTTCGTTTAGCCTGGGGACAACTTTGGCAGCCTCCTGCCTCCAGCGAGCAGTGTATTTTCGGAAACTTTCATCTTTCTTCTTTAGTATCTGGTACAGGGTATTACGGTCCGGCGCTGCATCCTTATTGTACACATACTACTCACAGAAAGCCTCTACCAGATCCTCGAACGTTTTAATCTGCGATAGGTCCAGGGTCATGTACCAACTGAGAGCCGATCCTTTCAGCGATCTCCAAAACATTTTCAGACAAAAGTCTTCATTCTGAGCATGGACTCCCAACTCCTTCTTGTAGATGTTGACATGCCATTCTGGGGGACCAGTGCCGTCATACTTAGTGAACTCCGAAACTACCAAGTTTTTTGGATACACCACCCGGGGCAATGCTGACAACTCCTTGTACATTGCTTTCCTGGCACTACAAGAAAAATGGGTTTTGGCTAAAAAAAATTTTTGTAGCTAAAGCCCTAATTTCGTACCGAAAATGTTTTAGCGATGAAAAAATTATTGTTCCAATTTCGTAGCCTATGCGCCGTAGCAGAAGGTTTTTGGCGACGAATTGTTAGTTCGTCGCGCAAGACTACTATTTCGCGACAAATCATTTCGTAGCTAAATTCGTAGTTAATAAATTTATTTCGTAGCCAAAGAGTAATTAAAAATCACAGGGATAATTTTTTGGCGATGAAAATTTTTGTCGCCAAAAAATAACTAAAATGGCGGGAATTCTTTTGGCGACGAAATTATTTTTGTAGCCAAAAAATATATTGGCTACAAAAATAACATTTGTAGCAAATTACTCTACTTAAAGCTATGAATGTCAATTTATAGTCATCAACCAATCAATAAAAAGTAACCAAAACTATACAATTGTATTAAAAGTCAAATAGCCAAAATATACCAATATTCTTAAACATTAATATGACCAAAAAAACAAAATATCTTACAAAATATCATTACAAAATAACTAAGAAGCAATCTATAGATGATAAGCGATATCCATTGCCCATTTGCCCTCTGATGTGTGATCCGATGTAGATCAATCCTACCTCGAACCTGCAATTATTGAATTTTCATCTATATCACATACAATAATTGACCATCAAGGTATAAATTGAATTAGAATAATAGACATACCATTTTTCAAAATGTTATACCGAATGACCTTGAGCCCGAAACATGAATCTGTAAACACAAACAGAGAAATAAAAACTAAAACACAGAAACAGAAACAGAAACAAAGAAACGCAAATAGAAACAAAAACAAAAACAGCAACAGAAACAGAGAACAACAGCAAAAACAGAGAACAAGGATAATTCATGTTTCCAGTCAGCCAAAGATTTCAGGAAAAGATATAAAAACTTGAAAACAAACAACAGTACACAAATACATCACCTTTTTTTTTTTTATTATTATTATTATTTGAACAACAACCGTATAGTAATTCTAGGAAATAAAATGTTCTAAATCCACATCAAAACTATAAATTTGAAGAAGATACAGGATAGAGTAACCTGATCAAGTATAAGAGATTATTCCCTTCACGCATCTTTAGCAGCCTCAATCTTTTTGGTTAACCTTAGCTGTCTTGGACACCAATTTCTTCAACACCAGTTGACGAAGTTTTTGAAGGAGGTGGCTCGGAACATGCCCTCAGCACTGCTTCATTCTTCCAAACATGACGAAGACGCTTCTTGGCGTTAGAACCAGCTTCAGTTAGCAAAGGAAACAACTTCCCAAAATTCCAACATAAATTAACAATTAAATGAACAAATTTTAATAGGAATAAATCGCAACGAAGATCAAAATCGAAACAAAATCACAGGATGAGAAAGAGACACAACGTCCTAGATCGCTTCAACTCAAATCATTTCGATTCAAATCGTTGAAGATCTGAAGATAAAAAACGCAACTAACATTAAGGGTAGAATCATAGATCTGAATAGAGAGCAAGGCAACAAACAAACCCAAACATAGGTCTTGATCGAAACAAAATAGATCTGAGCATAAAATCAAACCTTTCATTCGCAACTTCAATCTCAAAATCCGTCGGCATAACGACGGCGAACGGCGCACGACGTAACAACGGTGAACGGTGCAGAAGCGATGCCCTCTTCAATTTGAAAGATTTGGTTGTGAAAACTTAGATCGAAGTTGATAGGGAAAAAACTATGATCCGTGCTCAAAATCCTCAAAGAAATCGCATCAGTTTCGGCGACCGACGGGGATATTTTGGATGGTGGCTTGGAAATCTCTCTCTCTCTAAGCAAATGTGTTTGGGCTTAGGTTGTGTCAAATGACTTAGGTTTTGTTTGCTACTAAGGCGAGGAACAAAATTTTGAAGAGCGGGAAAATTTTTTGTTGACAAACATTAGGTTTCGTGCTATTCTGAAAACATTTGGATTAAAAAAAATATTATTATTTTTTAATTTATTTCATTATTTCCTTTAAAATTTGTTTATTTTTTATTTTTTTCATTATTTTCTTTAAAATTGTAGTTGAATTATAATAAAATACAATATTATGTATTTAATTCAATTTTTATTTTTAGGACACTAATTTTAGTTCTTATATATTATATTTAAATGATATTTTTTTATTACTAATTTAATTTTATTGGTGCCAACTCAAACCATACACATTTGTGACAAATTCAAAAACTTATAGTGTAAGCTATGTATTTGGTTCCAGGTCGTCGATTAGACGGTTGGCTTGGTAGTGGAGGGATGAGATCGAGAGAGAAGGATGAGAGAACTAAAGGGTTTGGGGATGGGTATGAGGAGAGCGTGGGGAAAATCTAGACAAAAATAGATTTTTTTATTATTTTTTTTTTCAGCCAATGTAATAGCGAGAAAGTGGGCGCCAAAATCATGGTGGGGGAGGGAAAACAATTGGCGATGAAACTCATTCGTAGCCCAATATCAGATATAAGCAACCACTTTGGCGATGAACCACTTTCGTCGCAGATATAGTAGAGGGTAATTAATTATGACGAAAATGGTTCATCGCCAAATAAAAACATATCCCATGCTAAATTAGCGACGAAATATTTTCGTCGCCAATATGCTAGCGGGAAAAATTTCCTTTTTTTTTGTTTGGCGCCAAGAATTGATCGGACTAATAGCGACGAATTCTAAAATTTCGTCGCCTATTAACAACCTATGGCTACAAAATTGTACTTCGTCGCCAAAGGAGGTCACATTTGGCTACGATTATTCATTTTGTAGCCAGTAGACACATTTGGCGACAATTATTGTGTCGTCGCCAAAAAAATTTGTAGTTGAATCCTATTTTTCTTGTAGTGTGGATAGCTTCTTCCTTTTCAATTCTTCTATGGTTTTCTCCAATTCTTCCATTTTCAGAACCCAGGCTGGAGGAGGTCCATTCTTTTCTTCTCTGTTTTCGGTTTCAGTGGCCAGGGCCGGTCGATTAGCATTTGGTTCGTTCGGCGGAGCAACGACCCTCTCCGGGTGAATGAGGATTTGCGGTGCGGTGGGGGCCGATCCTTCTAGTGAGGCTTGATAGACATGCGCTTGGATAGGATATGCCAATGCTCCATAGGCGAAAGGATGAGGGCCCATCTAGGGTCCATAGTAGACCAGTCCCGCGAAGTTCGGGCCGACATAGTTCAGATTCGACACTGAGTTCTCCATCCTGGCACTTGGAGGGTTTCCAATTGGTGATTTAATCATAGGAGTTCCACTAGACGGAAGAGCAAACACCTTTTGTGGTCGGCTAAGTTTGTTGATCCTCTCCCTCTGCATGTCGATGGTTTCTTGTATACGAGCCATCTGGGCCGTACAAGGAAATTCGAGATTGCCTTCTAATGTCATCCTGGAATGAGTCTAGGCCTGGCTACGAGTAAAGACCGGACTCGGATAGGGGGAACCAAATTTGTTTTTTTGGCACCAATTTTTTTGTCTCATCTTGTTCTACAACAAGTCCATTTATTAGTCCACGTGGATCTTAGGTAGCCTTAAAATCTATTCAAGTTCGAAGTTTTTAATTCCGATAATGACCGATTAAAACAGATAAAAAACATTTATTTACTTAATCGATATTGGAAACTTTGAACTTGTTTGATTTTTAAGATTTCCTAAGACATCATCAATCCATCAAGTAAAAAAAAAACCTTACTACACCTTGTATTAATAGAATCTCATTGGGATAATATGGATACAACATGACCATACTCATGTCGGAGGATTTACAGCAATACAAGAGCCCAATAGAAAAGAAAGAAAAGAAGAAAATAAACAAACATCACAACTTATTTACAAAAATAGAAGGAAAAGATAACAAAATAAAATATAACATTCAGACATGGAATAGTTGGATTAATTTGGACATATTAGGCTTGACCCTCTAATTGTCCCCAGTGGCGTCGCCAGTTGACGTGCCCCGTTTTTCCGAAAAGGAAAAGAATAATAAATAATAATTATTGCTTAAGGATAAGGGTTTTTTTTTTAAGCACCGGTTTTCTCAAAAAATATACTTAGGCCGTTTTAAAAATAAGAAGTCGCCACCTAACATTGGGTTTAAATGGTGTGTTAGGTCACCGAATTTTTAGAAAACAATTTAAAAGGCCTACGTAGAAAATTTACTCAAAAAAAAAACACGGTCAAACCAAAGATCCATTTAAAGGTTCGAGTATCGGATACGCTCGGGGAAGGTGTTAGGCACCCCAAGACGCCCGTCCGAAAATGGTACCTTATGTCCAATTAGTTTAGTTCGAGTGTTTTATTTTATTTTGAAATCATTTCCTTCTTATAAAATCTTTTTGGTATTTTTATAAATAAGTTGGATTTTTTGGAATGTTTCCCCGGTATAACCTCTTATCGAATATTAAGGATTCGATAAGGATGGTCCCCGGGGGGTATTTATATATGTTTCCTAAAGATTTCTTTACTTTAAATGGAAAAACTCAAATAAGTGAATAAATATGAAAATATGAATGCAAAAACTAAAATTATATAAATTTATTTATATACAAAAATGCCCAAAAATGAACTAAAGGGTTTAATTTAAATATGTCTATGCAAACTGATATGAATACTACGTGAATTAACCTGATTATATGTGACAATAATTTAATTATAACAAAAAATATAAGTGGTGCACGTGTCGTGACTAGATATGAAAAAATAATATGGATTTGTGAAATAAAAAAAAAAACTGTGTGTAGAAAAAAAAAATGTATGAGTGATGAAAGTGTATTAAACATGCCATCTAAATAATGCAAGAAGAAAATATGCTAGATGGATGCAAAAATGTCTATTTTAAGTTTGCCCAATTAATTTAAAGAAGTCCCGATTTGAAATTCTCTCAAATTCTATGGATATGAGAATCGAGAGAGGTTCACATAAACAATTTAGTTGAAATTAATCTTTCCGAAACTTAAACAAAATTCCAAGAAAAAATTTACCTCAGGAAGAGATTTCCTAAAATCATTCGTTTCTAAATTCCACTCGGGTCAGGGAATGAAAACGAGGCCATGAAAAACTCTCCCACGATTTATCGAATTGTCGGTTTCAATTTAAGGTTTGTAAGGATTAATTCTTACAAATAAAAGATCTTATTATTATTTTTTATTATTTTTTAGGGTTTTGATAAGAAGAATGCAATAAAAAAATGCAGAAAATAAAAATATAAAAAAAAAATACTGCAAAATAAATAATAAAACATTATTTATCTAATGCTCGGGGTTAGGTTTAAGCACGAGAAACTCACCCCGATATCTTTATCGGATCATCGGAAGATTTGCTTTTTTTAGTTTTTCTTCTGTTCTAGGCCAAGAATCCCGATGCTCAGGCTTTTCCTCTCTCGCAGACGACTTCCCGAAAGGATTTTGAGAATCACTCTTCTAAAAGGGGTGGCTCATCTCAATTTTTTAATCTTTCTGAAGGGTTTCTCTTTGAATTTTTGTGTCTAAACTATGAGGAAGAGGGTCTTATTTATAAGAAGGATGTGGAGTGAAAAATCCTAAAAACCCTAGGAAACTCTAGTTCCAATTCGACGAGGAAAAAGAAACAAAACCTAAAAGGAAACTTAATCCCATTTTGACAATGAAATCTTTTCTTTTCCATTTTTTTTTCTTTTTTTATTTTTTTTATTTTTTTCTTTTATCTTTCTTTTTTTTTTTCTTTTTTTTTTCTCTATTTTTTTTTTATTTTTTTTGAAAATAAAAATAAAATAAATTTTAAAATAGAGTATAAAATTTTTGTGAGACAGTCAAAATGCTGTGTCTACAGAGTCAGTGATGCTAGCTATGAAAGAAGATCAGAGACATATTTAGCATGAGAGAGAAAGTATCAATCTGAACCAGTTGAAACTCTGAGACGAAGAAAATAAGTGAGCATACTAAGGTCTTTCATATCGAATTTATCATCGAGATTTTTTTTGAATTATGAGATTCCGCGTGGATCATCTCCTGCAATGATCATGTTATCCACATACACTAAAAGAAGGATAATTTTGTTGTCAGTTCAGCGACTTAACAAGACAAAATCATGAGCGTTGGATGTGAATCTGAACTAGTGAATGGTGGTGCTGAATTTTAAAAACCAAGCACGCAGAGCTTGTTTGAGACCATATAGGGCACGAAGAAGGCAACAAGCTTTGTGTTGAGGAGTTGTTAGACTAGGAGGAGTATGCATATAAACTTTCTCAATGAGATCGTTGTTAAGGAAAGCCAAATATGTTGAGTTGGCGTGTCGATGATGTGTCCACTCACTGGACTGTCTAGGGTGGCGTGGTGTTGACATGGTGCCACGTGTTGGGTCTAATGTGGCGATGGTGAGTGAAATATGTCACAGAGCAACATGATCCTCGAGAGGCGCTTGAGGGTGCGTGGGGCGTCGGTTTTCGGTGAGATTGGTGGTGTTGGCTTCGTTTTGAAGAGACGAGTACTGTGATGTGTGTTGTGTTGAGTTTTGACATACGGACGTTGTTGTAGAGCCCGAAAATAGTGATGGCAATGGTGATGATTCTGAGGGTGCGTAGAGGTGCCCGAGGCGATGGATGGGCTTTTCTCCAATGGCGTTAGACTCGCCTTTACAAGGAGAGTCTGATGGTGATGTCAAATTTGATGTGCAGTGGTTGAGCGGTGATAGAACATATCGAAGACATCGGACGTTGATTCAGGAAGAAAGGTTGCAGAATTTTAGTAATAACTAGGCCATGAAAAATTAGCTCTTGATACGTATCATATTGAAATAATTGAGAGGCAAAATATTGAGAGAGAATATGAAACGATTGTATTGATATATGTGAAAAATATATTACACAAAAATATACAAAAAATCTAAATATAGAGAGTGATTAGGATTTTCATAGTAAGATTAAGGTTTGGTTAACCTAGTGAACCAAAATCCATATACATATATTGTTGGTTAAAAAAAAAATTACTTAAATAACCAATTAAAAACAGTCACATCAGTTTGTAATAATATATAGTTCCTACTCGTAGGATACTTTGTCAAATCAATTAGGATTGAAGTGAAAATATTGAGGGTGAAATATGTAATTTAACCTTGTGAATGTGTATCTTTATATGTTTGGTGTGCTGTATATAAGCTCCTCCAAGTTCAAAGCTTGGAACCCACAGGGATATATATATACAGAGAGAGAGAGAGAGAGAGAGAGAGAGAGAGAGAGAGAGGATTTGATGAGAGAATGGAGGAGCAACAATTACAAATAGTTCCGGCTGGTGGGAAGAATGTGGAGGCGCAGTACGTGGAGATGATGGTGCCCCTCTATTCTTATGGCTGTGACAGGAAAGTCAAGAAGGCTCTTGCTCATCTCAAAGGTATAAAATACTTAATTAATTTCACATTCTATTCTATTATAATTTTTTTTTTTAAATTCTTGGGTATTTTAAATCACGTTTGGTTTGTAATTATAAATTAAAATCGCGTTTGCTTAGGTGACATTCCAATGTTTTTGTTTCAACTCTAAAAAATAAAAAATTATAATGTAACTTTCATGATTTTATATTTATTTTTTAGAAAATTTGTTAAGCGCTCCTAATTTAAAAAATAAAAAATAAAAATTCTAAGGACTAGTCAAAATAATTTCATACCAAGAGTACCTAACAATTTCATTCTAAAAACTATCCCTTCTTTATATGTATACAAAAATATTTTCACTTAAATTTTTGTCATTAAAAAATATTAGTAGGAGTTGGTGCAATTTTTCTTTTTAAAAGAGACTTATGAACAATATTTTATTTGGGTGAGTCTTAACAAATTATTTACTTTTAAAATAAGACTTATAGGTAAAAAAAACTCCTATTTTTTTTTCTACCAATGTTGTAGAGTTGACGTTATGCAATAAACTTTTCTATTTGTCCCTCTTAAATTAAGTTTTTGGCTATGCAATTGCATATAATTGTTTGTTTTCTTTTTATTTTATATTCTATTAATAGATTTTTTTCCTTATCAACTTAGTACAAAATGTTAATATAAACTCCATAAATTCAATTTAGTTAATATTAAAAACGAAAAAAAAATAAAAAAAATAGACAACAAATATGAAGTGACTTATTTCTGAGGACACTAATAATTTTATTATATATATATATATATATATATATATATATATATATATATATATATATATATATATATTGTTTTATTTATTTATTGAATGGATGACAGGAATATACTCAGTAAATGTAGATTTCAAGCAACAAAAGGTGACGGTTTGGGGAATATGCAACAAGTACGATGTTTTAGAAACCATAAAGAAGAAGAGAAAAGAAGCTCGTTTCTGGAATCCTGAGGATAACACCACCTTATTAACCTTGTATTCGGACACAGAGGAACCAAAAACATTTTCGCCAACTTATCCTTATTTGGCTCTAATTAGAGGTCGATCTTTAAGTTGGAAAGCACTCAAGAAGGTTTTTGTTAGATCATATTCTTTCTAATTAATAAATAAATAATAGGGTTAAATGTCACTTTCTCTCCCTATTATTTGACTGAATTGCACTTTATATTTCTCTCCCTATTATTTGACTGAATTGCACTTTATATCTCTGTGGCCTTTTTGTCATCACTTACCTCCATATGTTTCAGACTTCATGAAATGATAAATTTACCTTTATACCAAATTTGACCAGAGAAATTAAGAAAAAGAAAAAAAAAAAGGTTAAAAGGATAACATCTGACCTGACCAGATTAAATTCGAGATGACAATTAATATTAAATGATTTATTAATTTTGAATTTTTGAGGTTTGACCGTTGACTTTAAAAGAAAATATAATTGTTGCATTTTAATCTGAATTATCAGAAGGTCTGCTTACGATAATACTACATTGATATAAAGTATAATTTGATCAAACTATAGGGATACAAAGTACCATTAATCCTATAATATTTGACTTTGTAAGAATGTATGTGATGATAAAAGAAATAAAAGAAGTTGGAGTATGTATTTATTTTCATTTTAATCCTTCAATTGTTAATTTTGACACTTTGTTACTTTTAAGTTAGCTATTTGAAATATTACATAGATTTATTTCACTTATTTTCTTATAATACGAAAATAGGCACTCTACCATCTTAAATTTTGAACTCAAGTATAAAAGTTATTTTTTCTGTTAAATTTAATAAAATTGACAAAAAAGATTGAAACACTTCTGACACATTGAATTTTTAACTTTGAAATATAAATTGACTACTCAAACAAATTTTGTTTTGGGTGATCTATATATATATGCATAGATTCTTCTTAGAAATTACTATAATTTGGCGTCAAGAATTTGACAAAAATATTAAGATTTAATATCCAAATATCTTACCCCTTTCAAAAAAAATAAAAAAAAAAATATTTTCTATGAAAATTCAAAATTTTAAAACAGAAATCTAGAGTACCAATGAATTTTTTCCAGTCTCAATATAGAACGATACTTTCTTTCCAACTCCGAGAGGGTAGAATTTTTGTTCTTGGGTTTTCCGGATTTATTTAAGGGGCATGCACCATTTAGTTCCAAAATACAAAAGAAATTACCAATTACTCCCATCACTTTTTTTTTTTTTTTTTTGCACCAATAAGTCCTTTTGTCTTTTTCTGATCAAAATATCCCTCACATGAATGTTGAATGTAACATCAAAATTATTAATTTTTTTTGTTTTTTGTTTTTTGTTTTTTATGCTATTTTTTTTTAACCAAAATACCCTTCATGTGGATGTTGAATGTAACATCAATTGTTTTTTTTTTTTTTTTTTTTTTAATACTATTTTTTTCTGACCAAAATGTCCCTCATGTGAATATTGAATGTAACATTTATCACCTGTGAGTGTTGAATGTAACATCAACTGTGTTTTTTTTTTTTTAATGTTATTTTTTTCTGATCAAAATATCCCTCATGTGGATGTTGAATGCTCCTCATGTGGATGTTAAATGTAACATTCAACACCTGTGGATGTTGAATGTAACATCAACTTCTTCTTCTTTTTCTTTTTTTTTTTATAATATTTTTTTCTGACCAAAATACCCCTCATGTGGATGTTGAATGTAACATTCAACACCTGTGGTTGTTACATTCGGTATTGAATGTAGCATCAATTGTTTTGTTTTTTTTTTTTTTTTTTTTAATACTATTTTTTTCTGACCAAAATGTCCCTCATGTGAATATTGAATGTAACATTTAACACCTGTGAATGTTGAATATAACATCAACTGTGATTTTTTTTTTTAATATTATTTTTTTCTGACCAAAATATCCCTCATGTGGATGTTGAATGCTCCTCATGTGGATGTTAAATGTAACATTCAACACCTGTGGATGTTGAATGTAACATCAACTTTTTTTTTTTTTTTTTTTATGATATTTTTTTCTGACCAAAATACTCCTCATGTGGATGTTGAATGTAACATTCAACACCTATGGATATTGAATGTAACATCCATTATTCTCTTATTTTTGTATGTAGAGTAAAATACATATGATATTACATTGAACACCTGTGGATGTTATATTCAACACCTGTAAATGTTGAATATAACATCATTTGTTCTCTTGTTTTACGTTATGTTTAGTAACGATTTTATCCTAAAATCAAGGTTTTTTTTTTTTTTTTTTTTGGAACATATAAAAATAACAAAAAGTCATAAAGTTTGGGGTAAAGTTGTAATTTATGGCGGCGGCGGGCGGTGGCGACCGGCGACCGGCAACCTACGACCGGCGACCGGCGGTGGTGGCTGACAGCGGTGATACACCAATTTGACAACTTTCCTTCTCGATGTGAAATTCACTGGAGGGCATTTCAGTAAACTCAATCCTCACCATTTTTGAAAATGAGATTAATGGGTGTAAGGAAATGTGTTGATGGGACTAATTGGTGCAAGGAAAAAATGTTGACGGGACTAATCGGTGCAAAGAAAAATCGATAGGAGTAGGTGGTAAATAATTTCTTTTTTTGAGATTAATAGGTAAGCATCTTTTGTTAGAAACTTGAAAGGAGTGGGAACAAAGGAATGTGCAATCAAAACAGAAGATCGACATGACCTATTTAGAAAATAGGGAAAAACAAAATGTTCTTTAGATAGAAAATAATTTAGAGATAATTGGTGATTAGTCGGAAATAGCAGGATAATCAATTATTAGTTTCATTTAAAATATAAATTTTGATTTAGTCTCCTAAATTGATTTTTATTTGTATATTAGTCTCGCATGTGTTAATGCCCACGTAATATTAGTTATATGTACTTGTGTAATATTAGTTATATTTTACACACAAGATAGATACATGTAACTGTGAGAGTACAACGCGTGTATGGCCTTCTATATTTTTTAATGCGTTGTACTAAAAGACAAGTTGACATATACAGTTGTTCAAAAACCGTTGTTTATGAGAAAGAAAACAACGCTTTTACTATAAGCATTATTTATATTGGATGACACGTCGATTTGGTAGATGATTGGATTAAAAACGACGGTTGTGGCACCAACGGTCATTTTTTATGTTTCACACTACGCTATAAATGTGCAGTTTATGAACCTACTAAGTTCATATAAAAGCTTACTAAAATTTAATTTTTAATTAACTAAGAAAACAAAAATCTTCCTATTTTATCACCAAATAAAATAACTATTTATATTATCAGTGGATCGCGATTAATAAATGACATCTAGCAATATATCATGATTATTGTTAAAATAATTGAAAAGTGGGATGATGAACATGAAACAATTGTATTGATGTTCAGAAAAATAATATATATTACAGAGATATATAATAAGAATATTTATAAGAGACTAAGAGAACCCTAGGGTGAGGGTTTTGACCTAATGGGTCAAGTTATATATTATATTAATATTAATATTTCCCCTCAAACTCAAGACGGTAAATGTGACTTGAATTTGAGTTAGGAAACCAGAGACTGAAAGCATCTGAGTGGATGAGCCTTAATGAAAATCTCAGTTGTTTGACCAGTTGAATTGACGGATTGTGGACGAACCGTATTTTGAAAAATGTGATGACAGATGAAGTGGCAATCAGTCTCGATGTGTTTTGTACGTTCATGAAAGATATCATTGTGAGCGATCTGAATGACTCTCCTATTGTCATAGTGTAAAACAGTGGCAGTAAGAGAAGAGATTCTCATGTCAACGAGGAGTCACCAAAGTCAAAGTAGTTCTTGTGTTGCATCACCATAACACGATATTCAGCTTCACTGCTGAAACGAGAAACCACAGTTTGTTTCTTACTACGCCAAGAAATGAGGGAGTTGCCCAAGAAAAAGTAATAACAATGGTTGATCATCGGTCGGTAGGATCTCTAGCCCAATCAGCATGAGAATAAGCCTGTAAAGTAGGAGCAGATTGGGTTGAAAAATGAAGTCTGTGAAATAAGGTTCCATCGACATACCGAAGGATGCAAAGAACAACCTAGTAATGAGTGGTTTGTGGAGCGAACAAGAACTTGTTGACTTAATAAACGACATAGGCGATGTCTAGGTGGGTGACAACGAGGTAGACTAGACTTCCAACTAGTTGGCGATATATAGTGACATCCGGAAGATAGGAACCATCTAGTGGAGTGAGTCAGATATTCAACTCTAGAGGAGTAGTGGCAGTGTTGGAGTCAGTGATGCCAGCCTTGGAAAGAAAATCTGAAGCATATTTGGCCTGAGAGAGAAGATATCCATCTGAACTGGATGAGACTTTGAGGCCAAAAAAATAAGTGAGCACACCAAGATCTTTCATCTCGAATTGTCTACTAAGAAACTTTTTGAATTCAGAAATACTGTGTAGATCATCTCCAGTAATAATCATGTCATCCAAGTACAATAAAAGAATGATAATACCATTATCAGTGTGATGAATAAACAAGGTTGAATTATGAGTACTGGATGTGAACCCAAACTGATGAATAGTAGTGCTGAATTTTGCGAACCAGGCACGTGGAGCTTGTTTCAAACTATATAAAGCATAATGAAGAAGACAAACTTTATTTCAAAGGAAAACTAGGCTAAGAGGGGTATGCATATAAACTTCCTCAAGAAGATCGTCATTCAGAAATGCATTTTGGACATCCATTTGAAAGAGAGTCCATTTTCGAATGACAACAATGACAAGAAGAGTACGGACATATGTGAGCCTTACCACTGGAGCAAATGTCTCTTCATAGTCAATGCCATATTCCAGAGCAAATTCCTTAGCAACAAGTCGGGCTTTGTATTATTCAACAGAACCATCAAAAAGTATTTTGATCTTAAGTTTTCCTAGGAGGAAGATCAACAATATCTCAGGTGTGAATTATGGCGAGGGCCTGAAGTTATTTGTCTATTGCTTTTTGTCAAAGAGGATTAGTACTAGCCTCCTTATAGGGTTGGGGCTCATGCAGATGCAGTATAGTGTAAAATGAATGAAAATTAGTGAGATAAGGTGGATAATGGGTTACCCTGGTAGAACGGAGGGGGTGATCTGGAGTGTGGGTCTCACTGGCAGTCAGTACAGAATCATCGGCTGGTAGAGCGGCGGGGGTGATTTGGAGCGTGGGTTTTAGTGGCAGTCGGTACAGAATCATTGGCTACAAGAGAAGTCTTAGGCATAGTCGATGGAGTTGGAGGGCTGAGATCAATTGGTGGTTCTAGAGTGGACTCAGTGTAAGGTGCAAGACTGAGCTCAACTAGTGGTGCTGGAGTGGATCCAACAGTACCTAGAACTATATCCTCAGGAAATAACTCAATAAATGGATCAATAAAGGATATGGAGTTGGTGATGTTTGACATGTCAAATAACCATAAGAAAGAAAACATTTGATATTATAAAAAAAAAACATGTCGAGAGATAGAAGAGTTTTAGAAATAGGATCCTCACATCGATACCCTTTATGTTCAATGCCATATCCAAGAAAATAACACAAGCGAGCCTTTGGTTACAGTTTGTTGTGTTCATGTGGTTTGAGAAGAACAAAACAAACATAACAAAAGACTCTGAGTTCAGAGTAATCATGAGGTTTAACGAAAAGACACTCAAATATAAACTGGTGCTGGATTGTAGCATAATGGATACGGTTTGTTGTGTATACGGCGGTGAAGACAACATCACCCCCAAAAATGCTCAAGATAGGATGAACAAATGAGGAGAGTACGAATTGTGTCAAGAATGTGTCTATGTTTTACTTTGGCTTGTCCATTTTATTGGGATGTGCTATAACATGAGAAATGGGGGAGCGCGCCCCTTTTTGCGAAGCAGGTTAAGAAAGGCACAATCATTTTATTCCATTGCATTATCTAAGCGAAACCATAGAGGAAAACTCAGAATATATTTGAAATAGTTTGGATCGATGTTTCATAAGAAATAGCCATATATATATCGAGAGTAGTCGTCCACAAAGATAACAAAGTAACGACAACTACCCATCGAGACATGAGGAGAAGCCCTTAAACATCAGAATGAATTAGATTAAAAGGTGTAAGGGAAATAGAATGACTCTCATTAAAATGTAGGGTTGGTAGTTTCACAAGTTGGCAATGGATACATTTGAAGGACTCATGTTGAACTGAACCTAATTGACCGTTAGAAATAAGCGATTTGAGTCGGTTAGATAAAATGTTGCTTAATCGAAAATGCTAAATATGGGATGGTGATAACAACGATAGTGGTTGTGGAGATAAGGATGATGATGATGATGATGATGATGAGGATAATAGTGGTGGTGAGGTTACCCAGGTTGATGAAGGGAGATGTAGTTGTGGTGGTGGTGAAGTTTGAAATGGAAGGTGCAAACTAATGAGTTCAAATATCCAACTTTACGATCAGTCCTCAAGGGTTTCTCCTATCCGAGGATCCTGTACACAACAACCACTATTAAAAAATATGATTTTAAATCCCAATTCACAAAGTTGCCCAATAGACAAGAGATTTAAGGTGAGTTTCTGAATTAAATACGTGTCACTAATAGAAAAATGGGAAGTAGAAATCTGACCGGTATGAGTGACACGCATTTGAGAATCATTAGTGGTATGAATCATAAGGGTATTCATAGTGGATAGTTTGGTTGAGAAAATATTGGGATCAGATGTCATATGATTATAGCAGATATAATCAAATAATCAAGAAGAGTTACCTGTAGTAAGTGAGAAAGTAGGAAAAAAAACTTTATACCATTCTTGGAGAAAATATGATGGAAGAGTGAAGTCATATCTGCAATAGACATGGTAATAGTAGTGAAGGTAGGATCTGAACCCTTTTCGGTATATAAAATGATCGAAGAACCCGCAAACATCATTATTGAATCAGATCAACAATATACAACAAAGTATATTGTACGATACGAATATGGAGAAACTACTGCTGCGGATAGATTCAGAACGCTGAAATTGTCTAGGAATCGGTCTATACTTGTGAAGAACTGATTGAGAACCATTGAACTGATTAAATCTCCGTGATGAACTGAATTTACAATATAAAGAGACTTATACTATATGATTTGAATTTGATTACATAGAGATCACAAATAGATTGGGAATCCCAAAATTGTCTAGGAACCGATATTAAATCTTCAAGAATAGTGTAAAACGGATAAACTGGCATAGAAACCACACTAATATAAAGGAAAGTATATTCTGTGAGTCTCAAATTATAAAATAAAGGTCGAAAACAGAATCATAATGTCCAAAAATCTTAGGAACCAGTCCAAGTTTGTAGAAAACTAGTCTAAAAATACCTAAACTAGCCAGTGGAACGTTCCCTTGTTATGAACCGGTGATCTGGCTGTCAACGCTGACGTGGTGGAAGTTAAAGCTGATGTGGCATTGGCCTGGTGATGAGAAGGCACTGACGTGGCTGAAAATTCAATGCTAACGTGGCAAAAGGATGTCAGTATTTCGCTGACATGGCAGCTGACGTAACGGAGCTACTTTGGCTTACTGGACTGCTGACTGGAACCTAAGTGTCGCTGAGGTGGATGCAGTAGGGCTGATGTGGTGATTAATAGAGTGAGCATTGCGTGGATCTAGGAGCAGGGACTGTTCTGAGCATGTGAGGGCGCGTGTATGGTCCAAAATTATTGCTCTTTGTGGCGTTGGTATCATCTCGTCAAGACGGTTCTAGTGATATGATTTGTGATGGATTTAGAGCTCTGGTTAAGACGGTAGAGCTCAAAATCAGTGACGATAGTAGTGGTGCAAACTGCTTAGCTTTGGCGGCACGTGGACGCGCGTGAGATCTCCAGTTTGGTGATGTTTCGCTCGTCTCTGCAAGACGAAGGTGGTTGTATGATAATAGTTGATATTGGAGCAGAAATGAGGCCGTAGTAGTCACAAATACCACGGGAGAAAAAGATAACGTGGCGGAAGGCTTTGATAAGATTAGGCTTGCGAAAAAGAAATTTTTAGGAAGAACAGGTCTAGAATTTTTTTTCTTCTTGATACTATATTAAAATAATTGAGAAGTGGAATGATGAACACGAAACAATTGTATTGATGTTCAAGAAAATAATATACATTATAGAGATATACAATAGGAGTATTTATAGATGACTAAAGGAATTCTAGGGTTAAGATTTTAACCTAATGGGTCAAATCTATATATTACATTAACATTAAAAATTATGTTCACTTAGTAGAAAATTTTCACGATCACCATGTCACCCTCGTCGTTGCTCAATGATTTTTGTCGTCGTTGTCACTATTCATAAGCAAAAATTCTAGATCTACAACGATGAAACATTGGGAAAGAAATTTTTTAGATTTGCTCAATGATTTATGTCGCTTCTCCATTCTACCATCATTCCAGTCAGATATGTCCCTCTCTAAACTCTCACTGACCATTGCAGCTGAAGGAACTTGATTGCTACAATAACTTCTTCTCCATCTTCTTCTTTTTTTCATATTTTTTGAGGAACCTGTGTTGTGAGAACAACAGGAAAGGTGGTTGGGAGAATGGAGGGGAAGAAGGGTGTGGGTGTGGGTGTGGGTGTGGGTGTGGGTGAGGTGGATGGCTAAGCTAAGAAAGAGAGAGAAGACGATGTCAACGTTGATGAAGAAGACGGAGAGGAGGAATGAGGGAGTACATTTTTTTAATTGTTGTACATAAGGATATAATTAGAATACTGATGTTTATACTTAACAACTCATTCTAATTAATTATTTTTTGGGTATACATTTACAAATTTTGTACAATTAGGGGAAAAAAACTACATATACAATACCCATGGGGGTTGTAAGTGATATTTTCCGTTATGAGAGGGAGGTCTATGCATAGCTTTCCGTGACCCATTCATCAACAGAGGGATCAGGATTCGAGGTCTTTTTCAAGAGAAAAACAAGGAAGAAGCAGATAACATCTGGATTCATGAGATACTGATTTCCATTTACAATCATCATGCATTCCCGGGTTATCTGCAATTCCTTTGTTTTTCATTCATCTGTTCATCCCCTCCTGCCTCAGCTTTGCTCTATAAGGTTTTGAATACAACAATCCTGAGGCCTCTGCGGAGATATATCTTTGCATATATAGAGGCAAGTGCAAGGAAATCATTTTGAGTATTTTCGAATGTTGACATTGGCTACGAAAGAAGAAGGCGCAGCTACTATGGAGATGGATTTTGATTCAAAGCTTCGGATTCAGAATCCGAACAATTCGTCCGATTCTCAGAGATCTAAGAACTTTTCGTTTAGGGCACCGCAGGAGAATTTTACCATTCAAGACTTTGAATTGGGAAAGATCTATGGCGTTGGTTCGTATTCCAAGGTCCATCTCTCTCTCACTCTCTCTTCCTGTTGTATCTCTGCGGCTAATGATTGTGAATATTTTGTTTAGATTCATTGCAGACCAGTGGAATGTGATCGTTTGGTTATTATGAAAGTTCAGTGCCTTGTTGCATTAAAATTAGATGTTATCTTTGATTATACAAAAAAAAAAAAAAAATTGATGTTATTGGCCTTCAACAATTTATTAGCGTTTGGTAGCGCGGAATTGGAGGCTTGGTATTGGAATTAGAAATGAACGCTTGAGAAAAATAAAAAATTTATATGCCTTCATTTCTTGTTCCAATTCGAAGGCCCCAATTCTGTACAACCAAGCATTACCTTTACGTTCAGCTGCTTTAATTATTTTGAAGATTGAAGCTAGTCAGCTGGTGATTGATATTTCTGTTGATTTGTATTTTAAGTTTCACTTGTTGGTTGATTATGTTATAAAAAAATTCTTGCATTGCATGATTAGAAATTGAACAAATCTGAATTTTATTTTGTATTTAAAAAAAATAAATTAGAATAAATCATGATTTTATTACAAATGGAAAGCACCCGAGCGAGTGAAGAATTTGGTAAAACTGCTAGAACTTAGGTAGCATTTGGTAGTACGGAATTGAAGCCTTAGAATTGAAATTAGAAATAAACACATGTAAAATTTATGACTTTTACTTGCGTTCATTCTAATTTCAATTGCGAACCTCCAATTCCATGAAACCAAACACTACCTTATGTTTTTAGGAGAAGAAAACTTCAATTGTAGTACGTTTTAGATGTAAAGCACAAATATGTAACAACAACAACAACAACTAAGCCTTTGTCCCACAAAGCACAAATATGTGGCTGTAGAATTTATCGAGTATTATATTCAATGAAGTGGGAGGACTAAGTTCCATATATATGAAAAGAATTTGGGATGTTAAGAAGTGAGAAGAGACTGGTCGAAACTGGTTTGGCTGTTTGGTAATCTATTGAACCCAATTGGATTACTTTAAAAAAAAAAAAAAAAGGCAGGACGGTGATATGTTGATATTTTTTCCAGCTTAATGATGATGCTATTTCTATTTGATATAAATCTAGGTAGGATAGATTTGATATGATATTCGATTGCTAATTCTTTATTTCTTGATGATAGATGCGGCCTAGAAACAAATCCCTTTTCATTTCTACTATTTGTTCGATTTTTAGGGAGCTATCTATTTTGTTTTGATTGAATCAAACATTTTGGCTGCTAGTTTACATGCTTAATCAATGGTATTATTTTGGTTTCATAATTTCAATGACTAGTCTATTGGGGCACAGCCAGCAATTTCTGTTTTATTTATTTCTTGTTGTGTGTGTGTGTTGCCGCGGGGGGGGGGTGAGTTATTTATATCACAAAATATATATATATATATATTTGTAATTTTACTATAAAAAATATAACAATATAAGGGTACTTAGTGACTATTTCAACACTTGAGGAGGGAGTCGAAATAGAATTATTTAACTCTTACGTTGCCCTTGAAGTGAAAGGTGGAGAAGTATTTTAACTTTCTGATTTTTGAGTGGAGTGGTTGAAAAGACGTTTAATAACTTTTATTTCTCACAAGAGAAAGTGAACAATTATTTTGGAACATCCGAAAAAGGAAAGTATGACAATTATAGTGGAACGGAGGGAGTATAGAATATATAAGGGTAAGTGACTATTTTACAACTTGAGGAGGGAGTCGAAATATAATTAAATCACAATAGAAATTTTTGTAATTTGTCCAAAGAAATTATCAAAATATGTGGGTACTAAGTGACACTTTCACCACTTGGGAGGGGCCTGGACCATACTTTTAATATACATTGCTCCGCCCCCGAGTCCATTCTAATTGGTTAATTCGTCAACAACCATATGGTTTATTGTAATATGACTACCTTCCTGAATTAGCCAATTCAAGGTTACATCTGTTAACAATCATGGATGTTTAAGAATGGTCTTAAGCATATATTGTTTGTTGTGGGTTCCAACTTCCATATGTTCTTAGCAATTTTACTCTATTTTTTCCTCAGACATTCCACTATTTAGTGCATTGCATTGATGACATTGGTTGATTAACATAATTACAATGTTGCCAGGTTGTTAGAGCAAAAAAGAAAGATACAGGAATTGTGTATGCCTTGAAGATCATGGACAAAAGATTCATCACCAAAGAAAATAAAACTGCTTATGTGAAGTTAGAGCGCATTGTACTCGACCAATTGGATCATCCTGGTGTGGTGAAGCTATCGTTCACATTTCAAGATACTTATTCACTATGTAGGTATTCTTTGCTACAGCTAAAGCCTTGTTTGAAGTTCATTTATTTAATTCTATGTAGACTGTATTTTCACCTCCTCCTGTTTTTATCCATGGATCTCTGCTCAATCTGTTTTCATCTGACATTGTCGAATATTTATGTTCTGAAGACATGGCATTCGAGTCTTGTGAAGGAGGTGAACTTTTTGATCAGATTACCAGGGTGAGTTAATTTCAAAATCTTGGATAATAGTTTCTCTCCTAGACTCGTAAAATCATTTATGCTTCAACAATATATAGTTCTCATTGAAGTGTACTATATAGAAAAGCTCTCTCCCAAAAAAAAAAAAAAAAAAAAAAAAAAAAGAAGAAGAAGAAGAAGAAGAAAGAAGACATGGTTTTTGGAACCACTTCCAGTATCATTTTCATCATTCAGTAGTTTTCAATATGATGTCTAACTTCAGTTGAATCTTCATTGATGCAGAAAGGCCATTTGTCAGAGGATGAAGCTCGCTTCTATGCAGCTGAAGTTGTACAGGCTCTTGAATACATTCACAGTATGGGACTAATTCACCGAGATATTAAGGTATCTCACCATTTGTATGTGCATTTTTTCACATACCAGATGCTGATGGTACTTTCAATGGCAGCCAGAGAACCTGCTACTTACTGCCGATGGACATATCAAGATTGCAGATTTCGGCAGTGTAAAGATTATGGAGGATAGTCGGATAAAAGTCCTTCCAAATGCAGCTTCAGGTAAATTGTTCATACTATGATGAGTAAAACTCTTATGTAGCATTTTGGAGCATGGAATTGAAGCCATGATATTGGAATTCGAAATGAAGCATGTAAATTTTTGGATTTTTACATGGATTAATTTCTAATTTCAATTCCATGCATGATGCAACCGAACAGTAACTTACATCATTTTCACGTTTTAGATTGTTTGTATCTTTTTCTCCAGATGATAAAGCTTGCACCTTTGTGGGAACAGCAGCTTATATCCCTCCAGAATTCTTAAATTCTACTCCTGCTACATTTGGGTAAGAGATTTTCTTGGAAGATTTGATTCTTTAACCTAGTTGTAAGAAGCACATCCACTTTTAAGGAGGTTAGATGCATATGGAGGTTGCAGCATGCTTTACAAATTGTGTTGTGAATTCCGACATTTTCATTGTGTTTTTGACTTTATATTCTGGACATGTAACTAGTGTAAATTAACTATTTTTTTCTATAGGTTTTTATTCATCTACTCTTTTTTAACATATCTAAACAGAAATGACCTCTGGGCACTTGGCTGCATCTTGTATCAGATGCTTTCAGGAACCTCTCCCTTCAAAGATTCAAGTGAATGGCTCATTTTCCAAAAAATTATTGCCAGAGATATCAAATTTCCGAATTATTTTTCAGAAGCAGCTAAAGATCTCATAGATAGGTTATTGGTAAGCTATAATTTACATCCATATGTATCGAAATTTTCGCATGACATGGCCTATGACCTTTGCTGGTTTTTTATTAATCTCTTTGTGCTTTTTACAAGTTTTCTCATGGAGGACATTTATTGAATAATTAGGTGTTTCCATGAAGTTTCAATTCTTTTGAGCATTTTTTGTAGTTTATAAAGCAACCAATCATTCTTCTATAGTGATAAAACACATGGAAAACTGGAATATATTTCTTTGCATTTATTGATTGAAATTCCCAACTATGCATTTATGTCATTTCATTATCTTAAGAATATATGAGCCTTTAAATCATAGAGATTTCTATATAGGGTTGCCAATAAATCCATTTCGGTGTGGGTTGGACAAAAATTAAAACCAAAACCATTTAGGAAGCCATAAAACCAATATTGCCCCACTAACCGCTGGTTTTTATGCGGGTTTTCTTACCCAAACCTCCAGTTTTGTATTACAAAAAAAACGAAAGCGATCCGCGAACCCAATTATGTTTGCTCCAATTTATTTTTTAACTATTTAATATCTATTTTTGTGTATTTTATGAATAAAACAAATAAATTGCAATGGTGTAGAAATTTCCTGATGTACATTATAAACAAGTTAGATAAAATTGCCAATAATAGAAAAATATAGGCAACATTTATAAATAGAAATAAATCGGACTTGCAGGTCGGGTTCACTGGTCAAGTTTGCAGTTAAGATATTGAGAACCAAAACTGAAATCAAAACTGCACGGTTTTAATTGTTTTGGTCAAACCCGACCCCAAACCGCTCAAAGCATCGTCAAACCCAAACAGTTAGGGTTGGTTTGGTTTGGATATCCAATCTTCGGATTTCAATAGCCATCTCAACTTATCATACCACAAATGTTTCTGGAGCAAAGTGGGATAAGAAGAAGAAGCGGCAAGGACTTGCTATGAAGTGCCAAGTCTGCCTTAACACATATTCAGTGAGCGGTTCGTTTTACTTTAAAAGTCAATAGGCAAATCCAACACCAGTTTAGGAAATGATTGACACGTTTGAAACTTTAAAATCCAACTTTCTGAAAAACCCATTGGTGGGGATTGCGGACCATAGAATTTGAAGCTGGATTTGTGGAACCATTTTAATCCAATTCGACCAAGTCTCCAAGTACACGGTTGTGGTGTAGAATTAGGTGATACTCAAATGCTTATACGCTTTTTATTGAAAAATACTAATGCAGTGTTTGATAACACTTTTTAAATTAGTTTTTTTTCCCTTCTGATAATTAAAAAAAAAAAAAAAGGTACTTTAAACACTAGCGTTTGCTTTGCACCTTAAGAGAGTACTTAAAAAAATCAAGAAAGAAAATAGATTCTTTTTTTTAAACAACAAAAGTTATTGTCATTTTGTCTATTTTTATATTTCAAGATATTGGTGGACTAGGACCTCTACTCAAATTTTGTCATTCCTTTATGCAATTCTTTTGGATTAAGAGATCTTTTGTATGGATGACGCTAATATGTCATTTGACTCATTTCTATGTTATCAAATACACTTATGATTTTGCTTTTGTTTTTAGGTAATAAAAAAAATGTACTTAAAAATGTGTTACCAAATGGTGCTTCTATGAAAATGTTAAGTTTCAATTCACTTTCACATATCATACAACATTCCTTGAAACTTGGAGACTAATGCAAGTCCTTTCTATATCAAATTAAGTTTTCGATGGGTTTCTAATCTGCTCTTCCTAGATTTGAATGTGGTTTCTTTTTATTCGATTGCTAATTATTGCTTCTAACATATTCATAGTTTGAGTGTCTTAATATGGTTAATGCAAAAATGATGCCAGGATATTGATCCCAGTAGAAGACCAGGTGCCGGACCTGATGGTTATGATTCACTGAAGAAACACTCTTTCTTCAAGGGAGTTAACTGGAAGAATTTGAGGGCTCAAAGCCCTCCGAAACTTGCGTTGGAGACAAAGGTAAATCACACTCCCACTGGCGTCTTCGTGTTTTATAGCAAAATATCTCTTGCCTACTATATAACTTCTTGCCTTGATATTTAGGCTCAGTCAAGTGGGAATGATGATCAGGAACCTTCATGGAATCCATCGCAATTTAGGGGTGGTTCTGTAAGACAAAAAGACGGAAGTTATGGTGCCTCATTGCGTTATGATGCAGCCGGTAGTATAACTAGGCTTGCTTCAATTGACTCCTTTGATTCAAAATGGTAAGTTAGTATCTGTTTGGTTGTCGTTCAATTTGTGAATTTGTACCATTTTTACAATTATTCAATCTATGAATTATTATATTTTGGTGCTTCATTGTAAAATCTTAAAACACTACAATTAACTAGGTAGGCATTTTGATTCCAGTTTAAATGTTTTTTTTTTTTTTTTTTTTTTAAATAAATGCTATTTTATTGTGTAATTGAAGTAAGATATAGCTAAAACTTCAACTAGGCACCATTTGGTAACATTTTTTAAGTACTTTGAAAAAAAGAAGAAGTTAATTTGACAAAAAAATACTTTTACTTAACGCTAAAAGCAAAAAATTAGAAGTGTGTTTGATATTAGAGATAGTATCTTAGTATTATCTCTATAAATGATCTCTTAATAAAAAATAAAATAATAAATGATTGGAAAAAAAATGGATGGCTCTTAATCCATCGATCTATATCTATCTCTTATAATATAAAATTGAAGAAACAAGAAACAAATATTTTTTGTTTTCTTTTTAAACTTAAAAATTGTATTTTTAATTTCTTTTTTTATTATTTTTAAAGGTATTTTTGTAGGTGCAAAATAAATGATACTTTTAAAGTTCAACTGAGTACTTTTTTCTGACAAACAAAATTGTACTTAAATTTTCACACTGTGCCTTAACTAAAACGATTTTACGTTTTTTTTGTACATTAAATCATATTTAAATGGAAAGATGTATGAATTAGTTTGTTTAAAATAAAATAAGTTCTATATACCTTTCTCGTCCTTTTAGCTAAGATCAAGTGTAGTATTTGTCTGATACGTGGGCCATTCGCCCACATGATATTAAATCAATTTTTTTAGGGGGAGAGTCCATCACAATAAATTGCTATTGGGCCTCTTGAGCGTCGCCTTGGCATTGCACTATTGCCTTGGCTTGGCTCAACCCACTTAAAAAAAAAAAAAAAGTTCTAAAATAAGAAATTTAGACAGCAAACAATCTACCCATTTGAATTTCCACAGCACGACTATGTCGTGCACTGCACAATTGATGCCTTACTACTGGAACTAGAAAATAATCAATACAAATTTGAATTGGTTCTTTGTCCCTTTCTATTCAAAATCAAAAGTTCGGATTCAGGACTTCCGAAAATGGGGTTAAATTTTTGTGGATGCAATCTGCTTCGAACTCATAGTCAATTAAATATTATGAACGTGAATGTACAATTGTTGGCATGATAATTTTTTTTTTTTCTCTTTCAAAACTGTGTTCCATTCTATATGGTTTCACTTTCTCTTACGGCTCATATACAGGCAACAATTTTTGGAGCCTGGTGAATCAATTATCATGATCTCAATGGTCAAGAAGATACGGAAAATAACGAACAAGAAAGTACAGCTTATACTCACCGACAAGCCGAGGCTTATTTATCTGGATCCCTCAAGGTTGGCTGTTAAAGGGAATATAAACTGGTCCAACAATCCTCATGAATTTAGCATCCAAGTCACGAGCCCTTCACATTTCAAGCTTTGCACTGTGAGTCCTCTTTTCCTTCTCATATGAGGCTGCATAAATATACACTTTCAAGAATCTTAAAGTGTGTGTTTGGGTGAGATATTTGAAGGAATTTGATTTTGAGAAGGGATTCGTAAATTTTTCTTCAGAAAGTTTTACGGAAATCTTTTTCAAATCAGATTCCTTCTTCAAATATCTCACCCAAACACACCCTAACGATCTTTTTGTAAACAATTTTTTGTTACTTTTGAAAATAGAGTTTTTGAATCTAGGGTTCTGACCAGTTTTAAAATAGAGTAAATGACCCTTTTTACCCTTGCAGTATGGACATAGTTCACTTTGCATGCTAATAAGTTAATTCATTGCATTGCTCCCAAAAATTTTGTATTTGTGTTGAATTGCAATTTTCTGACCTATTTTACATCGGCTACTAACACATGTCAAGTATGCCAATTCATTGCATTGCTCCCAAAAAATTTGTTTTTGTGTTGAATTGCCATTTTCTGACTGATTTTACGCCGGATATTGACACGTCAAGTACGTCTTCTTGGAAAAGAACCCTTAAATTTAGTGGTAAGGTGTCCAGAAGCCATTAATCTCTGGTTTAAAATTGATCGACTAGTTGTCGCAAAAGTGAAACTTTAGGGGCCAATATGATGAAATCGAAACGCTAAAGGTTAAAGGTTAAAGGAGCAACTTGGTGAGATCAGAGTACTGGGTGAATTCTTGAAGGAATATGTAAATGCCATTTTACTGCAATCTTTCATGCTTCACTAGCCTGATATGTTTTTAGAGTAAGGCCTGGGTACCACACTTGTTTAGGGTCTGTTTGGTTTGCAACTTTTGACTCTTTTTTCCGTTTTTTTTTTTTTTAAGCCTGATATGTTTTTAGAGTAAGGCCTGGGTACCACACTTGTTTAGGGTCTGTTTGGTTTGCAACTTTCAACTCATTTTTTTTTTTTTTGTAAAATCACTTTAAACGACTATCCAAATAGCTTTGATCTCACATGAACTATACCTGAAAACTTTGTTTTCTGAAATCAAATTTCGGATGGATAGAAAACGATTTTCAGATGATAGAACGTTATGGTCTATTTGGTTTGCAGATGCAAAACCTTTTTTCCCCTTCAACTCTAAAACTGTTTTTAAAATTTCATCAAACGGGTTTCTTCTCATTTTATATTATATTAAAAAGCTCTGTTCCAGAAAAAAAACACATAAAACTGTTTTTCAATTCATACCAAACATATCGTAAGAATTGTGTGAAACACGATAATTTACTGCATTAATCACAAAACTTGATTATCTGTTTACGTTTATGCGTTGTGCAGCCGAAGAAAGTTCGATCTTTCGAAGATGCAAAACAAAGAGCCTTGCAATGGAAGAAGGCAATCGAGGGCCTTCAAACGCGGTGATATTTATTCAATTCTTTGAATGTAACAATATTGTAAAGGAATTACATGTATCTTGAAAGCAACTAGGTAGTGTTTGGTTGTACAGAATTGGAACATTTAAAAAAAAATTTAAAAAAAAATCACAGTTCTAATTCTATGTTTCCAAACATTACCTTAGATATATAATATTTAAAGGTTTCATTTTAAAGAAAGTGCTTCATGTTGTAGAACCACCTCTTTTGAAGATGCCAATGTTAATTGAGTTTTTTTTCCCCCCAATTGATTGATTCGGTGCAACTTACACTGGAAATCAGCCCAGGTGTTCTTTGGTTTGTGTTTCTATTTCTATTTCTTTTTTCATATAAAATAAATTTTGGGAAAAAAAAACCGAAAAAAAAGAAGAAGAAGAAGAAGAAGAAACTCTTGCAATTTGTGGAACTCCCACACAATAAACCTCCTAAGCATAACTCTTGAGCTCGTTTAACTAGGTCCAAAAATAAGAATAAAACAATCGGTGAATTGGATCAACCCAATAGGCCCCTTTTGGATGGGTTGCCCAGCCCAATCAAGGAATCTGTTGAAATGAGTCCGGGACTAGGCCCACGAAAGACCTGGTCCAAATAGTAATCGGCCACTTCCATGTTATAGACCCACTACGGCCACTCAGCCCGATAATGCAGCAACATGGGAGAGGTGGAAAAAGATTACCAGCCAATTACAAGCATAGCAGAAAACTCGGAAGTTCAGCAGGAGAAAACATGTATAAATGTAAGAGTAATTTATACGATACAGAGAATTTCTACACTTATCTTTTCTCTCAAAACATATGAACTTATTCTCACGTTGTGTCATCCTTAGTCTTTGGTGTGCAGGCAGGTTAATAGGTTGGTCGAAGTGGATTTGTTGTCTACATCAGAACCTACATCATTTCTTTTTGACGTAATCAAAGAGAGGGTGGTATAACATGGTTTTGAGAAAAATAGAGAACTAATTTGTCATGTAAGCGAATTTTGGTGGAGTCTCGTTAACTCTTCCTTCTTCCATTGCTTTTTTTTTTTTTTGGCCTTTTTCTCACTTAACTAAAGCCAATCTATTGAGGGGCATTCTACTAACTTCATTTTTGGTTAGACCAGATTGAAACGAAAGTGAAACTTCAAGGTACAAAAGTGTTATTTTTCATATTATAGGGTTCACTTGAACTCCAACCTCAAACTTTAGAGGTCAAAAGTGCAATTGTTCCTTTTTTATTTAGCGTTAATAGCCCTTTATCCCCTATGATTTGATCGATTTGCATTTATCCTCCTATAGTTTTTTTCTTGGCACTTATCCCCTTGTGGTCGTGGACTTAAGTGCAAATTTCATCCTTTCCATCCAAACTAGCCATGTTTGTTGTGCACGCATGATTTTCGAGGCTGGGCATGTTTTTTGATTGAATTCTCTAAAAAAATCATAATTTTTATTCTTATTTTACCTCTACTTATCATTTTAACAAAAAGTCTATATTTCTAACACAATTTCTTACCCCTACACCTCTTATTGTTATTTTTCATGTATTCATCAAGTGTTTATGGTGGCGATTGAATGAATTTCGGAAAAAAAATACAAATGTGATTGAATAGCCGACTTGAAAGTTGTTCAAAGTGAGAGAACTTCATTTTTTAAATAATTGTATTTTTTTTATTTTATTGTTTTTGCAATTTTAGTTATGTTTATAGTAATGAAATAAATAGGTAATATTTGAAGTAATGAAATATGAATTATCATTTTTTTGTTAGTTACTCTATTATTTATGAAGTTAAAAATATACGATCGTTTAACACATCTCAAAATACACAATTTCACGATAATACAACATCAAAATATTTCAAAAAATTAAAATTCACTCATTGAAATCCACTAATAAAAAAAATTATAATTCACTTCTTCTTCTTCAATACATCATCAATAATATCTTAGCCGATTTAGACACTATACAAATAATGTCCCCCCCCTCCCCCCCCACCCCCCCAAAAAAAAAGAGATTGAAAACTATGAATAAACCGACAACGATTCCAATCAATTCCCAGACTTTCAAACTGAAATCGTTGTTTTCTTGGATAATTTGGCGTTTAGATCCGTAGCCATCTTTTAAAAAAAGATGATAATGAACCTACATCATTAAAAAAAAAAAAAAAAAAAAAAAAAAAAAAACTAAACTAAACTAGGATTATTAATGTAAATTCCACATTAGTTTTGTGATATTTTCACTTACATTTAATGAATTAGAATAATTCTAATCACTGCAAGAACAGATCTAGAATACAAAATCAAGCACCAAAACAACAATAAAAGACCATTAATCTAGTAGGTAGAGAGAGAGCTTTTGAAGCTGGGCTGATCAGAAGCAAACTTCAAAGCCCATATCTCAAAAAACCTACCAATATATCAATAACAGAATCAACCATGAAAACAAAATATAGAACCAATCCAAATAAAAAGCATTGAATTGAAGCACACGCTTCTGTACAAAAAGAATGGTGTGTGTATATGCAGTATGCTTGATGCATCAGTGAAAGAAAAAGAATGAAATTAAACAATTCACGTAGCTGAACGTATAGAGTTTACCTCTCGCCACTTCTCCACCACTAAGCGCCCTAGAACACCAGGTCCAACAATCAGCAAATCATCTGCTCCAACAGCACCAATAGACGAAGAATCCAATCCCTCATTTTCCATACCTACAACATTAACCATACAAAAACATAAAAATATTAAAATCAAGAATGAGGCACAATAGTTGTTAGATCTAGAAAATCAAACTTAGATTTAGCCAAAATAAACACAAATACGACTGTTGTTGGTGGCATATCAGAGCAAAAATAAACACACAGAGACAGGGATGAAGGAGAGAGAGTTCGATCGGTTGTAAATCAGACCAAAGCAAAACCAAATCTGGCCAAATCGGATATCGATCTGGCAGATTTGGACACTTGAAGTTGGGAAACGGCCAGTTTGGGGTGGTTGAGACTGATGGTGGCAGCGGCGATGGCTCTGCGACGGGGTGATGCCGCTTGATGGTGATGGACATGGCAATGGAGAATGGGTGAGTAGGCGGCGATGGCGAGGGACGGTGCCGTGGATGAAGAGATTTGAAAAAGAGGGATGAGAGAGACCTACTTGGACGACGGTGATGGATGGACTTGTGACAACTTGTGAAGGAGGACGACTATGAATTGGGAAGAGTCGAGAACGACGGCGATGACGATGGTTAGAACAGAAATTGAGAAAAGTGGTAGTATGCGAAGGAGGGTAAAAATGACATTTCACGTATTCTGTTAACAAAGTTTGGTTTGCACTTAAGTCCAATAACCACAGGGGTAACTACGAAGGAAAAATTATAAGGGGATAAGTGCAAATTGATCAAATCACAGGTGGATAAAGTGCTATTAACCCTTTTTATTTATGTAGTTATTTTCAAGTGGAAATTACATTATTTGTCCCTAAAGCTTTGGGTGAACGCTTCTGTGGTCCTTGAGGTTCACAACATTTAGTCCCTCAATTACCATTCTCGTTCCAATTTAGTCAAATTGCAAATTTTGTTAACAAAATTGGATGAATTCCATTACTATAGGGATATTTTAGTCAATTTTCTCTCTTTAGGTTAGGGGAGATTTTTAAATGGACCCTGAAATTTTTCAGAGGTGGCATATTTGGCCCCTTATGTTATGATTTGTCTTCAATTTGGTTCAATCTAAAATTTTGTAATAATTTTTTGATGAATCCCATTAATTTGGGATAACTTTTCATCATTTCTGCGTCAATCCCTCTCAAGAAAGCTATTTTTTTTTTTTCAAAACTGTTCTTGCATTCATACATCTTATAAATATCTAGAATACTTTTTTTTGCACATATATTTAATGACTATTCAATAAAACTATTTAAAATATAATATAAGATTTATAAAATCTAAAGGGGTTTATATGAGTAAAAATTCAATACTTCAATTTAACACGAAATCTATAAAAATTAAAAAGGAATTTATATAAATTTTTTTTTGTAATTTAATGCAAGATTTAAAAAAAGTTTATATAAAAATATAAGATTTAAAAGAGGTTTATATAAAAATATAAGAATTTTAATTGAATTTTTTTTTTGAAATATAGGGTAAGAATTTTTGTTCTAAATAATTATGAAATGTATAAGTACAAGAATAGAGTTTGGAAAAAAATAAATTTCTATAAATGCAAAGAGAGAGGAACACTAAAAATAATAAAAATACTCCTAAACTAATGCATTTGGTCCAATTTCTTAACAAAATGTCCGATTGTACAAAACTGAAGCCAAATTGGAACATGAGGGACCAAATGTTTCACTTTCAAAACCTTAGGGTCTATTTACACACTAACCCAAAACTTATATTGAGGAAATGACAAAAATACCTTATATACTAACAGATTGTTGACAGAGTTTGCAATTGGACCATATTGAAACGAAAGTGAAACTCGAGGGACAACATATGCAACTTTGTAAACCATAGGGACCAGAGAAGCACGCACCCCAAACGATAGGGGCCAAAAATGCAATTTGCCCTTATTTTCGCATTTTTCTCACTTGACTAAACCGGATCAATTGAGGGGTATTCTGGGTAAACCTTCTTCGGCGTGGGCGATTAGGGTTTCTCTGAGGCAACTCTTCTCCTCTATATAAATCACGCCCCGGAGCGGCCAAAAATTGTAGCTTAGCGGCCTTCTTCAATATTGACGCGATATCGAAAATCATGATTCAAGTGAAGGTTAGATGTATTCGTTTATGGATCGATATATGTCTCTATAATCTGTTCAGATCTTCTTAATGTTTTAGCTGTTCGATTTTTCTCTTTCGTTAATTGTGGAGGTGTTGATGACTAAACTTATACCATCAAACTATGAAAGCTCTAATGGCTTCTTGATGTTTCAATTATTACCGTCTGAGCCTCCGATTTGAATTCTCAATGAACCTTTTTTCATGAATTATCAGTTTATTTTGTATAGAATTTTATTTTATTTTTGTTTAATAGCTTCTGAGATTTAAGAAGGCAACAAATTAGAGTCTCTGATGCGCTCCGATTATAGCGTTTTCAGCGCTGTACGTTGCCGATATGAAAACGAAGCTGAGATTCTGGCATGTTCGTCCTTCTTTAACGACGCTTATGCATTCAGATGCTTCGACATTCCAATTCCTTTCATATCTAATTTATTTTTGCTAAAACAAAATTTAATATGCATTCCGATGCGTATTTTTTCGTTTTCTGATGATTCAATTTGAATGCACACCTTGTTGAACTGAAGAATTTTGCCTGTTAAATTTTGACATGAATTTGAACGATTTGAAGGCAACAAAACTAGAGTCTCTGATGCACTCTGTTAATAGTGTTTCCAGCGCTATACGTTGCCGAAAAAGAAGAAGTTGAGATTCTGGCATATGTGTTCTTCACAATGCATATGCATTCGGATACTTCCACATTGTATTATTGTTTGACGACTTCTATTTTTATGGAAATGTCTTACAAAACCCACTTTTTTTTTGGTTTTGATCCACATTACATCTATCAGGATTTTTTTTGGTTATATTTTTTTGCGCTTTCGTTAATTTATATTAATTGAATGGTTAAATATTTAATTGACTCACTGAAACATAATGAGCGGGTTGAATTTTGGGTGAGTTATTTAGAGGATAAAAACAAGAAATTAAGCAAGAAAACGAAGCTGAAGACCCCCACCAAATAACATTAGACAAAGCAATTTAATGGTTATGTTGATTTTTGAAAATAGGGATTTTTACATTTTTCAAAGATTTTTGAAACTAATTTTAGAGCATCTCCAAAGATACTAGTCATTTTGAATATTCAAATAAAAAAATAGCTAGTTGAATAGTGATTTGGTTTATTCAAATTTAAGAATGGATTCTAACGAAACTAGTCATTTGTACTAGGCATTTTTCATCTATTAAATTAATTTTACCGTCAAATCTATTTTTCATCTACTTTAATTATTTGTTGTTGTTTATTTGAATTTTAATTATATATTTTCTTCAAATATCATATTAGTGAAAATTAAAATTCAATTAAAAAAAAAAACTAAAATTCAAATTATTATTACTAATTTAATTAAAAATCTCACCTATTTAATTATAAATATTCAACCAATTTACTAATTTAATTAAAAATCTAAATTCATTTAATTATAAATATTTAACTCTTTTATTAATTTAATTAAAAATTTAAGCTCATTTAATTATAAATATATAACTCATTTACTAATCTAATTTGAAACTAACCTAATCATACTAATTTAATTAAAAATGTTAACCATTTAATTACAAATATCCAATCTAATCTAACCCAACCTACTATTTAACACATATTTTAATTATTTTACTAATTAAATCCATTTAAAGCCAACCCAATCTATTATTCATTTACTAATTAAAAATTTAACCCGCCATTCTAATTAAACAAAAAATATTTTATTAATTGAAAACCCAAGTCTATCATTCCAATTAAACAAAAAAATCAGTTTATTATTCAAAAATTCAAGCCCACCGCCCACCAGAGCCTGAACAACAACCAAATTTAGCTAGGTTATTTTAATAGCCAAAAGTGATTTAGCGGGAAAGCATTACTATTGGATTTTCCGGGTAAAAATTTTCTGTTTTTTTGAGCTGTGGGTTTGGGTTTTTGAATAGTAAACTATGTTTTTGTTTAATTGGAATGGTGGGTTTGAGTTTTCAATTAGTAAAATGTTTTTTGTCTAATTAGAATGATGGACTTGGATTTTTAATTAGTAAATGGGTAATGGGTAGGGTTGGGTTTAAATGGGTTTAATTTGTAAAATAATTAAAATAAGTTTTAAATAATAAGTTGGGTTGAGTTAGTTTGGGTTGGGTATTTGTAATTAAATGGATTAACATTTTTAATTAGATTAGTAGGGTTAGATGAGTTTCAAATTAGACTAGTAAATGGGTTGAGTATTTAGAATTAAATGAGTTTGGATTTTTAATTAGATTAGTAAATGGGTTGGGTACTTATAATTAAATAGGTTGGATTTTTAATTAGATGAGTAGTAGTAATTTGAATTCTAGTTATTTCTTTTAATTGGATTTTAATTTTCACTAATGCGATACTTAAGAGAATATATAATTAAAATTTAAATAAACAATAACAAATAATTAAAGTAGTTGAAAAATAGATTTGGTGATAAAATTAATTTATTGGATGAAAATTTAGATGAAAATTTAAATAAAAATTAATAGATGAAAAATGGTTATTATAAATGGTTAGTTCGGTTGGAATCCATTTTTGAATTTGGATAGCTAAAACACTATTTAACTAGTTATTTTTTTATTTGGCCATAAAAAATGACTAGTATCCCTTAATGGATCCTGACTAATGATTGGGGGTGACATGCCATGAAATCCTATATATAATGTCTCCTAACTTTGTACAATGTTTCCGACCTATTGCTAGGGACTCGGTCAATCAAGTCCGTTTGGTTAGTGTTGTTAATCCAACTCAATCTAAAAATTTTGGAATTGATGTTTGGGAATGTGTTTGGCAAACACAAAACTTATATCAATCCAACACAAAAAAATGAGAATTGATTCTTTATAGACTAAGGAAATTACAATTAAAAAAAGTGTTTTTTCTCCCCAATCCAATCTATCCTAAATCAGGGACACCCATTAAACGGATAGTTAATGAGAGAATCAATTCCATCGCAATTGTCGCTTGTTCGTCTTCTCCTGTCCAAATTCTCTCGTCATCTTTCCATCCAAGTTGCTAAGGATGAAATCGAACATGCCCCTGAATCTCCGGTGCCGACCTGCAACAATGGCGGTGTTGCTCTCTTGGGTCTGCAACAGAAGCTTTGCCTTCTCGATTGGGGCCACGATTGTTTGCACAATGCCGCCCATCACCGCCCCGGCCACCAGATCCTTGTGGATATTCATCAGCCAATCCGACGGTGCCGGTGAACTTCTCGATTTGGGTCTCTTCGAATTTGACTCCATGCTCTCCTCTCCTCCACTTTTATCCTCGCCCACCATCCTTAGTCCTCTGCGTTCTCTCTCTCTCTCTCTCTCTCTCTCTCTATATATATATATATATATATATATATATATACTCGATATAGGGTTTTGGTTCTTTGATTATTCAAAGAAAACCCAAGTTATGGATAATTGAAATATGGGTTTCTTGATTGTTTTGAGTTTCATATGCGGAAAAGGGAATTTCTAGAGTGGGCGGTTCAATTTCAGGCAAGTAGTAGAAAACCAAGGATGGTGTTGGTTCTTCCCTGTGGGAATGAAATGCTTATTATTAGTAGACACCTCTTAATTATACCTGAATTCGTTTTTCATCCCTAAAGTAATATGATAATTGGAGTTCTTTACATTTCTAATACATTTTTAAATGAAAATTATTGAGATAGAACGTTTTTCAACTTATTTACATAAGTAGTGTTACCCCGGTTCGGATCCCTGAGTTTGTGGGGCCCGCCGTATACCTGGGGTTCGGAACCCTGGGTATACAAAAAAAAAAAAAAAAAATATTGTATTTTTTTTTTCGTTTTTTGGGGTTATACCCGGGGTTCGGTACCCTGAGTTCTACGTAGAACCCAGGGTACTGAACCTTGGGTATAACAGAACCCAGGGTATCGAACCCTGGGTATAACCCACTTAAAAAAAAAAAAACAACGTTTTGGCCCAATAAATTTTTAAAATTTTCGGTAACTTTGAGTTGATTAACTGTGGTTTATTGATATTTTAAATAAATCTAATTTTTTGTGTGCAGAAAATACGTTCAAAACACTCCATAATACTTTTTACAACACTAAAAACGAACAAGTGGATGAATTTTAAAAAATCGCAAAAGTTAACCAGAAGAACTGTTTCGATAATGACCTAATTTTTTCGGCAATTTGAAATTAACAAAAGATTGTATGTTCGTAACAGAAATGAACCAAATTTTTTGTATATAAATTATGCTCAACACTACAAAACAAAATCGAGAACACTAAAAATGGACTAGTAAATAATTTTTAAATAATCGTCAAAGTTGATCGAATGAGTTGTTTCGATGACGATGTAATTTTTTTGAAAACTTTGAGTTAACAAAAAATTGTCGTCTATCCGTAACAGAAATGAACCTGATTTTTTTGCGTACAAACTACGTTTATAACGCTAAATAATAAAGTCGAGAATACCAAAAACGGATTAGTGAATAATTTTTAAATAATGGTTATTGTCATAACATTTTATCGCTCTTCAACGTTTCAAAAACACTATATTGCTTTTTAATGTTTGGATGGACATAACTTTGCATTTGGTGGTCCGTTGGGGGTAAAAAATTTTTTTTTTAAAAGTTGGGTCTGATCTGAGTCATCACTCTGGTTTTTGAAGATTTCAATTTTACCAATAAGATAAGACGCACGTTCGCGACGAAGATTACAAATTTAGTCACCCAATACTTCGAATCCAAAATTTATTTGAAAAAATACTCGACCAAACCACCTACGGCTGTTTGCCACACCTAGATCTCGAAAAAATACCTGAAATAAAAAAAAAAAAAATCATCTCAAACGGACCACCGAGCGCTCAAACTTTTTCTATTATCTTACATAAATTTTCTCTTCTCTCAACACCATATATTCTCTTATTCGTTTTTTATGTTCTTAATTTTATTATTTAGCGTTATGAACGTAGTTTGTACGCAAAAAAATTAGGTTCATTTCTATTACGTATAGACGACCATTTTTTGTTAACTCAAAGTTTTCAAAAAAATTGCATCGTCATCGAAACAACTCATCCGACCAATTTTGACGATTATTTAAAAATTATTTACTAATCCGTTTTTAGTGTTCTCAATTTTGTTATGTAGTGTTATGAGTATAATTTATATACAAAAAATTTGGTTCATTTTTATTACGGACATGCAATATTTTGTTAATTTCAAATTGACGAAAAAATTTCGCCATTATCGAAACAACTCATTTGGTCAACTTTGGCAATTTTTTAAAATTTATCCACTTGTCCGTTTTTAGTGTTGTAAAAAGTATTATGGAGTATTTTGAACGTATTTTTATGCACAAAAAAATTAGATTTATTTAAAATATCGATAGATCACCGTTAATCAACTCAAAGTTACCAAAAATTTTAAAAATTTATTGGGCCAAAACGTTGTTTGTTTTTTTTAAGTGGGTTATACCCGGGGTTCGATACCCTGGGTTCTATGTAGAACCCGGGGTACCGAACTCAGGGTATAACCCCAAAAAACGAAAAAAAAAAAAAATACAATTTTTTTTTTTTTGGTATACCCGGGATTCCGAACCCCGGGTATACGGTGGGCCCCACAAACCCGGAGATCCAAACCCCGGGTAGCACTACTTATATAAATAAGTTGAAAAACGTTTTATTTTAGTAATTTTCTTTTAAAAATATATTAGAAATGTAAAGAACTCCCTTATCCGAGAAGGAAAAAAAACCTATCTAGCCCTAAAACCAAATCGCACAGCTGACCATAGGGGTAATATTGGCTAATTTCACTCCAAAATGTCTAATCACACACATGAACAGTCAGGTTTGTAACTCTGATTAATTAGGTTTTTAGACCTTCAGATAACTTTATTTCTGTTTTTATAAATTAAGGAAACAATTCTGAAATTATTCGTTATCAAAAGCAATTCTGTTCCCAAAAAGAAATAGAATTATGCATTACTAAATGTGATTATGTTCTCAACACAAAATAAAATTATGTCATTATTAAACATAATTCTATCCTCAGAAAAAAATAAAATTCTTAACTCAACCCAACCCGTCCCCAGGTGGGTTGAGAAAAGAGGGAACAACCACAATGAAGTTTTCTCTGAGTTGGGTTTTTGGCATTCATTTGGTGTTTTTTAAGTGCCCAAAATTTGGTATATTGTCCTTCTTGTTTAAGCGGCTTCTCTATGGAGGTTAGAAAATTGCAGCTTCAAATTCATGGGCAATTGAAAGAGAGAATTGTGGCATGTTGGTGGTAAAGCCACTCTTTGAATGGAAGAGATATTTTCTCTTGGTAGATTTAAATGATGGAGCACCTAGCATAATGGACACCAAGATAATTTCCATGAGTTGATAAAACCACCTTCTAAACTCTTTGAAGGTAAGGGTCATTTTCTCTTGGTGGATTTCAATGGTGGAGCACCTAGCTTATTGGACATTAAGGTAATCTCTAGGAGTTGGTGGTAAAAGCACATTCTCTACTCTTTGAATGGAAGAGCTATTTTCTCTTGGTGGGTTTCAATGGTGGGGCATTTAACTTAATGGACATCAAGGTAATCTCCATGAGTTGGTGGTAAAACCCTCTTCTCCACCCGTTGAATGAAAGAACCATTTTCTCTTGGTGGATTTCAATGGTGAAACACCTAGCTTAATGGATATAAAGGTCATCTCCACGAGTTGTTGGTAAAATCACCTTCTCAACTCTTCGAATAGAAGAGCCAATTTTTTTTGGTGGGTTTAAATGGTGGAGCACTTAGCTTAATGGACACCAAGACAATCTCCACGAGTAGAAGGCTATATATAGCCTTTTTGTAATTGATGAAGAGATTAAGAATCCCAAGGCAAAGAAAGAGCCTTATTTAGAGATAGAAAGAAACTCTTCCAAAAAGTTTCCTTGAGAAGAAGTTTGAGAGTTTCCTCAAAGAATTACTACAAAGAGAGATAAATCTTGTTTCTTCTTTGTAAGTATTATATTTCCAAAATTGAGAGAGTTGTTTCTCCTATTACAACAACAATTAGAATTGTTCTCTCCTTGTATTTAGAGAGAAGATGTTGTATTATCCCTATTTTACAATAGTGAAATCCTCCTACACTTGCCCGTGGTTTATTCCCAATTTGTTCAGAGGTTTTCCATATAAAATTTGTGTCTATTTTATCTTCATTTTTATTTTCTCATTTTACTTTAGTTGAGAGTTGTCTTCTACCCATAAATTTTCTGTCATTTCCCAACATAGCATTTGGTTGTTTCTTGTTCTCTCTCTCTCTCTCTATATATATATATATATATTGCTTGAATGATGTTAGAGAAAGAAGAAGAGATAGAGGTAGAGAGAGACTGTGTATTTTTGAATGGACAAGACCATGGCTCTTCTTTATTTTTTTTTCTTTCAAATTCCGGCTCCTTGCTCCATCGGCACCCTCGTCAACAACTAGAAGCTCCACCAATCGGCACCTCCGGCTAAACCAATGTATTGCGTCGCTGTCGTTTTCATTGACGAAGACGACGACAGGGGCCGTTGGCTTAAGAAAAACGAATGCTGAAATCATCGGCGGTGCACCTAACAATGCTACAATTGACAGCGTGGAATAAGATGGCGTAGGGTTCTTAGATTTCTCTGCCTATTCTCTGTCATCTCACTTGATCTCTCCCTCTCTCCTTCCTAAATATTCGGCGTGGGAGGAGATGGCGGGGATCGACACCATGGATCTCCGACCGGGATTACAAGGAAAAAGAAGAGTCTGGTCGGAGAGAAAGAGAGAGTTAAGAAGAGTCTAAGGAGTGAGGAAACAAAGAGGGGTTAAAATGGTTTTCTTTTCCGAACTCTTTGATTTCACTTGATTTCTTCAAAATTTATCTTTGAAAACTGAAATTGATTGACTAAAACATGTTATAGTCATGAAAATTCTTCCAATTTGATCAATTTAGTTAAAAAATAACTCTTGTAAACTTTCAATTTTGACCCCAACGTTTTCCCTTGACTTTTTGAACCTCAATTGGAGTTCCGATTCGAGTCTCTCTAGAATTCATCATTATTAAAGGTTCAATTGAAACTTTTCAATCAAGATTGGCCCCTTTAAATGTCTAATTAAAGTTTTTCAAAATTCTAATCAAGCCCCCAAAATGTTCGAATTTGACAAATTGTCTCAATTGGTTTACTTGAGGCCCTATTGAAATTACAAGACTTTCCTTGAACTTGGTTTGAGATTTATTGAACTTTACAAAGATTAATTGTATTGTCCCTAAAATTTGTATTTTTTGAGTACAATACATATTTAAAATAAGTTTATTTTCTTAAGATTTAATTTTATACCTTATGGAAACTTTATGATATAAATGAATAATTAATAATTTTTGGAGCTAGAAATATAATTATATAGTTCAATAACAATATTATATAATATATGGGGGTGTTGGTGTAATTTTTTTTTAAAAAAATCTTGAATAGTAATTGTTAGGTGTAAGGTTAAGAAACAAAAATGAAGACGATAAGAATGAAGTGAAGTGGTGGGTTACTTTATTTATATATTCATGTGTGTGTGTGTATAAGTTATTTTTGTTAGGAAGAAGAAATGAGAGAACGAGAGGAGGAAGGAAGCAAGATGAAATAAATGAGGAATAAGAAAAAAAAAATTGGTCAATTATCAATTTCTGATTTCAGGTATGATTTTTATACCCTTTAATATATGTATTTAAACATCTCCATTTATCGTGTAGTTTATGCTTTGATAGTTGTTTAATTATAATCATTGATTTGCATGGATTATTTATGATCATATATTATATGACAATTAAGTGAGATACATGCCTACATGTTATTTGTTGAATTGATTAGATGTACTTCCTAAATGGGTTAAAATTTTACTGAGTTTTGACTTATAACTCTACTGTATTTGTTGTAGGGTTGATGAAATTAGAGCTGCACCATGGATGGATGATTAAATTTCTATTTTTTAAAAGAATTGTTTTAAGTTAACTTTATAATTTTGTACTATTTGTATGTGTTGCTTATTGTTGTAAGATTAATCGGATTAATTAGTAATTACAATTATTTCCACAGTTCAAGTCAGAGTTATCCTAAAATCTTGGAATTAAATTTGAATAGTTCAAATCAAAGTTATCCAAAAATCTTGGAATTAAATTTGATCTCAGAAATTCCAAAAACTATTTTCTTTTTGAGATCCTCTATGTGGATTTTATTAAAGGTGAGACGTCTGTATCATTTCTTAGAGAATCAAATCTCTAGTAGTCGTATTGTTCGTGTTTAGAGGCTCTCAGAAGAGTCTACTCAGATCACGCCTCAGAAATTACCAATTTCGAGGTTGAAGCACCGAAAGAGGTAATATTTAAATTAAAAGTATTTTAATATTGTATGACTCATTATTTTAATGTTACTACAATAATATACGGGTTGAGGAATTTGATATTAAATTGTGATTTAATTTCTTTTTATATTCCATTACGTCGATATGTTAATTATAAATTTTGGTTTCTTCACTTTATTCATATTGTACTTTCCAACACAATTTCCATTATTAGTGAGGTTAGATTTATCAAACTCAAATGCTAGTCTGAAGTCTTTCTTACTTAGCAATGATCTAGAAACTAGATTCTTATAGATATTTGGTATATGCAACACATCGTTCAAAATAAGTTCTTTTCCCGAGGTTATTTTCAGCATGTCCTTTCTCATCCTTCAACCTTAGAAGTGGAAGAGTTTCCTATGCAGAGCTTATCCTTAGATTCTACATGCCTATAAATAGTGAACAATTTCTTATCAGAGCAAATGTGGTGGGTAGCACCGATATCCACATACCATTCTTTAACATTGTCAATGAGATTCACTTTAGAAACAATTGTCGTCAATTGGATCTTGAAAACTTCATCAGTAAAGTTATCTACTTTTGTCACTTTAGGGTGACTATTAGGCTTCTTACCTTCATTGTTACAACTTTTTTATGCTAATCATGAGCACGGTGTCTCAATTTACCAAAAGTATAACAATTTACCTTAAACTTTTTGGTCACAACCCATTTTGCATGAACTTGATTGAGATCGCTACATTTTCTTGGTTGTCTTATGAGTCTCTATCACATAAGCTTTAGATATCATATAATGATAACCCATACGCTTAGAAGAAACTCAAGGCTTTTCCTCGATTCTCAATTTTAGAAGAAGGTCTTCAAAAGTCATCTTCTTACGTATGCTTGCGATAATTCTTGAGTCATTCCATGATGATGAAAACTTCTCAATCACTCCTGTCACTTCGAATGATTCATTTAGTCATTCCCTCTACATTAATATCACGCACAATGACTTGGAGATCTTCAATATGTCTGATCACTGTTTTTGAGTTCATAATTTGTAGTCTAGAAATCTCTCGACTACAAACTTCTTAGTCCCAATATCTTCTATTTATATTGCTTTTCAAGGATTTGCCATAGTTTTTTTGCCGTCGTGATTAAACAATACTCATTGTAGAGTATATGACTTAATCCATTCAGGGTGTAGGTTTTGCTTAGGATATCAGAATGCTTCCATGCTTCAACTGCGGCTACAATCTGGGTGTCTAATTACTCAGTCATGGCAGGAGCATCTTCGCGAAGAAACCTCACAACATTCTATGTTGTCCAGTTGAACAACAAATTTTCCTGCCATTTCTTGAAGAAACTTTTATCAAACTTCTCCAGCTTCTCTCCATGAGAAGTAGGCATAAGATGCCGGAGCAGTCACATTTTGTGTTGTGACTGTTTAGATTCCAATCGAATTGACATCATTGTTGGAAGACATATTTTTATGAAAGAAACTAATATATATATATATATATATATATATATATTCTGTAAACCGAAATAATAAGAAAATGAAACCAAAATTGTATTTATGAAAAACATGCTTTAAGATTGTTGAAAAATGTGATTTAGAAATTAATTAATTAATTATTAAATAGAAAAAATATTTATTGGAAACAAAATAGGTCAAAACTAGTTCTATTATTTTTTTTTGAGAAAATGAATTTATGATTTTATAGTTTGTTGAACTTTATTTGTAATGAATAAATATATTTATTACAAATGGGGTGAAGAAATTTAGGAAATATAATAAAAACGGAGATATATAATTGAGATCCTATCAAATGGTCATATTTTGTTAACTCGTTTTCAATAAAAAGTAACAATGAATTAGTTCTAAAACAAAAATGATTCCATGCGTTTCACCATGAAAACATGATTTTCTTTTTTAGTGCATGGCCAAACTTTTGGCCTAAACGTACTTTAGATCTCAAGAGCATTTGTTATCCTGCTAGAACTAGCAAACAGATAAATTATGGGTAATATCGTGTCCGTCGATAATGGATATTGATAAACAATAGTCGAAAATCAATTCAACCATTTATGATTTAGATAAAAAAAGGATATTGATCATAAACGGATATGGGTAAAACTGAATCATCCTTTTTAAAAAATATGAAAACAAGAAAATACAAAAACAAATGCAATCTAAGAACCAAAAAAATAAGTTTAAATATGGGAACAAAAATAGACATACAAAAAATTTGGAAACCAAAAAAAAGTAATAAAAATCTAGGAATAGAAATAGAGATACAAACAAAGATGATTTACTCTCCGAAACGCATTGTTACTGTTCTCAGTTTCAGAGAACTAAGAATAAAAACTAGTACAAAAGGCTATTGATGGCCGCTAAATATAGCGTTGCCATTTTCACCGCAAGCGTACGGATTAAATTTTAGTATAATGGACTTTTCAGTCGGGTATCGTATTCACACGGATTGGTGTTGTTACTATCGAGTATCGCGATTGTCATAACCTGACTTTATCTAGGCGACAAAAATGAAATTTAATTTAGTACTAATACTAAACTAAAATACTAATTAAGTTAACTATACTATAAATACTAATTTGAGATTGTTTAGGGGAGTAAATTGCCTAGTGATTAACTTTATTTACTTAAATGCGTTTGATTTTGTTTTAGTTAACATTAACGACGTTCGACGTATCCGACAATCTCGGTTCGTAAACTCCCTTGCCACCTCTTTCGAGTGTAAGACGGGAGAATACGTGACTTCGTGTCAACGCCGAAATCCCCCTCAACGTCTTAACGACTCCAGGTCACGTGAGTCTCGCCCCAACGTCATCGATTGCATACTTTTTAAAACCCTCCCGGGTCATTAGATTGTCGTGTTGTGTTAACCTTAGTCCGAATCCGGGGTTACCTCTCCCGAGTGTCAAACCCCATATTCTCAATATATCTAAACTAGCATATAATCATAAAAAACACGGCAACATAATCGAAATTATAAGGAACAACCATAAACGAAACACAAATTCACCCAAAACTACATTGTCATAAATAATACGTTAATCCCTATTACAATCCATGTTTAACTCATGATCCTAACCGTTTATACAATGTAAAACGAGCTAAACATGCTCAACAACTACTAAAATGAAGAAAACAAAGAAGAAACGAGTGATTTAGCCTATATCCGAAGAATTGGCGCTAGAACCGTCGAACGATCGTTTCCCTCTTCATCTTCCACCTAGGGTTGAGAGCTCTCCCTCAAAAACCTCTCAAACTAACCCTAAAATATAGCCTAAAGCCTTAGGGGCTGAAGATGAGGGAAGAGAGGAGGAGAGAAGGGCTTAAATAGGCCAAAAAATATCTTCAAAATATCTATTCTGCGCAGAGGATTTCTCCTAGGTGAAGTTAGGTCGGTTAACTTTTTGCCAGAAGTTCGCCTAGGCGAAGAAAACTTCGCCTAGGCGAAGTTACTGCAGGTTTTTAATTTTGTTTTGACTGTAACTTCTTCATCCGAATTCCGATTGAGGTGATTCAAAAACCTATGGAAAGCTCAGAAAAATATATACAACTTCCATGTTTTGAGTGTTTCCAAAATCGAATTGCATGATAGTCCAAAATAGTCTTGAAGTTACAACACCTGTACCGGCTTTGTAGGTTTGGTGACCGCCTAAGCGAAGAAGTAGGTGGTGGACTTGGAAATGTTCTCAGCATCTTCATAGCCTAGGTAGAGGTCTGGATGCCTAGGTAGTGGGCTTCTTTCAAAATGTTGTCTCCTTGCTCATTTATCCACCGTAACTTCGTCTGCTTTGGTTCGATCACATCGTTTTCACTCTGATTTCATACCTTTTCACTCCACGCACCTATTTTAATACAAAAAGAATAAAAATATATTAAAACATATAAAAATAACTATAAACGTACTTGAAAACTAACGAATTCGGATTGAAAATACGTAGGTAATTTACACCTATCAAATACCCCAAAACTCAGACTTTTGCTAGTACTCGAGTAAAACACCCACACAATACGAGAAAGTATACAAACTAATTACGAAATTAAAAACTACAAACGAAAAATATTAAAAACAAAAATGTGTAAGTTTTGATTATCATCTACTGGTCGAAAGATTTTTCCCTCATCGGCCCCTAATCCTATCAAGTTCAAGCATAAATCACACCATGTGGTGTTCTAGAATTTCAACGTTCAAACATAGTAAGCGCCATTCTAGATCATGTTTAAGTGTGTGTGATTAAACTCAAATATACTACTATTCATTGATTAGATGAGATTATCCCTAAATAAAGATCATGACTAAAACCTTTAAGATATAGGCAATCCATACGCCTGACCTGGGATCTATTCTCCACTAATGTAGGCTCGGAGGTTCATGAAAATCAGTAGGGCTTGGTTTGGTTTTGGAATAATAGCCAAGGGTATTTTGGAATAGAGAATAGGTTAACGTCGTTAACTTAACGTTACCCGAGGCACATCGCTTGGCATTCTCACACTCGAAACCCTATATTTTTTTAGAAACAACCCTGAACAAACGTTTAAGAACGTCGTACTCACTTGTCATGTCAAAAAGAAACTATTTTTTTTTAACACACCCCCAAACTCATTCGAATTTCTACAATTTTAAGAGTGTGCAAAAATGATTAGGTAACATACCCCAAAACGTATTCGAATTCTTATAACCTTAGGAATGTGCAAATAATATGAACGACAAACGACAAGCGAGTACTCGAATACCGAACCAAATTAGAATTTCGGCCTAAACCCAACCGCTCACATCATGTAGCGAAATGCCAACTTGATTTACTCAAATTGTGCCTTCAGTTTAGCGATGTAAGTTTGGAAAAAGTTCAATCGGCTATGGTATTTATTAAGTATTCAGAATTGAAACGATTTTTAGGCTTCGACAAGGTAACGAAGGGTAATGATTTAACATGGTAAGCTTAAAAGGCTCAAACAATAAAATAAATGCCTAAATCATATCTCCTAAACAACCTCGCCTAGGATTTCGCCTTGAATTTCCCCCAAATCAAGTTCTAGAATCCCTATTGTCATAAAATTAAGTAAAGGATAATCGGTTTCAAATCAATTAGATAGTGCTATATTGAATTTACATGCTCGTGCATTTAGGGTCTACAATAACTTTTACTAAGACGATACGTCAAGCACACAAAACACACATAAATGAGCTTTACGTTCGACCTCAAAACAATCAGGGGACAGAGTCATCATCGGGTAAAGGCCTAGATGACATCAAAACTCAACATAAAACAACAGCTAAACTAAACAAACTAATCCTAAACAAGCATGCAAACGATAAAAACAGTAAAATTTAACTAAAAACATAAACACATACTAAAACATACTACACATCACCACCAACGCAATACAGGTGATGTCCAAAATGAGCCGTCAGCGATCCCAATGACAGTATATAGCATGATATTGAAGACGGGGATTTAGAACACAAACCTTAGAGGTGAGAAGATCTCGCCTCCGACTCAAATCGATGGAGATGTATCTAACTTATTTGTGACCCTGGGTTGCCTCCCAAGAAACGCTTGGTTTATTGTCCTCGACTCGACACATGCCCTCAAGACTGGCGAGATTTTCAATGATCTAACCGTAGGAGTACCTGTCGATCTAACATCTTCAAGCATCCTGTAGGAAAACAAAAACAAAACTACAAACGAAAATTATATACAAAAGAAATGCCTAGATTAAAATTGAGTTATTTACTCCCAATATCGATAGCAATCAACAAGATAATCCCCGGCAACGACGCCAAAAACTTGGTTGCCGCTAAATAAAGCGTTGCCACTTTCATCGTAAGCGTACGGATCAAGTTTTAGTATAATGGACCTTTTGGTTGGGTATCATATCCACAGGGATTGGTGTTGTTATTATCGAGTATCGCGATTGTCATAACCTAACTTTATCTAGGCGACAAAAATGGAATTTAATTTAATATTAATATTAAACTAAAATACTAATTAAGTTAACTATACTATAAATACTAATTTGAGATTGTTTAGGGGAGTAAATTGCCTAAGAATTAACTTTATTTACTTAAATGCGTTTGATTTTGTTTTAGTTAACATTAACGGCGTTCGGCGTATCCGACAATCTCGGTTCGTAAACTCCCTCGCCATCTCTTCCGAGTGTAAGACGGGGGAATACGTGATTTCGTGTCAATGCCGAAGTCCCCTTCAACGTCTTAACGACTCTAGGTCACGTGAGTCTCGCCCCAACATCATCAATTGCACACTTTCTAACGCCCTCCCTGGTCGTTAGATTGTCGTGTTGTGTTAACCCTAATCCGAATCCGGGGTTACCTCTCCTGAGTGTCAAACCCCATATTCTCAATATATCTAAACTAACATATAATCATAGAAAACACGGCAACACAATCGAAATTATAAGGAACAACCATAAACGACACACAAATTCAACCAAAATTACATTTTCATAAATAATACGTTAATCCCTATTACAATCCATGTTTAACTCATGGCCCTAACCGTTTATACAATGTAAAACGAGCTAAACATGCTCAACAACTACCAAAATGAAGAAAACAAAGAGAAGAAACAAGTGACTTAGCCTATATCCGAAGAATTGGCGCTAGAACCGTCGAACGATCGTTTTCCTCTTCATCTTCCACCTCGGGTTGAGAGCTCTCCCTCAAAAACCTCTCAAACTAACCCTAAAATATAGCCTAAAACCTTAGGGGCTGAAGATGAGGGAATAGAGGAGGAGAGAAGGGCTTAAATAAGCCTAAAAATATCTCTAAAATATCTATTCTACACAGAGGATTTCACCTAGGCGAAGAAAACTTTGCCTAGATGAAGTTAGGTCGGTTAACCTTTTGCCGGAAGTTCGCCTAGGAGAAGAAAACTTCGCTTAGGTGAAGTTACTGCATGTTTGCAATTTTGTTTTGACTGTAACTTCTTCATTTGAACCCCGATTAAGGTGATTCAAAAACCTATGGAAAGCTGAGAAAAATATATACAACTTCCATGTTTTGAGTGTTTCCAAAATCGGATTTCATGATAGTCCAAAATAGACTTGAAGTTACAACACCTGTACCGGCTTTGCAGGTTTGGTGACCGCCTAAGCGAAGTAGGCGGTGGACTTGAAAATGTTCTCAGCATCTTTACAGCCTAGGCTGAGGTCTGGACGCCTATGCGGTGGGCTTCTTTCACAATGTTGCCTCCTTACTCATTTATTCACCGTAACTTCGTCCGCTTTGGTTCGATCACATCGTTTTTACTCTGATTTCATACATTTTCACCTCACGCACCTATTTTAATACAAAAAGAATAAAAATATATTAAAACATATAAAAATAACTATAAACGTACTCGAAAACTAACAAATTTGAATTGAAAATACGTAGATAATTTATACTTATCAGCTATGCAAGTATAATTTATGCATTGTTGAAGAGAGCGCGAATATGAAAAATTGAATAGAAAATGTCTTTCGATCTTTTACTTTATCCCATCCGTTATTGCCCATAAACTATAGAAAGTATTGCCAGTGAACTGAACCAACAAATGGTAACATTAGGCATAAAAATTTGGGAACACAACTTTAGAATGGGGTACATAAAGAGGAACGGGGTCTTACGGATATCAACTTTTTTTTTTTTCCAGTACAATCCCCACTAAGAGAATAAGAAAAATTACCACTGATATTCTCTATATTTGATATAGATACTATGATAATTTAATATTTTTTTTGTCAAATATCATGAAAACCCCTTGTTGGAGAAAAATAATGATCAATTACAAATTTTTTTTTTTTTTTTTTTTAAAAACAAAATAATAATAAAATAAAATAAGACAATTATTATTTTACCCTTTTATATAATTAGTTTTTTTTTTTTTTTCTCACACACACTTAAGCCACCAATTTTGCCACCTTTACACCTGCCAAGTTGTCTTTGCCGCTGCTGGCACCACCTATTGCCACCGTCTTCTTCTTCTCCTCCTCTTCTCGCTCTTGAACCTCCGCAGCTCCGGTGGTCATAATAGAATCGCACCGCCGAATCTATGCAGATCTGACAAGGAAAACACAGATTTGGTGCAGATCTAGACAAATTCTCGACGAATCAGGTGAGGGGACGAGGGGCTTGGGGGCTAGGAACTAGGCTAGGAGGGGGGATCGAGAGTCAAAAATTTTGTCGGTGACGGTGAACGGAGGTGCCAAAATAAATGGAGGAAGGGGGATGAAGAGGGAGAGAAAAAAAAGAAAAAGGGAAAAAAAAAAAAAAAAAAAAAAAAAAAAAGGAAAAGGAAAAAAAAATGAGAAAAGAGAAAACAAAAGTAAAAGAAATCAAAGTAAGTGTATAGTTAGTAGGGAATTAAATCAAATAAGAGAGACATCATCTATTGAATGGAAGGGAAAGAACAAAGCTGCCAATATGGTGGAAGGGTATCCTAATAGGAATCACCTCGAGGAAGAGTAAGCTGCAACAAAAGAATCTGAGAATCTAGCTAGGTCCCCGTTTAGAATAGGAAAAAATTGGACATTTAGATTTCGATAGCACAATGGAGAAAGATATTAAAAACAAGACTAAAAAAATAATTTCAGCAATAAATTTTGTATTAAAAGGGTAAAATTAGAATTCTTAGAATAATATTAGTAGGTGAATGTCGGTTAATTTCGATTCTGATTTTGGATCAAGATGAAGATGGAGGAGCCAGCTCTCGAGATGATTCAAAATGGTGTCCTTATTGACAGCATCAACATCACTTGTGACAAAAAAAAATGTATGGAGTGGTTTCAGAGAACATGCAACCTAACAATCATCAACAAAAAAAATCTATTTATGTTGTGCTCTTAGATTTTTAGAACAAAATTCCATAGACAATATCCAAGCCCCAATACAGATAGATACTTCCATAGACAGTATCATTAATTTATTACATTAAACATAGAAAATTAACTATAAGCAAACTCTAGTAATCAATGCAGCTCCCAATGCCAGTAGCATTATTAGCAGGAAAACCCTGTGCCTTGAAACAAGAAACAAAAGAACCACAATACGATTAAATAAATAAAAAGTAATGCTACATCTTCACAAAAAGCCACAATACAATTACACAAATACTAAGAGAAAATTGAAAATACTAGCACAAAAGTAAGCAATACATACCATTAGTTTTCAAACTTCCTCCTCAGTCTAGCCACACACAGTGCAATTTGCAAATAGATCCACTCCTTCACGTCGTTTAAGGACTTGAAGTAGGCTTGTCTCCATGAATCCTTGAAGAGTATGCTCCCAAAGACCGTCCAAAATCCAACAAAAAAACCAATACCCATTGACATATAAAACTCCGAGGTCCAAAGCCAACCATCATCTTCATCCTTTTTGTCGTCTATTTTGTGGTCATTCGTCGGTGGAAGTGGAGCAGTTTCATCCCCTGGGCACTTCGGAAGCGGAAGCCCACAGAGCTCACCGTTCCCAGAATATGAAGAAGTATTAAAGCTCTGCAGTTGAGTGCTTATTGGAATTTTTCCTGATAAGCTATTGTTGGAAAGATCTAAGACACCAAGAAAATTTATGTTAGCAAGACTGCTCGGAATTTCACCGGAAAGATGATTATTAGACAAGTCCAAACTCTCTAACAACTGCATCCCACCGATGTTTTGAATGATGTTTCCAGTCAAATTGTTTCTTGAAAGGTTCAAAGAGCGTAATCCTGCAAGACTTGAAATACTTTTGGGGATCTCTCCTACTGATTTATTGCTTGAAAGATCAATGATTTTCAAAAGTCCCAATGTTTTCCTGTATTCTGATTCTTGCCCTTTCCATTGCACCAATGCACTTGCCATGTAGACAGAAATAGATTGAGCGAATTGAAGTCCAACAAAAGATTTGATGGCTACACTTGAACTATTCCTTTGAACCAAAGAAGTGAAGTTGTCGAAGCAGTTTGGTATATTTCCTGATAGCTGGTTTTGGGAGAGATCTATGACATGAATATGTTGGAGATGACATAAGTTTGGAGGTATACTCCCACTGAACTCATTCAATCGAAGGCTAAGGATAACCAAATTATCCAGGTGTGTCCCCAACCAATGTGGTATTTCCCCAGTAAGCTTGTTTTCACTTACATCAATAATTTTCAACTTTGTACAATTTTTCAGGGATGAAGGAAATTCTCCAGTTAGATTATTGTTGGACAAGAGCAACATTTGGACGCTTTGTAATAAGCCTAGAGAGCTGGGGATGTTACCAGAGAAACTATTGTTTGCCAAATTTAAAACCGTTAATAAATTCGTGGTCATCCAACAGTCTGGAATTTCTCCTGATAAATGATTATTTGAGAGATCAAGAGACAATAAATGATCTTTATAGAACCAATCCTCATTTATTGCGCATAAGAAGGAAATTGACCCCGTAAATATATTGTTTGAGAGATGTAATAATATTGTAAGTGGAAGTCTTGGTGGTATTGTGCCCCCAAACCGATTAAAACTCAAATCTATTTCGGCCAAACCGGTAAAACTCTTTGATAAATCAGGCACCGTTCCACTGATGTCATTGTAAGACATGTTCAAGTATTCCAACCTTGGGGAGAGATCCCAAAGCCAACTAGGCACCGTATCTGAAATTGCAGCAGCAGAGATATCAAGGTCAGAGAAATTGTTTTGTGTTTGAAGCCATTTCGGAAAATGTGGGCCCATTCTGCAATATGCGAGATCTATCATTTCCAGTTGAAAAGGAGCAGTCCAATTAGGCTTTAATTGTAAAGTAAGAGAGTTGAAAGATAGACGAAGTTCTTTCAAGTTGGAGAGAATTGCGAAGTGTGTTTCAGTTACGTTACCTTCCAATAGATTGGAAGATAAGTCCAGAATTTCAAGGCGAGAGAGTTGCCCAACACTTTCCGGTAGCTTCCCCTTTAACCGATTGTCGCCAAGACGTATCTCCCTCAATGATGAAAACGCTGTTAGATTTTTGCAAGCTTTCCGGGAAAGACCCATTTAATTGATTGTCGGCAAGGGACAAGATCTTCAAGGAAGAAAATCTTGTAATATCTGGTAAAGAACCGCTAAATTGATTACTAGATAATTCTAGAATCTCTAATGAGTTTTCTGCACCCTCAGACAAGTTTTCAAAGAACTCCGGCGGTGGTTGGCTCAGATTGTTATAAAAGAGAGAGAATGAACGCAAAGAACTTAAATTGCCAAAGGATTTCGGAACCTCACCGTCAAGATCATTTACATCAAGATCAAGATCCACAAGGGACACCATGCTTCCGAAAGCATCAGGAATGGGACCTCTCAAAGAGTTATAACTGAGGTCAACTCTTGTAAGACTTGAACTCAAGTTAAACAACCAATAATACGTTGGAGTTGAGGTGAGACCATTGTCAGGTAGATCAAGGATCGAAAGAGACCTAGATGAATAATTGGCTGAAAGAAGTGAGGGATGAAGAATGGGTAGAGGGAGCTGACATGCTCTCAAATGCAATTCTACTAAAGACGATAGGGAACTTATTGCTTGCAACCAATCGGTTGCAGAAGAAAGAGTGACTGTCGACAAGTCAAGGTATCTTAAGAATGACATATGAGAAATCCATTCAAGGTTTGTGGCATTTAAATTACCATTATATCCAAGATCGAGAGACAATAAGTTGGTGAGGTTCCCAATCTGAGGAGGAACTTCACCAACAAAGGAATTGAATGAGAGATTCAAGTATGTTAATTTGGGGAAGGAACCAATGAAATCAGGGATTTTGATGTCTTCAAATTCATTAAGACTGAGGTCCAAGTGTTTGAGGTGATGCAATTCAAGTAACGAAACACTCACCTTTCCTCTCAAAGGGTTGATTGGGGACTCAGTATCTGTGTCCTGCTCACCATGAAGATCGAGAAAGATGACGTGACCAGTGCGGTTGTTGCACGTGACACCGCTCAATTTGCAGCAATCACTTTTATCTTCTTCACTTCCCCAAGAAGAAAGGCGGCCATAATCATAGACCAGATCTTGCTTGAACAAGAGAAGAACTTGTCTCTCCCTATCAATGCACCTTACAGTTTGAGTCTCCCCAGCTCCTCCCCAGGCCAAGGTGAATCCATGAGTCAGCTCCACGCACACTAAAAAAAGCCCAACAAAGAGAAAATTGGCATATTTGAAGAATAAGTCTCTCCTACTGGCCATTTTCTGAATATTGATCATATATTAGTTCACAACTTATCTATATTTGAATATTCTCGATGCCCAAAACTGAACATGAGACCACATATATATAAATAAACAAATAATAGATAGGTGATTTTGAGTGAAAATTAAAAATAGGTAGAAAAATAATTTCCTTGGAAGTCTTTCTACGTGATTGTGATGGTCTGGTCAATTTATTCATGTTCATGCATTTAAGATGTTACTGTTTTATCCTTGTTCTAAAAGATGTCAAGTCATCATTTTAATTTACTTGGGTCCATTCAAACCCGATGACAGTAATATTCTTGTGGAAATCTTTTTGTGGATATAGCTCCTAGAAAAATGGAGCAACTAGTAGCATCTTTAGTTTATCTGATTAAGTAAAAAATCCTTAGTACAATCATATATATTTTATTAATAATATAATTTCTTGTCATACCGATTGGAAGCTCACTCCGATCATCACACTGCCTTGACCAGTGATTTGGGCGAATTATATTAAATCGAATTACATGAGTTGTCTCTTTATGCTAAGAGTGATGGATCCCTTCTTACATACTCGTATATTTACATGCATATCTCAGTAGACCCAATGAATAATTGAAAAGGCTCGTGGCTAGAGAATGCAACTAATAAGGTGGGTACTCTTACTCCAAGAATTCAACTATGAGATATGAGATAAAGAGAGTAGAAAACATCATTGTCGACCACTTGTCTAGGATAGTTTTAGAGCGACTTAGAGATGAGGAACCCATTTTTCTGAACGAGCAGCTCTTAGCTGTATTACACACACATACCCCTATTATTTTACGAAAATGACCCCATTAATTTTTTATTATGTTCAGTTTAGTCCTCAAACTTTTGGTTAACTTTTTTAAGGTTTTCAACTCCATCTTACCTTATTGATTTAGGTTTTTCTTTATGGTTTTGTGCCTATTCTGACCAAATCTTCTAGCTTTGCCAGTATGCATTTGATCATGTGATTTCTTGAGTTCTATTATTTGATTTGCTAATATATTTAGAATTCGCATTTGACTAAAATTTGGTAAATAAAAAACAAAAAATTTGAATGCATGATTCTGGATAACGCTCCGATTGCTGTACTTAGACAAAGGAAGGATGAGAGCCAGTCAACCACATATGAACATACTTTCCGTGTTGGGAAATTATCGGTCACTCATTCTTTGTAAATTATCAGTCACCCTTTCTTCATACTGGTCAAACACCATTTATTTCTTCTATAGGTTGAAAATTAATAAAAAATTTATTGTGATGACAATTTTATCTTTAACAATTTTAAAATAATTAAAAATTAAAATAAAATTATATTTATGCCTTTTTTCTTTTTACACTGACATCACTATTTCTTTTTCTTCCTCTTCCTTCGTGATTTTTCTTCCTCCTTTCTATTTATCTTCCTTCCTCTTCCTCCTCCTTCCTCCCTTTCTTCTTCTTCTTCTTCTTCTTCTTCTCTCTCTCTCTCTCTCTCTCCAAATCCGTTGCAATGGATCTTGTCTCAACATAGCAATGAGAGTTTTGATACCGATCATAAAAGGTGATTCCGAGAACAGTAAGTTGACCCACCCTGCTCTTCAAAATTTTTGTACTTTGCATATTCTCTGTTTGACTAACGTCACTTTTTTTTTTTTTTGCAGTCATGGATATTGAGATGTTGGCACGAATGGCCAGGCAGGAGGTTGTAGAGGAAGTTGGAGATGAAGCTTCTCAACAAGCCTGGCAGAAGGGAGTTGTCGTTCATACCAGACAATCTAGGTCGACCCCAACAAACCCATCTTCCCTGGCCAAACCCAAGACGGTTCCTACTAGGTTAGTGTCTTTGGGTAGGGTGGTGACACTAAAGAGACCGGCGACTCCATCCGCAGCCAAGCTAGTGGTAGTGCCAGTGGATAAGGAGGGCCCGACACCAGTGGAGATGAGGGATAAGGGAAAGTGCAAGGCGGGTCCATTTGGGGTTTCGACCGAGTTGCAGAAGATGAGCCAGAGAGAGAGCCAGCGGGGTCGCGAGGAGCAACAAGCGGAGTTGGCCAACCCATTTGCTGTCACAACATCTTTCCCAAGTGATTACAGTATCCTTGACACGTCGGCCATCCTGCCAACCTTTATCCACCAGATTACGCCCCTAGCGAACCTGATTAAGCATAGCAAGAAGTCGAATGGTAGGCTCACCTCCGACCTTTACTGTTTCCTTCTATCGATACGTCCTCAGCTCGGTTAAACTTTGAGACGGATAATATGCTTAATCTTTTTTAATATTTTACTTCTGCATGCTCTTTATTCGGGTGTCCGAGCTGGGCTTGCGTTATCACAAGGCTTACTAGAGGTGTGGAAAGCTGGAGACCGGTAGGACAAAGCTGATTGATAGACTGAATGGGTCCCAGGGCGAGGTGGAAAAGCTGCGGGCTGAAGTTGAGGAACTGACAGAGAGGAGTAAAAGGCTGGGCAAAGAGTCCGCGGACAACCATAACAGGGAACTGAAAGGGATTGCCTAGACAACCAGGCCGCGGCGTTGGCGGAAGCATGGGCTGGGTTTGTGGCGGAGTGGAAGAAAAACCAGGATTTTACTGACCTCCAGAACTAGATCGGGAAGGACATGATGAAGCTGCGGTTCCGAGGAGCGGTCAATTCTATCAAGCTCCAGTTCCCGGATGTGAATTATATGAAGATAGCAATAAATTTAGCAATAAATTTAGGGGGAGAGAAAGGAGGAGGTGGAGGAAGAAGAAGAAAAATAAAGAAAAGGAAGAGGCTGGTGGAAATGGATAGGGTGAGGAACAGTGACGGTGGGAGAGTGGGATGAAAGGTAAATTTAATTATTTAAAAAATTAGTGGTGCTAGTGAATTTTTAAAAAAAAATGAAAGAATAGATTTTTTTATTTTTTTTTAAATGGGAGAACGGTATTCAGAAAAAAAAAATGGTTAAAAGGAGTGACAAATATTTTCCAAATGATATGGGAGGTTTGTGATATTGGGCAAAATGACATGGGAGATAAGTAATATAAATCCTATTTTTGAAATAGCAAATAACATCTCATTGTGTCCTAAAACGTATTCACGACATGACTTGAAGTGTTCGAAATTATCTCTTTAAATTTGAAATTTAAAAATTTAATCCTTAACATTTGTGTTTAAGAAAGAAATTGTGTGAACTACTGGTATATATTAAAGAAGATATTGTATTATTTTCAAATGATGTTTTTGTTCTTGAGTCGGTTTATCTTTTATTTTTTTTCTATTGTCTAAATAACCGAGTTCATTTTTAAATTAAAGTTAATTTTTTTCGTCCGTAGTTTCAAACACGGGTTATAACCTAGTTTATCTATTGAGAATCGTTTTTCAGGTAACTATTTATGGAATCTCAGACCTTAATTATTGTTAAACAAGAATTACAACTCCAACATATGATATCCAAATCAAATTATGTTGACGAAGACTTCATAGCTAATTTGGAAATTTTAGACAATTCCTAAAAATTGGCAGACAAAAATCAATCCACTTCATAATAAAAGTATCCCAGAAAAAATTGAACTTCATAATAAAAAGCCGATGAATACGGCAATTATATTTCATAACTGTATCTATGTGAATTCCGAATCTAATCAAATTCCAAGCAATTTCACTTCATAGGAAAAACAGCTGTGAAGACTTTCGGGGAAGAAGACAACGTAAACACTAAGTTCCTTGACTCTTGACGAACGTGTCCCCTCTTTCCTCATGTTCATACAATTAGTGCAAGTTCCTTACACACTGTTGTCAATAATCTTCTACAAAAGCTAAGAGATTAAATGGGTAACTTGAAAGAAGAGGATTGTCCTATGCTTTTATATATAGCTCAAGATTAGATAACACTTGCGATGTGGAATTCAACACACCATCTTACACGCAGTGTGAATTTTTTGATAAACCACTGCGAACGGATGTTAGATAAGTGCCCAACAGTGATGCGAGATTCAACAAACTCGAATAGAAGCATGCAAACTATTAATATATGTCTATGAGTTTGGTCCACTATGTTAAACCCTAATTTCACTAGAAAAATCAAACTCTAACCCTATCAGTGTTATCCTGGTCACCTCCTATATATAGATTCTTTGTATATTTTGTAATTGTATCATTCCTATATATCAATATAATTCTCTCATGTTCTCTCAATATCATGCCTCTAAGTTATTCTAACATGGTATCAAGAGTCAATTCATCTTGGCCCTCTTCCTACTAAATCTTCACAACCCTATTCCTTTCAAGCTTCCATCGCACTATTGCCCACAACAAATTGTTTCAATATTCAACATCCCAACACCATATTCATCATCACCATCAGACTCGTTTCCTAAAAACAAGTTCAACGACACCAAAATCACCGTCATCCGAGTTGACATGGGCCTCCACATGCCGCTTCAAACCATAGCAGATCTGTCACATCTTTTGACTGCTATAGGCCTTACCGTAGCTCTGATATCAACAACTATCATATCAGCAACTTCTTCTTGAAAAGATGAGTCAAACCACACAAAAACCACCATCTTCGGAGCCCGGACATGCCCTCACACGCTGCCTAAAGCTGCAATACTACTTCGCATGTAAGCCACGCGTAGCCTCCTGTTATCTACCAACTCAAAGACACGTCAGCGCCACTTCAGTACCACATCATCGCCATGTTAGTGTTGACTCTGCCCAATCAGCATTTACTGCCACACCTGCTGGTTTTTGCCACATCATCGATTCACATGGGTACACTTCCGTTGACTAGTTCAAACCTTTTTTGATAGATTTTCTACAAAGTTAGACCGGTTCCTAGGGGTTTTTAGACGTTGTGATTCTGTTTTCGGTTGTTTTTTTTTTTTTTTTTTTTTTTTTTTTGTGATTTGAGACTCCCAGAATATACTTCCCTTTACGTTCGTGTAGTTTTTACATCGGTTCACTCTTAGGTACCCATTTTTCTTCTCACTTATGGAAAAATCAGACTCATCACATGTTATCACCACTCTTCTAAATTAATCAAACTATGTCTTGTGGGCACAAGAGATGTCTAGCTTCCTTCGTGGTGGGAAACTGTGGCATATTGTGATTGGAGACACTATTAAGCCCAAGAAGAAAGACAAAGTAGATGCTGAAAATTTTGTTGAACGTTTAGAAGAATGGGATATCAAATATCATCATATTCTCACATGGTTGTGTTCCACTATAATTCAATCTATCAAAAATCAAATTTGGTAGATTTGAGCCAGCTAAAGAAGTTTGAATCTTCTCAAACTCCACTACACTAAGGCAGAGCTATCACACTAGAATTTTTTTGTGGATATAGTTCATAGAAAGAAGGGAGTCTTGGCGCAATGGTAGAAGTTGTCGCCATGTGACTTGGATGTCACGGGTTAGAGTCATGAAAACAGTCTCTTGCAAAAAAAAAAAAAAAAGTTGCGTACAATCAACCTTGGTGATCCAATCCTTCCCTGGATCCACGCATAGTAGGAATTTTGTAATACCGGGTTGTCCTTTAATATAGTTCATAGAAAAATGGAACAACTAGTAGCATGTTAATATTTATCCTTGTTCTCTCTTTTCTCCGCGTCTCTGATAAAATAAGCATATTATTACTAAAATGATACATGTATATTATCTCTGAAATTTTAGGCACTAAATGCAAATCAGAACTATATTGTTGATATCTTAAAAAAACTTCAGTTATAAACTTCTTTTCGAGAGTTTTGATACTGAAATTTGGTGCGGCTATCGTTACTTTTCTTTTTCTTTTTTTTCGGGTGTAATGAAATTTGGATATCAAAGTCGCAGCCATGATAGTTATTTATCGTTAAAAATTACTCGATGGATACTCCAAAATGGGAGAACATTGAAGAAAATAAAAATTAATTAAGGCTTTTTTTTTTTTTTTTTTTACAATTTCACTTACTAATAGGAAAATCTGAAGTAACTTACGGCTGAAATTTCAAGTAGAAAGAGCCCAAGGAAGTAAGACCGAATTGATTATGATTATGATTAAAAGATAATAAGAATAAACCACAAAAAAATAAAAAATAAAATAAAAAATTGCGTGCAGGTTTCAAGACAGTTATATATATGTTTGTGTTTGTGTGGAAAATTTATTATTTAGTTCTCTAAAGATATAGAAATTATAAAATAGACTTCAATTACTGTAATTATATTTCAGTCCCTAGAGATTTTTCAGAAAATAACCTAGCTTTTTGACCGTCGTTTTTTCCTAATTTATATAAAATCTCTACAACGCACAACTCCTTCATCAAAAGCAAACTTTATCAATTGTGGTCCCACTCACTGTCAGTCGCACATGCATATCAAGGTTTTCGCAGGTAAACCCCTCTCTAGTTTGTGATATCTAACGTTGTGGTGGTCTTGGTGGCTTTACTCGCAAGAATTAATGGCTCGGCAGGCCTAGCTGCTTGCAGATCTAACAACCAAAATAGAGCGAAATTACTCTCGGATCGCCCTCACCGGTTTTGTTGAGAAGACAAAGGGTTACAGATGAGATTGTTTTGAAAATAAGGATAAACTATTTACATTGTTCAGAATTTTAGGTATTTATATTTTTTATCCTTTAAGTTATTTATATTTAATATCTTATATAATTTTAGGATAACTATTACACATATAAGATTGTTTAGTTTTGTAGACATTTATATTTTTTACCCTTTAAGTTATTTATATTTACTATCTTATGTATTTTTGAAATAACTATTACACTGATAAGATTTGTAAGACTTTTAGATGGTTGCCTTTTAACTTTTTAATTACTTACATTTAATAATCTTATATATTTTTTAAAAGCTATTATACGGATGATTGTTTAGACTTTTAGGTATTTGTACTTTTTAACACTTTAAGTTATTTACATTTATCATCTCATATATTTTTGAAGGGTTTATATCACTTATCTTTCTTATCATTTTGGCCAAAACTACAACATCTCTTGTCATTTGAAAATTATCATTCATCCCTTTTTCATTTTGGGCAAACACCATTTATTTCTCTTATAGGTTAAAAATCAAGAAAATATTTATTGTAATGACAATTTTACCCTTAACAATTTTAAAATAATTAAATAATTAGATTGTGTAAATATTTCCTTTATGTTTAATTAAAAAAAAAAAATACCCCTCCTCGCCGCCACCACCCCGCCGGAACAACCACCACAATCCACCAGAATCCCACCTGAATTTTCTTCCTCCTTCCTATTTCTTCTTCTTCCTCTTCTTCTTCTTCCTTTTCTTCTCTCTCCCTAAATTCGTTGAAATAGATCTTGTCTTGATGTCTCGACAAATATATATGGGAGGAGTGAGAGAAAAGAAGAAGAATGATTATGATGAGTAGCAGGAAGAAGGGGAAGAAGAAAAAAGAAGAAAGAGAAGAGGAGGCTGGTGGCAATGGATGGGGCGGGGAACAATGGCGGTGGGAGAGTGAGATGGGATGTAAATGTAGTTATTTAAGAAATTAGTGGTGCTAGTGATTTTTTTTTTTTTTTTTAAATGAAAGAATAGAAAATATGTTTTTTAAATGAGAAAAATGGCATTCGTGTCTTTCTACATGAATAAATTGGTTAAAGGGGGAGACCAGTATTTTTCAAATGATATGAGAGATTTGTGATTTTAGGTAAAATGACATGAGAGGTAAGTGATATAAATCCTAGTTTTGAAATAGCAAATAACGTCTCATTGTGTCCTAAAACTTATTCACGACATGACTGGAAGTGTCTCAAACTATCTCTTTAAATTTTAAAATTCAATCCTTGATATTTTTGTTTAAGAAGAAAAAAACGATGTGATCAACTACCGTTATATATTAGAGAGGATATTGTATTATTTTCAAATGATGATTTTGTTGTTGAATCGGTTTATCTTTTTTCCTCTATGGCCTAAATATTGAGCTCATATTTTTAAATTAATTTTTCTTTTTAATTTTTTTTTTTCGTGCGTTCAGACACGAGTTATAACCTAGTTTATCTATAAGTTGAATGAAACTCGTTTTTCAGGTATCTATTTATACCAACAATGTGTAGCTCAAGTGTGCCTTGAGGGGTCTCTGCAAGATCAAATATTCAAGGCTGCGGAAAAATACTTGTTGGGAGATGCAGCCGCGCACCCCGAACGAGATAGTCTTTCACTTTGTGTGTGTAGGGGGACTCTCGTGGATATAATTTATTTATTTTTTCTATTTGTAGAATCACATACCTTAATTATTGTTAAACAAGAATTACAACTCCAACATAATTTCTAAATCAAATTATGTGACGAAGACTTCATTGCTAATTTGGAAATTTTAGACAACTCCCAAAAATTCCAAGACACAAAAATCAACCCACTTCATAGGTAAAATATCCCGGAGAAAAATTGACAAAGTTGTGGAGAACCCCATGTGACATTGACGAAGACGCCTGTATACAGCTGTGAAGACTTTTGGAGAAGAAGGCAACGTAAACAGTAAGTTCTTGACTCTTGATGAACATGTCCTCTCTTTCCTCAAGTTCATACAATTAGTGCAAGTAAGTTCCTCACACTCTGTTGTGACATTAATCTTCTACAAAAGTTAGAGATCAAATCATAGACACCTAATGGCCCCAACTCACTCTCACAACAAAAAAAGAGGATTTTCTTATACTTAAGATTAGGTAATACAAACAATGTGAGATTCAACACACCCTCTCATGCACAGTATGAATTTTTTGACAAACAATTGTGAACGAATATCTGGAAAGGGCCCAACAATAATGTGGGATTCAACAAACTCGGATAGAAATATACAAATTGTTCATATATATGTATATGGGTTTGACCCTTTATGCAAACCCTAGTATCACTAGGAAAATCAAACCCTAATCCTACCAAGGTTACCCTAATCACCTTTTATATATAAACTATAAAATAGACCCCAACTACTATAATTAATTTTTTAATCCTCAGAGATTTTTAGAAAATAGTTCTCGTTCAAGTTCCTAAGCTTTCTAAAAGTTATCATTTTGGTGATATTACTTAGAGATTATTTGTGTGAAAATTTCTTAAGCTAAATCGCTATTGAATTAGCGTCACGAATTAGTGTTGTCTTGAGATCTTGTATTTCATTCGTTAGTGTTTTTTCGGTCAGATCTTTCTAAGTTATTGTTCTTAAATTTTAGTTCATATTATTGTTTATTACTTGGATTTAAGATCGTGGAAAAATCATTTTCAAACTTAAGAGCATAATGTTTTAAAAAAAAAAAAAAAATTTTGTGATATTATCTGATTACGTGTTTAATTTGTGTTACCCACACTTGTTATAATCGAATATTAATTTGCTTGACTTTAATTCTATCGCATAATAAATTTTGGGATATTAATTGAGCATGATTGTTTTGAGGTGGTAGAAGCTCCGAGTGGAAAAAAACTCAAATTTTTTTATATTTGTGAGTTTAAATAGATTAAACACAATTGGGTTGGTGTCTAGTTAGGGTAGCTAGAGTTTCCATCTTTTCCGGTAAAAAAATTGAGGTATGATCTTTGTCTAAGGTATAAAGATGTTAGGTTATTCTTTTTCCTTGAAAATAAATAAGTTTTAATTCTTCCTGGTTTGAATTGAGTGAATTGTGATGATTCCATTTTTACCGATGAAAATGATACTTGGAGAGTTGTAAGGTTTGATCTTTAATCTGTAAAAGGATTATGTTTGATCTTTAACTTGTAAAAGGATTAGGTGATGATTCTTCATATAATAGAATTAGGTTAGTCTTATCCTGGTAAAAAGATAAGGTTCTTCCTTAGCCTGGAAAAAGGAAAATTGTAAGTTGCATTTGGGTAAGGGATTTGACAAATCCATAGAATTTGTGAAATGATGAGATTTCAAAATACTGAATTTTGAAATTTCATCATTTCACAAATTCCTTATTTAAATAACTATTGAGTTGAAGTATTTGATCTTGTAATTTACAATTTTTTTGTTTGGGTAGATAATTTACAATCGTCGGAATCGCGAAATCGAAAATCTTCATCTCCAAGAATGATGAAATCGCCCTCAACAAAATTGCCCTCAACGAAATCGCCGATCGAAAAACGGAAAGAAACCACCCATCAATTGAAATCAAACATCAGAATGAACAGGATTTGAAATCAAACATCATAATGCACAAATTGAAATCAAACTCTAATTAGCGATTTGGAATTTGGAATATCGATAAACCCTAATCAACGATTTCGCATAGAGTATTCAAATATGCAACCCCAATTGATGATCTTAATTGACGATTAGGGTTTGCTAAACATGAATAACAAGAAGGCAAACGAAGATCAATGAAGAAGAAGGCGACAAAGATCGATGAGGACAACGACAAAGATGGAGACGAGTACGATGGTCGGGAGTCAGGAACAAAAAAGATGGTGGCGAAGAAGAACGATGAACGATGGCAATGACAAAGAAGACGACGACGATGGACAGCGGCCACGAAGATGGACGAAGACAGCGGCAAAGATCGACGAAGATGGCAAAGGAAGGCGAAGAAGATTGATGAAGAATAAAAGCAACGACGAAGATTGATGGACAGCAGCGAAGAAGCGATCCTAAAGGAGAAGGAATGATGAACATGATTGATGAAATCCTCTCTTGGAAGGATATGTGAAATTACACCTATTTCAAAAGGATTTCTAAATCCTCTTTTCACTACTATTTGCCACTTGAAAGTATTTCACAATTCCTTCTTACTTAATACCCAAACAAGGTGTTTGTTAAAAAAGGATTTTGAAATCCCTTGCTCAAATTAAATCCCTCCCCTAAATCCCTTACCCAAACACAACCTAAAGGTTGATTCTGAGCCTAAAAAAAAGAATCATTGTAAGGGTTTAGTTCTACCTGATAAAGGGATCAAGAGTTTAGTGCCTGCAAATCTCCGTAGAGATCGGGGGACTGGATTAGACAAGATTAGCATGCTGAACCAGAATATATCTTAGTGTGCTGCTATGTTATTCTTTTTTTCACATTTTGTTTGAGTGTGCACTTAGAATATAAACAAGTATCCGCTACGTAACAAATATAGTAATTGATTTATGATAAATTGATTATTTGATTAATTAAGTGTTGAAAGATTTAAATTTTTTTAATTTTTTATAACTACCCAATTCACATGTCTTCTTGGGTAACTCAATGGGCCAACAGTTTAGAAATCAATAAAATGTATTATTCAAAGGGAAATTCAAATTGGAAACAATCTCAAAAATCTTATTACTCAAGACCATTTTATCCTGATATGTTATATGAAGAAAGAATTAAAGATTTAGCCTCATATAGTGGCACTTCTATCTATGAATTAAATGACAATGACAGCAACCGCCTACAAACAAAGAAACAATGATAAACATACTACAGTTCAAAGTTTAACTCAAGGGTTTACTGGTCAATTAAAAGGATGATGGGATATGTTGATCCTAAGATTTTGATGAACAATTAAGTGTTGATATTTTGGTGGAACTAATATTTTAATTGAGTGTTTCAGTGATTTAAAGTTCCAGTGATGAAGATACAAATTAAATAGATGCTAAACGATGATGTTGAAGATATTGAAGATTTAAGAGTTTGAAGAAATTAGGAAAAACAACCCAGGTAAATTTCAACTCTTAATATCACAATTAGGAATACACACGACACAAAAATGTATGTATTATTTATATGTGTTTTGATTAAGTGAAATTATTTGCTCCTACATGTGATTTGAAAAGAAATAATTTTAAATGACTAAAATGGAATATAAGAAGATTAGTGGAGCTAATTTAGTAGAGAAAATGGTTAAAGGGATGAAAACATAAAAGAAAATAAGTTAAAAACGAGTTCAGATAAGAGATCCAGAAGATGGTTGTCGACTAATGAGTCGACCGGACCAAACAACTGAAAGATCTTGTATCTCTAAGTCGACTGACCAAGGGGAGTTGAACTCTCTAAATCTATAAGTCGACTGATAGGTCAACCGATGAAGGCAGAATAAACTCTCTGAATCTACAAGTCGACAGACAGGTCGATCGATGAATGCCTTGGGCTACAACCTAAATCTGGTAATCAACCGACCGGTCGACCGGACATACTGTTTCAGGATTCTGTTATATCCGAGACTATATCCAAAAGTAGCCGTTTTTTGTTAGGATTTGAGAGGAATTTCGGGGATATTTTCTATATTTAATATATGGTTCACATATTAATTAAATCCTATTTATATGGTTAATTAAATATTAATGTTTCTCAATTTGGTACTTGAAATAGTTTCTAGTCTATCTAATTGAGTTTGAGAAATACTTTGGGGGTTTAATTGACAAATTTGAAAGCTGTTATTAAGTGAATTGAATCAAAATGAAGCCATTATGATATAAGGGGTCTATAAGTGCTATTAATTGTCATGACACATGTAAACTAACCGTTAGAAGGCTGATTTCACACTCCTTTAAATAGACCTGCGAATTTCTTATGTCAAAAATATATATATCAAGAGAGAAAAAAATCAAGATATATTTGTTTCTCAAACTCAAGATCGTCTCTCAGAATAGCTCAAGATATATGATCTTCAAGATCGTCTCTCAAAATAATGATCTTCAAGATCGTTTCTCATAATAGCTCACAATATTTTTGATTAATTAATTCCGCTGTGTTATAAAGATAATAATTAATTTAGGATTAAAATTAATTATTTGATCTATTCAAGTTTTATTTTGATTATTTTTTAATTACCCAATTCACCCCCCCTCTTGGATATTCTACTGGGCCAACAGGATAATTATCTCGTTGAAGGTGATAGAAGAGAAATCTTTACTCTTATTAAAATAAAAAATGAAGGTACTAGTTAAGAACCAATAATGACCTCAGATGCAATTTTCTCATTATTTTGGACAATAACAAAGCCCTTCATAGGAGAACCAGCTAATTTTATAGACAAAGATAATGAAATATTAATTAACCTTAGGTGTCCCCAATTACAAGATTTTAGAAGCTATAAAGATATGTTTTTATCAAAAGTACATCTAAGGCCAAATTGTAGGGAAGTCTGTTGGAAAGAAAAATTTATTGGCGGACTACCACCTTTATTTGCTAAAAAAGTTAACGAAAGAATTCAAAACGAATTAGGAACTAATTATAAATACCACACCTATGGTCAACTTATAACAATACTAAATAAAGAAGAATTAGCACTATGCACAAACCTAAAATTGCAAGCAAATATTAAAATAAATTAAGTCAGAGCAAAAGAAAGTTAGGAGATATTTGTAGTCAATATGGATATGAGAAAATACAAGCACCTTCAATAAAAAAAAAACAAAAAAAAAAAACATGAGGACAAAAGAAAGACTGTAAAAAGATATTATTCAAAACCCAAAGATACTAACAAATGGAAAACGATATTTTGATGATAGGAAAAAAAAAAAAACAAGATATATATATATATATAAGAGAGAGAGAGAGAGAGAGAGAGAGAGAGAGAGATCATATGTTACAAATGCAAAAAATCCGGTCACTACAGTAAAAGCTGCAAAAATAGAGGAAAAATTCAAGCTCTAGATTGTAGTGAAGCTTTAAAAAGACAAATGATATCTCTCTTTATCAATAAAAAATCAGAGAATTCTTCAGAGGAACTTGAAATTAATGAAATCATAGAAACCTCGAGTAAAGAATCCGATCAAGAAGATATTGATTCATGTAATGAAGGAATAGGATTTGCACTTGGGCAAAATGCTCAAAATCAATGAATATGATTTCAAAAGAAAGTAAAATTATGCTTGATATGATAGAACATATACAAGATCCCAAAATTAAGAAGGAATATTTACTCAAGTTAAAGGATCGATTAACACAGGATAAACAACCCAAGAGAATAGAAGAAAAATATAATGTGCAAGACATAATTATAAGATATAGTAGAACAAAACCTTAATCTACGATTCAAGATTTACAACAAGAAATTAAAATTATGAAATAACACATTAAAATTATTCAAGAAGATGTTGACCAACTCAAAACTATTCAAAAGAATAATAATAGTTTTAAGGAAAAAGAGATTATCCAAGAAGATTCAAGTTTTGAAGAAGAAATAAATATAAGTCAAACTAATGATCAACAAGCCTTTTTAGGATATATGTCAAGAATTAATATTCACAAATGACACTCAAAAGTAAAATTAGTCATAAATGATAATTTTATAATAGAAGGTCAAGCCTTGTTAGATACAAAAGCAGGCTTAAATTGTGTTCAAGAAGGTTTAATTCCAACTCAATGTCATGAAAAAACACTGGATAGACTTTATGGTGCAAACAGTTCGAAATTAAATATAAACTACAAAATTTCGAATGCTCATATTTACAATAATCAGAACATATGCCTTAGAACTACTTTTTGCATTAGTCAAAGACATACAACAATCAATAATTTTAGGAATACCATTTTTTACTTTACTTTATCCATTTTCTGTAAACAATGAAGGAATTCATGCATGAATTGATGATCAAGAAATACACTTTTATTTTATAAATAAAATAAAGTAAAAGAAAATTGATATTCTAAAAAACTTAGCGATAAAACATTAATCTTGTTTATGTGCAAATTTTATTACAAACTGCGTATTCTAATGTTTGTTTTGTTTCAGATGGATGTAAACAAAAAGACCTTTGGAAAAAATATCACCCTTCCAACTTATTTCAAAACCTCAAAAAAGTCATTCAAATCCCTTATCAGCATTGATGATCATTTACAATGTATCATCGATAATATTTGGATCCTCGATAATCGTTCACTTACAAAATTCAACACCATTTTGGCAATCATCCACTATTTTACAACCAAAAAATATGACCATTTTGCACCCTCTTCTTCTAATCCTTTCGCAACCTATGAAAATTGTGGAAACTTCTCAAAAATTTCACAACACTCGAAAAAATATAGAAAAAAGTTGTCAAAGAAAATTTGATCCTAAAGGAACAGATTTCACAAGTCAAAATTTTCTTCTCAAATTTAAATGTTGTATTTTCAAAAAAGGGTATATAACATTGACCCTCTCCCCTATCATTTTGCACAATACCAGACATATCTCCTATCATTTTGCAAATATTAGAGATCTTCTCTATCTTTTTGTTCAAACACCACTTACCTACATTTGGACAAAATTTTCATTAAGTTATTTTTTTAAAAAAAATCAGTAGCATCCCTATATTTTTAAAATTATATTTTTTACCCTTAACTTTTAAAATAATTATATTTACCTCTCACCACCACCCAACTCCCACCACCCACCGCTACCTTTGCCACCACCTCCCACCGCTACCACCCAACACCACCTCCCACTACCACCTCTCTCCGCCATCTCCCACCACCAACGGCCCAACTACTCCGCCACCACTACCAACTGCCTACCACCACAACCACCAACCCTCACTACCACCAGAAAGAGAGAGAGAGAGAATGTTTAATGAAATGGTAAAAAAAAAAATTAATTAAATGATTAATATATATATATATATATATATATATATATATATATATCTTTTAAAATGGGGGTGGTTAGTGGTGGTGGGAGGTGGCGGCGCTGAGAGGTGGCCAAGGGTAGTGGTAGGTGGTGGCGGCGACGGTGGAAGGTGGCGGCGGGTGGTGGGTGGTGGTGGTGGGAGGTGGTGTTGGGTGGGTGGTGGCAGTGGAAGGTGGTGGGCGGCGGCGGTAGGAGGTGGTGGTGGCAGTGGTAGAAGGTGGCAATGAATATATATATATATATATATAAAAAAAAAAAAAATAGTTATTTATGTATTTTAGTTTTTTATTATTTAATTATTTTTTAAATAGCCAAGGGTAAAATTGGTATTATAATAAAAAAATTATTATTTTTTAATCAATAAGGGAGGTAAGTGGTGTTTGAATAAAAAAACATGGGCGGTCTCTTGTATGTACTAAATGACAAGAGATGTATCTGATATAGTACAAAATGACATGGGAGGTCAATGACATATACCCTTTTAAAATATCAACATATCTCAAAACCTTTACACATATTTTCAATAGATTTTGACATAAATCATTTAAAAAAATGATCCAATCTTCATTTGTGAAGAACCCAAAAAACGAAACACCAAAGCCTTTTTTTTCCTACTTAATTTCTTGAGCCCATTACCTTATCATATAGCCTAAAACATTATCCAAAAGGCCAACCAAAAAGACCAAAGAATTTAAATCTCTATCCAAGCCCATCTTCAATACCTCTGTCGCGAAAATATTTTTATACAAGGCCTTAAAAAAGTTGGTGATCCATATCATAATCTCACTTCATGTTGCAGCAATTCCCCATTATGCCCTGAACCTATGGATTATTCATTTTTCGATTGTCCTTGTCATCTCACCTACTACATTGTCCGAGTTGCCATTGACCTCAATACTTATCAACCAATCTCCTTTTTATTTAAGAACGAAACCATTACCTTTACAGCCTAAAAAGTCATGGACTACGGTTATTTAGCTCAATTCAATATTCATAATTCTAATCAAACCCAACAATTCGGCAGAAAACTTGCTATCTGTATGCTCAATATATTTCCTCAAAATTACAACGAAGGAATTGAAGTTAATATTAAATCCATTGTCCCAATATTTAATGTACTTCACCATTCTCCAACAAAAGACAAAATTGCAATTATCAAAAGAAGCAAAAATGTATTTGTAACGACCCGGTTTCCCAGAGCCGCCACTTAGTTTCTCCCTAAGGAGAATTACTACTAAAACTAATAACCAATAATTTAGTCCATGTAAATCTGAATTTTTTTACAAACTTCGGTGACAGTTTATTTATCGACGACGATAATTTTCTAAATAATCAATATTTTAATTAATAAAAATCTGATAAATTTTACATATGACGACAATAATTAGAATGATTAAATTTATAGTTTATCAATTATCGAATCAACTTTTTTTTTTTATAACAGGAAATAATAAATACAACTATTACAATTTTAAACAGAAATTCCACTAAAATTTCTATCTTCGTTTTCCTCTCGCCGACCCTGCAATCAAAACTGTGAGGTTGTGAGCAATACTCAGTAGAACTCCAACCCCTCTAATACGTGCATTTAATTAATGCAACAATTAAAACACATTGACATGATTTCTACATAATTTTCACATAGGCAAAATTATTTCATAAAATTTAACAGTTAAAATTCAACAACCGCACTAGCATAAATCATACAATAGAACAATTAAATACATATATTAAAAGACTTAAATATTCTACCTGAAATCTGAATCCGAAATCCGAATCGGAATACTCTAGAAATAAATGTTCATATATATATATATATATATAACTTATGTTTATATATATAAACTATTTCTTTTTCCCAAATCTCCTACTGCGGCTCCCCTACTTGCTGAATGATCATTACTTGAACATTTTTTGGAGCTTTTATATTTATTACTATTATTATAGCTCATGTTATGTACACGTGTAACATCCAAGTGTATAAGGCAAATAATCAATTCTTTTTTTTTTTTAAATTCTTTTTTTATTATTATTATTATCATCCAATGCTCACAATCTTACACGTGCATCCATTTTGCTTAAGGGGTAAGTTTCGAAAAAATTACATTTAATACCCTATAATTATAAAATAATTCATATTAAATCCAATAATTACACTTATCTCTCCAAAATTATCAAATATTTATTACAAATTTTCATAATATACAAAACAACCCAAAAATATTAAACTTATATAAAATAATATTTTTGAAAATATAAATTTAACATTTAACTCCAAAAGTTATCAAGTATATATATTTATATCACAAATTCAAAAAATCATCCTTAAAATATTAAACTTATATAAAATAATAATTTCAAAAATATAAATTTTTTGGGTATTACATTCTACTCCCTCTTAAATAAATTTCATCCTCGAAATTTCATTCAAAATAATAATAATTCAAAATCGCACCGTACTAGTCACTCTCGGTTAAATAATAACCGAAAGTCACTACCACATTTCCGCTGTGCTATTTTGATAGAAATAACAGTAAATATACGATAAACAAATATATTTTAAAATATCATGGTAGTCTCACTTGGATTGGGTCTATCTCAATTCCAACAGGTCTATGACTTCGATAATTTTTTTCACTTGGCATGACTTTTCAAGTCCATTACCATATCTCATAACCAACATTTACCGATTCCATCCAATATTTTGAGCCTACATATCGCAGTCAACATGTTATCCAACAGATAGCCCAATTCCTTATGGACTGTCCCGTGGGTCTAAAAATAATCAATCTCAATATCCACATTAAAATTTTAATAATCTCGTAAACTTATCAACACAATCCAAATTTCAAATAACGAATTTTATGAAATACGTCCTGACACATGAATACGTCTTAATCGTATAAATATATCTCAAAAAATATAAATACGTTTTGGAAATATAAATACGCTCCAAACCGCCTAAATACGTCTCAATCACACAAATATGTGACAACCACATAAATATGTCTCGAAACACTTAAATGCATCTCAATCATATAAATATATCTTAAAACATATAAATGCAACCTAACCACATAAATACATTTTGAAACACATACATATGTGCCAATCTCATATATACATCTTGAAATACATAAATATATCTCAAAACACATGAATATTTGGAATCATGTAAACATGTCACAAACGCGTAACTATATCTTAACCACCCAAATACGTTTCAAACACCTAAATACGTATCAAACTATATAAACCAAATATATCCCAAATTACATAATTACGCCTCCAAAACCACGTAACATATCACTTTCAATACCGAAGTCAGTACTTATGTAGACTATATACACACAAAAATATTACATAAGGCCCCCACTCGGATTTCTAAAATACCAATTAAGCTCAAAAATTCAAATTGATATCTCAAAATAACAATTGACTCTCAAAAGTCTCATAATGACCCAACACTCTGACTCTACCTAACGCTAATTGTGGACCACTATCTATCTAAGTTATTTTCGCGGTGTACTATCTTCGTAATATAAAAGTATTTTGTGGATCAAGTATTTTTTAAAAATCACTTTCCAATAAAATATAGCAACACTGGGCAGTATCCAAATCCGAACAAAATATCATCATAATTGAACGACCAAATTTAAATCAACTAATCAACTCACTTGTATATAATAAAATAACATATTTCCTTGTCAGTCATAGAATTGTTTACTTCACGATTGAGAGTTACGATGGTACTGTAACCTGTACGACTGTGCCATCTAAGGTGACTATCAGTGCTAGGGCCATTTAATATCCCCAATGGTAGGGGTAGCCACCTGCTGGATTTGTACTTCTGATAAGTCAACATATATCCTCCCTGTAGGACTCGCCTGATAGGTAACAACAAATATCCACCTTACAGGATTTGTCTAACAGGTAATAACAAATATCCACCCTGCAGGTCTTGCCTGACAGGTAATCCACATCTCGTAGGACATGTCCTCTTGATGAGAAGACAAATATGGTATAGTCAGATAATAGAAAGCACTTAAGAAATAAGTGCATATTTAAAAATCTACTTGATCCGTCTACCGTTATAAAATAATCAATTTTAATAAAAAAAAATTACATTTTAGTACAAAAATATAATTTGACAATTTACATGGAAGACAATGCATATGTTGTTTTCATAATATAAAAAGAATTTATGGATCAAGTATATTTATCAAACATCACCTTTCAAAATATAATATAAATATAACCACATACTGATCTGAAATAAAATTCTACTGCTACTGTCGTAATAAAATAATACATTGAAATCCACCAACCAAATCATTTTGATATATAATAAAATACCGCACACATATTTCCCTACTAACCATAGGATTATTTTACCTCATGATCGGGATTTACGATGGTACCGTAACCTGTACAACTGTGTCATCTAAGGTGGTTGTTAGTGTTAGGGTCATTCAACATCTCCAATGGTAGGGGCAACTACCTGCAAGATTTGCACTCTTGACAGATCTCAACATGTCAACAACATAATCAATCACCTGCACGACTTGCTCTCCTGACAGGTCACAACATCTCAATAACATAATCAATCACCTGCAGGACTTGTCCTTCTGACAGGTCACAACAACAACGTCCTACAGGACATGCTCTCCTGTAAGGACCAATCACATCTCGCAAGACATGCCCTCCTGACGAAATCACACTATGGCATAGCAGGATAATAAATTAATTTTTCACCTTTAAAATTTTTCTTAGTCCATTTATCATCGTAAAACTATCCATTTTTACTAACACTTTTTTTTTCCACAATTTAATACGATAATATAATTTGACGATTTATATAGAAGACAATAAACACCTTTAAATTAATACTTCCGATTCAACGACAATTCCTATGGTTCACGACTGACACTCACCAAGGCTTATTTAACTTATTATTGGTAAGTTACATTTATCAAACGTCACTTAAAATGTTAGTATGTTCACTTTGGAACTTGTAGGGACCAAAGTGAAAAATTGGGAACAACACATGGGTACAAAATGCCAAACCACCAAAACATAACATTGATGGTAATGCATGCAAATATAGACCAATCCCCAATCCTTGCACATAGGTATAAGCACCATATTACATTTTGTATTCCAATAGGCTTAATATATCATACTACAATTATTCCATTAATATTAAAAAATAATTGCATTCAACAAGAGAAGAGAGGAGGCTCCTAATATTGTTGAAGTTAACAGAAGAGTTTCGGAAGCGATATGAATTGAAGTACCAAAGCGAATTGCAAAGAAGCCTAACCATGGTATACTACGTACCTACCTCACTAACCTATTGCGTACACCCAGCGAAAACTCGATCGAGCATGGAAACAAGTCATTTAGATATATGACAAAATCGACTAGACACAATTTTTATTTTATTTTTTTGACAACTAGGTAAAGTAATCACAAAAAAAAAAAATCAGAGTTTCCAGAAACGGATCAAATGAAGGCATTTGTCCAAAAAATTATTTTTAATACTATTTAAGTATCCATGAAATCTTTACTTGCTTCTACATCCACAAATGCAACTTTGGTGGGAAATAGGCCAACTGATTATGATTCCAACTATCTTCATTTATTTACTTCTTTCATAACACCCTGTATATAGGTTTTCCAAAATACAATGAAATCTAACAAGACGTAAAATTAAGAACGTAAAATTAAGAACATAATGTTAATAATTTTCAAATTTGCATGAATCTTTTTTTTTTTTTTTTTACAAACAACAAACACAACAATAGCATATTTAAGACCTAAATGAAGAATGTAGTATCATCTACTGCCAAAATTGAAAATAGATCATGTATTGCATCAATCAAATTAATCTTGACTAAAAGATGATGAATTTCGAAGGATAGACAATTTATGGTGCATACAGAGAATCATAACAGAGTCAAGAAAAATTATTGAGTTAGCTACCAAAAAAGGCAAAAAATATATATATATATATATATATATATATAATTTTCAACTGTAGAGTTTTCTTTTTTTTCCCTTTTTTTTTCCTGGTTTTTTTTTAGAAGATAAAAATTATTATTTTTAATATTAGTTAATTTATTATGAGCAATGGGTTCCATAACCCAATCCCAAGGCGGTGCTAACTCGCTCTGATACCACCTGCAACTACTCGGTTTTCCAAAGCCATCACTCAGTTTCTCCCTAAGGAGAATTACTATTAAAACGAATAACCAATAATTTAGTCCATGTAAATCTGAAAATTTTTACAAACTTCGGCAACAGTTTTATCTATCGACGATAATAATTTTTCTAGATAATCAATATTTTAATTAATAAAAATCTAATAAATTTTACACACGACGATGATAATTAGAATTATCAAATTTATAGTTTATTGATTTATCGAATCAACTTTTTATTTTTTATTTTTTTCAACGGGGAATAATAAATACAACTATTACAATTTTAAACATAAATTCCACTAAAATTCCCGTCGAATTTCGTTTGATTCACTCTATAATCAACTACTCCATTGTGCCTAGAGCCGGAAATACATCTCATATTACTTTCTTCGATCTTTTCCTTCTAAAGAGCTTTCTTGACAACGCTAACATTGATCTTGCATTTGTCATCAGAAAGTATATGTTGGCTCAAAAGAACAAAACCAAAGGCTCTTTGCTTTATGGAATCGCTATCACCGCCATTTTCAATCATTTCCAAGTCTCGCTCCAAAATGAAATTCCATCTTCTATCATTACTCGTCATGAAATTCTTAACCATTCAACCGTGTTGAAAATGGATTATCAATTTGTCAATGGTCATTTTCGAAAAAGGAATAGACAAGTCGATCACGAAGTTGTTGGTTTTGCACTCACAAATGTTCCGGTGGAACTAAGGCATGCTAATGCATATCAAGGAGGTGTTGAAAATGTAGAACAAGAAGAAGAAGAAGAGGGAGACGACGAAATGGAGGATGTACCACCTCAAACCGGTGGAACTTCGACTTTTGAAGTTGGACAAGGTTCCAATGCGCCGAACTTCAATTATAATGATCTTGTTACTCGTATGGACAACATGAACACAAGGTTTGAAGGGAGAATGGATGACAAGACTAATCGCTTCGAAGGGAGAATGGACGATCTTTCAAACCGTTTTGACACCCATGCACATCATGTGGATGAACGGTTTGATACCCTCATAGGATCCTTCACACAGTTCACTAGTCACTTCTACGCACACTATCCACCTCCACCACCTCAAGACTAGTTTTAAATTCCTTTTTGACGTGACAAAGGGGGAGAAAACTAGATTTGATGTTAGAGATTTGGTACTAGTTAGGTTTGATGATTAGAACTTTGGTGTTAGAGATTTGGTACTAGTTATGTTTGCACTTCTATTTTGTGTTGTTTATGACTATGATTATGTATGGTTATTATGACTATGACTATGATTATGTCATTTATGGTTATTATGCTATAAACTACACTAACCTTGAGAGAATTAATATTTGAACTTTATTGATAAAATCATTTAAAAACCAATCTCATTCTCAGGGGGAGATAGTAAACTATTTAATTCTATTAAAACATCAAATGAGTTGTCATCATAAAAAATGGGGAGATTGTTAGCCTAAGCGGTTTCAATCATAAGATTTCCAAATTAAAGTGATTTTGACGATAACACATACATTTAACATTTGAAATATACTAATGATGATTTTGAATATAGAATATCCAAACACCATCAAAACATATCATGAAAGCGAAATCAAGTCGAAAAGGTATGATGTACATCAAAGCAATTTTTCATTTCGATAATACTCGCGGGATATTAAACTCGAAACTCTATAGGACACACACACCGTATGTGTTCGTAATTGTGATATACTGATCTTATTATGTCCAATATACTTATATATCACAACGTGAAGTATGTGTTTGATTATTACATGCTATATCGGAAAAAAATACCTATTGATCATAATTATGTGAAATCGAAATTTTATATTCTTAATATGATTATAACGTACATTGAGTTTTTGAATCATATAAACATCATGATAATAATTGTTACATGCTTTATAAAGTGTTTATAATGATAAACGATCAAAAACTAAGACCAAAAACTCAAAACGGACGAAAACGTCATACTGCAAGAACTGCGGCATAAGTAGTCGACTACTTATGCTTAAAGTAGTCGACTACTTTCAAGAAGTATGTTTTTTCTCTCCTGCTCTGTTTTCGGCTTCACGTTTTGGCGTCATATGCTTGTTCTAATTAATGTATGATGATTCATATGCCTTATAATGATTATATAACATGTTTTCATCATTCAATTTGATCAATACAATGTTAAATTAGAAAGAAATTTATCAAAATATCTTGAAACATTTTAGAACTCAAAATGCAAAATTTTGTCATGAACTCAAATTTGGATTTGCATATCATATTTTGTTCGGAACGTTCAAATCATGTCATGAGATGTTAGTTTAACATGTCTACATAATATATACATGATCAATTGATATGTTCATCATTATATCTATGATTGATTGACAAATTGGCTCAAAGGGTATGAAAATTCTGTTTTTATTATACCAAATGAATTCTAAGTGTGCAAATATTTTAAATGCTTGTATGTGCTTAATTGGATTGTACAATTGTATGATATACATTATACATTATCTATATGAATGATCAAATTCATAAATCATATAAATATACAAGTATAAATCTTGAATTTGTCAAGACAATCAAGTGGGAATACAAATATATCATTATTGACTTTGTGGTAGGGTAACTCAATTAATGCAAGCCCGTACCTTATCTTCCACAAATATGAAAGACATCTTATCTTGAATAAACCAACTGCATATTTCAAAATTGAGGAGCCTAACATTCAATGATTCATATCCAACTTTGAACAACTCTATCATGTTTTGTCTACAATCACCATTACCACTCATACTCAATTATATACATTGTATATGTGATATATACCTGTAATTTTCCATTACCTCAAAGACATTAATGGACCATGGGTCTTTTGCATTTAATTATACTATCTACGCATTAAATGAGGTTGAAAAAAGGAAAAAGAATCTTGACAAATCTGCAGACATAATGGAGAGGAGTCAATGCAATTTGAATGTTGAAATTTGAAGAAGATTTTCAAACGGTCATTTGCTCTCAAGTTCTTCAAATGAGATATCCTCCTACATTCTCTACATCTATAAAAGGAGAGAAGATTGCTAAAGAAAATTAAGCTATCAAAGTATTAATTAAGTGAACTACAAAGATCAAAGTGATACTACAAAAGGCTTCCAAGTTAAAATCTGTCCAACAACACTTATACTTTTCTTGATTCATATTTCTTGAGTGTTTGTTGTATTTGCTTCACACACATAGATTCTTGAGTTCTATATCTTGTGAGTGTTGAAGCTCCATTTTGTGAGACGGTGAGATTTTCATTGTAAATCTTGAGTAAGGGTTTTACTCAAGAAGAGAGATTTGTGAGTGGAATATATTCACTCTAAATTGTAAAGACTAGAGATATGTACTTCTCAAGCGGTGACTTAAACGGTTTGTTCTTCACCCGTAAGAAAATCAAAGATAGTGAAATCCTCGAAGAAGCTTGGAGGAGTGGACTAGGCAAAGGGTGTTTGCCAAACCACTATAAAATACCGGTATCAATCTCGCTAACTCTATTCTTTACATTTTCGCATATATTTGCGTTTATGATTATTACTCTTGTTTGAATATCCGTTGTGCACTTAATCACATTAACACTTAGTTTATATTGAGTAGATTTTTAATAACGAATTATTTGCCAAAACCCAATTCACCCCCCTCTTGGGTAATTCTTGGGCCATCAATTACTATTATTATAGCTAATGTTATGTACACGTATAACATGCAAGTGTATAAGGCAAATGATCAATTTTTATTTATTTATTATTATTATTATTTGTTATTATTATTATTATTATTATTATTATTATTATTATTATTATTATCATCCAATGTTCACAATCTTACACATGCATCCATTTGCTTAAGGGATAAGCTTTGAAAACATTATATTTAATACCCTATAATTATAAAGTAATTCATATTAAATCCAATAATTACACTTATCTCTCCAAATTATCAAATATTTATTATAAATTTTCATAATATACAAAACAACCCCAAAATATTAAACTTATATACAATAATATTTTCGAAAATATAAATTTAACATTTAACTCCAAAAATTATTAAGTATATATATATTTATACCACAAATTCACAAAATCATCCTTAAAATATTAAACTTATATAAAATTATAATTTCAAAAATATAAATTTTCAGGGTATTAAAGTATTGTTCAAAAAAATTGATCCACTCAGATTTCCAAAATACGAACCAAACTAGACCAATTTCAACTTGCCCGTTGAAGATCAAATTGAGCACTAGATTTCCAGAAACACTATCTAAAAGATCAACTTCAAAAATATCATCTATTTAGAAGGCCCCCTTAAGCTCGTAGCAGAAGATTGAATCTAGAAGATTTATCATGATTAAGATTTCCTCCCGGAAGTTAAATTCTCAATTAATATCAAGAGCCCTCTGTATGAAGTCTACCTCAAAGAATGGCATGAAGAACTCAACGAAGATCTAGAATTCAAAGACTGTAACCCTCCAGGATATCTTTATCATCCAGAGTACGAAGAACATAATTTAGACAATATGAGGGAATTTTGAATTTTGAATTGATTTTGATCATGTGAATTTTCACCCAAATGTCACCACCCAGGTGTGATAGAATCAGATCAATATAACAAATTCAAAGAACCATCAAGCATTACTCGAGATCATGGTGTGGCAGACAACTTTTGTAAGTAAGGACAAAAGCAAAGCCATATTTTCAAAAGGTAAGGGAATCAAGGATGAAGCGTAAATTGAGACAATTGTTCAAGACAAAAACAAAAGAAGACATCCACTTTTCAAAAAGATAAAGTTACTTTTCAAGAAGATGGAATCACTTTGTCAAAGAAGACATCTACTTTCAAAAACAAAATGAAGGATGTGGCATCAATTTTCAAAAGCAAAAGTTGAATTTTCAAAAGAAGTATCTTTTTCTTTTTATCTTTTATTTAATTGTAATTCAAAAAATTTGAAGTCCGAACTCTTTATAAGGACTTCTCATTTCATTTGTGAAGGACACGAAAAAATTTATATTCCATCCCAAGTGAGCATGAGTGTTCAAATTTCAAGAGAACTCTCTCACAAAATACGTTAAGAACTTAGAAGTTCTCTTCCTTCCCAAAATCTTTTGTACAAAAAGTTGGAAAACTGATGAAATTCTTAAGAAGTCCATCTGAATTACACTAAATATAGAAAAACAAAAAATAGTTGTCGCAACCAGCTTAGACAAGAAAAGCATTTGGTGTCCCAATATAGAAATAGAAACTAATAGCTTAAGCCTTCAACGTGTTCACAAACACCGCAAATACATTGACGCGCTCCAATTTTTCGAAAAGAAAAGAATATTAAATAATAAATATATAGCTTAAAGGGGGAGAGGTTTTTTTAAAGCGTCTATATTCTTTTAAAAAGTACTTAAGCCAATTTTAGAAAAACAAGCCGTCACCTAGCATTGAGTTTAAATGGTATGCTAGGTCACCGGATTAAAAAAAAAAAAAAAAAAAAAAAAAAAAAAAAAAAAAAAAACAACTGGCTTATGTACAATTTTGACTTCAGAAAGCACTATCCGATAAGAGATTTGCTTTAAAGGATGCGGGTGTCAATTACGCTTAAGGAAGGTGTTAAGAACCCCCAAAACACCCGTCTAAAAACAATATCTTGTCTAATTAAGTTCGATCAAAATTTAAGTATGAATGTTTTATTTTATTTTGGAATACCTTCTTAAAAAAATATTTTTGTATATTTTTTTATATTTTTAATTTATGTCAAGGAATTTACATATTGAGGTGAGTAATTCCTCTTCTAAGCCGCCCAAGTAAAAGGTTGTGAGTTTTCCACCTTGATTTGTAAACACATTATATTTAAAACAAGTTAAAGACACACACACACTTAAGTTAGGTCAATTTCAATTGATTTACATATCAAGGGGGGTGATCTCCCTTCTAAACCGCTCAAGTAGAAGGAATAGAGATTTCCACCTCGTTTTTTCTACTCTTCAAATTTACCACAAGTTTATGAAAAAAAAAAAAAAAACTAATATATAAACCAAAATAATAACATCTTTATTTTATTTTTTATTTTTTTATGCATAAATAAGATTTACAAAAGATGAAAGTTCACAACATGCAAATAAATCGTTGTTCACACGTGATTATTGTTCACGTTTGCAGGGTATTGTTCACGCTTCTATTTGGTTCATCTTGATTTGTTCGTTTTTTCGATTTGCTCTAAACCAATGTCATTTTGTTCGTTTTTCAAAAACTTTTTCTAAGCCAAGAATCATGATGCTCGTTCTCTCTCTCTCTTTCCTTTCCCTTCTCCATTATTTTCATTAGGTTAATTAAACTTTACCCTCTTGTGATTTGGCCCATTTTCACTTTACCCCCTTGTGGTTTAAACATCGCCACTTATCCCCTTATGGTTTTGGACTTAAGTGCAACCGTTAAAATTAGGGATAATTGTGTCTGTTCACTTTAAAATTAAGGGTAATTTTGTCATTTTGTTTAAATAATTTAAGGGATCTATTTGCAAAATTTTTAAAAACTAAAAGGGTCAAAATGTATTTTTCTCCAAAATTTCTCTACTCCGACAACGATGTCTGCTCCGACGGTGAATTTGCTCCGGCAAACTTCCGACGTCTTCTATCTCTTTCTCTTCTAGGTACCAACCACCCCCAACCTAACCATCCAACGTCGCCGATCACCCCCAACCCAACCATCCACACCGTCGATTTCAAAATCAATTCCAACCCAACCATATACATATATACATACACATATGAACTAGGGTTTCGATTTCGATTTCGATATCGAAATCGAAACAGAGAAACGGCTAAGAGAGTTTTTCGATTTCGATTTTGATTTCGAACGTGACGGCGAAGACGGAGAAAAAGACAAAGACGACGGCGAAGACAGAGAAGAAGACGAAGATGACGGCGAAGATGAAGGGTTTCGATTTCGATCGAAATCGATTTCGAAACTGGGTTTCGATTTCCATTTTGAAATCAAAATCGAAATGGAGAGCAGACGGCGAAGACGGAAAGCAGATGGCAAAGACAGAGAGCAAACGAAGAAGATGAAGATGATCTGGAAAAAAATACATTTATGGCCCTTTAAGTTTTCAAATAGTATTAAAATAGTCCTTACCTAATTTTTCAAATAGTATTAAGGGTATAAATGTCATTTCATACTATTTAACAGATTTTCATTGACTTCTATCTATTGACCGCTAGAGTTAACGGAAAATGTAACGGTTGCACTTAAGTTCAAAACCACAAGGGGGTAAGTGGCGACGTTTAAACCACAAGGGGGTAAAGTGCAAAAGGGCCAAACCACAATGGGGTAAAGTGTAATTAACCCAATTTCAATTATACCCCCTTTTTAATTTTATTTTTTTATTTTTATTTTTTTTGTATTTTGTATTTTCTGAAATAAAACAAAAATAAACTAAAGTTAAATAAAATTAAATTAAATTAACTCTAAAATAAAGCATAAAAAATTTTATAGGATAGCTAAAATGTCATGTCTATAGCTGCCCATCTTTATCATCAGAGTTTCACTTGCTTGACAGAGACAAAAAATCACGTCATTTTGATTGTCCTATTTTCTAGATTTTTCAAATCGTTTTTTTTTTTTAATTTTATAACCAAAAAAATTAAAAAAATAAATAAATTAAAAAAAAAAAAAAACACTTTTCAAGGCGTTATGGAAAGGGGATGGAGAATGAAATATGAATAAATTGCAACCGAACCCTACAAGGATTGCCTACATATCTCGACAGTGCCAAGAATCAGGTCACACATAATTCAACATATACCCCAAGCAATTCGAGGAAAGAATGCAAAAATAAAATGGTACTCACGGAGAGGCAATGCAAAATATAAAAAGCTATCATGGAGAGGCAAATGCAAAAATGAAAGAGCCATCACGGAGAGGCAAAATGCAACATAAAATGTCATCATGGAGAGACAGAATGCAAATGAAAAAGTCATCACAGAGATGTATAATGCAAAAATAAAATGTCGTCATGGTAAGGTAGAATGCAAATGAAAAAGTCATCACGGAGAGACATAAGGCAAAAATAAAATGTCATCACGGAGGGGCAAAATATAATTAGAAAAACCATCAAGGAGAGGCATAATGCGAAAATGAAATGTCATCACAGAGAGGCAGAATGCAAATAAAAATCTATCACAGATAGGCATAAATGCAAAAATGAAATGTCATTACGGAAAGACAGAATGCAAATAAAAAGACATCACGAAGAGGCATAATGCAAAAAGAAAAATCATCACAGAGAGACAAAATGCAAATATAAAGTCATCACAGAGAGATAGAATACAAATGAAAAGTCATCACGGAGAGACATAATACAAAATGAAAAGCCATCATGAAAAAGGCAAAATAAAAAAGGAAAAGTCGTTATAGAGAAGCATAATGCAATGAAAAAGCCATCACGGAGAGGCAAAATGTAACATGAAACGCCATCACGAAGAGGCAGGATGCAAATGAAAAGTCATCGCGAAGAAGAAGAATGCAAAAATGAAAAGCCATCACGAAGAGACATAATATAAAAAAAAAATGAAGAAAAACCGTCACAAAGAAGTAAAATGCAACATGAAATGCAATCACAGAGAGGCAGAATACAAATGAAAAAGCCATTATGGAGAGGCTGAATGCAACATAAAATGTCATCACGGAGAGACGAGTGTGAAATAATGGCAAGATATAAAATATGCCCCAACCTGTGGCTGGGTTTGCCAAACTCAAAAACTCCCCAGATGCAGAAATGAAAAAAAAAATCCATATAATCTAGTGAATTTTACCAAAAATAAATAAAATTATCCGATTCAAAGTTAAATGCAAGTTAAAGATCTAATCACAGAAAAATATTTCAGATAAGCATAGAATAAATCATAAGTATATGTATCATGGAGAGAATAACATTTAAATCAAAATGATCTCATCGAATTCCTAGTACAATATATGAATCGAAAACTCAATACCGATTTCATTGATTATCATCAAGAAATTTTTCCTTTTGAAAAACTTTTACAAATATCATAAGAGTTGTATGAATTTTCTCACTGATTATCACTTTCTTTGAATATTTGATTTTTCTCACTTTTTCTCTTTCCAAAAATTTGATTATTCACACTCAAAATCTGTCAAAATCCGATTAAAAGAATGCCAAAAACACAACTTTAAAATATGTTCAAAGTAGGATGATCTTCAACGACTATATTTGTTATGAAAACCCAAAAATCTCTTCTTTAAATCCTAACCCCTTTGTCACTATAATTTTCAGTATTTTTACAATAAATCTAACCACTTATATGTCCACATTCAGATCACATATCAATTCAAAAAGCATGCAAAAAAAAAAGGTCAAGAAGTTTTACCAAACACATCACAAAATCAGAAAATTTGAGCATTGAGATGAGTTTCTAAAAAACCCTCAATTTCGAAAATATTTTTCTTTAAATATATATATATATATATATATATATATATATATATATATATATATATATATATATATATATATATATATATATATATATATATATTTCTAATCAATTGTGATCCTTTCAGAACATTTAAAAAAATGATTTAGAAACATTTGTCATTAAAACGGAGGCAAGAATATCTTCGGAACACGTTCACAAATTTTGAAAAATCCTTATTGACCAACCGACTGCCCATCATAATCAATTGATCGTTTTTAGAAAATCTTCAAAGGTTCTGAGAACCTGATTCAACCAGTCAACCTCATACCTAGATCAGTCGGCCGTATTGAGTTTCTTTTACAAATTCTCTGGTTGTTGAATTATGTTCTTCTAATTAGTCGACCATTTGATCTCAAGTTTTTTATTTTCAATGTTTGGCTACGATTAATTGACTGAATTTTTAGGCTAGTCGACTGATTTTAACAAACTTAACCTTTAACTCATTTTAAGGTAAGAAATCAAGCACTTCTAAACACATAATCACAAGCATATGAGCATTTTATAACATATTGATATGCAGTGAGTGATATTAGATGGGTTATTATGAATTTAAACAATATAAGTGTTGTTATACGTCAATAATACAAAAAATGATTATTCAAAAAATATCTTCTTCATCATTTCTTTCAACTACATCATCTTGATCATTCATATTCTTGCTTAATTCTTCTTATTTTCACAAATCATTATCTTGGTCTACTATAATTCTGAGTAGTATTTTTTAAATAATCTAAACATATCTCAAACACGATATTAGTCCAGACAAACATCCAAGTTAATTGAATTATCATAATCATCAAATTAAAACTTGAATCCTTTAGGGTTAAAAAATTCTCTCTTTTGTCGATAACAATTAACTTGATATTTTTTCATTAAAAAACAAAATCACACTCCCCCTGAATATAAGAACAAGTCTTTTTAACCAATTAGATACATAATTAGAAAAGAAAAAAAAAAAAAATAGGTACCAACTATTTATAGTGTCAAATGCACTATAATACTAGGGCATGTGCATTTTCTGACACTAATTGGTTTTAAGATGAATGGCAGCACCAAATGTCCTACATGTGGTATTAGAGCCAAAGTTTGATTCCCAGCAGGAGCAAGATAAGAGAGATTGTTGGCTGGGTTTTTGACAACAATTGTCCCGTGGCGGAGGCCCAGGTGGGGTCGTCGAGTCACATTCAAATGTCGTGGGTGCCTTGTGCGTGTTGAATTCACTATAAAGTTAGGGTACACGACGAGTGGCAGTGCGCCATACAAGTGTAATCGATCAAGTGAACAAAATTGTATATAATTGAAAGAGTTCGTGTCTGTGTCCATGTTTCATCCGTTATCCTTCATACTCGATGATTATTAGGAATATACATCTCTCCCTCACTCCATACAAGTGTTGAAATCTCTGGCTAGTCTTAAGAAACTTGAAATCATGGGTTGTAATTATTCTTGATTCCATATATGCAGTCTCAGTAAATGAAAATCTAATCAACATATTGACAAAAGCGTACCGTATCGCCAAAAAACTGTTAAATTCAACTATTCAAGGGACAAATAAAGTTCAAACCCAAAAAGTTCTACTGAAGTTCACTATTGTTTCTATGGCAAAGCATGTCACTTATGTCTCTCTCACACACACACACACTGGTGCTATAATCTTAATTAAACAATAATTAAGATGCACCCTTGTGAAACATATAGCATAAAAAAGGCAAAACAAGACAACCATGTACAATAATTACGGACAACGTATTCCTTCAAGAGAATGGTGAAAAAACTCCAGTAACTGAAGCGGCCGCCAACACCATCAGCTTTATATAAGAGACCTGTGACTGAAAACAAAACGAAAAAAGGAAAAACAAAATAGAAAATACAGAGCCTAAATAAAATGAGCCTTTTGATCTCCCAATACAACAATAAGCCATGGAGTAGTTCAAGAACTAAAATTAAAAACAGAAAAGAGTATTATGGAAGTAATCAATACATACCATTAGCTCTCAAACTTCCTCCTTATTCTACCCACACCAAGTGTGGTTTGAAGCCAGATCCACTCATTCATGTCGTTGAATGACTTGAAGTTGGCACGTCTACATGAGTCCTTGAAGATCATACTCCCAAAGATTAACCAGAATCCAACAACGAAACCAATCACCATTGACATATAAAACTCTCGGGACAAAATCTTGTCGTCATCTTCTTCAACATTGTTGTCCTTTTGGTGGTCTTTCTTCGGTGGAACTGGTGCAGTTTCATCTCCTTGACACTTTGGAAGCGGAAGTCCGCAAAGCTGATTGTTGCCAGCATATGCAGAAGGATCAAAGCTCTGTAGTTGAGTGCTTGTTGGAATTCTTCCAGAGAAGTTATTGTTGGACAAGTCCAATACATCAAGATAGTGAAGATTAGAAAGACTTGTAGGAATCTCACTGGAAAGATGATTCTGAGCCAAGTCCAAGATTTCTAACATCTCCATCTCGCCGACATTTTGCATGATGTTTCCTGTCAAATTGTTGATTGACAAGTTCAAAGAGAGTAATCCCGACAGAGTGGCAATTTCTTGGGGAATCTTCCCAACTAATCTATTGCTCGATAGATCGATGGCTTTCAATTGTCTCAATGTTTTTACATATACCGATTCTCTTCCCTTCCATTGCACTAATGCATTTGCTATGAAGCCACCTTCTGTGTCATCGTCAATTGGAATTTGAACGTAGATGGTTCCACGTGCAGTATTATTTTGAAGCAAAGAAGTGAAATTATTGAAGCATTGAGGTATTTTTCCCGATAAATTGTTCTGGGAGAGGTCCAAGACTTGAATTGTTTTCAAATGACACATATGTGAAGGTATACTTCCATAGAATTTGTTGTGTCGAAGACTGAGGATGATTAAATCACTAAGGTTTGTTCCCATCCATGTTGGTATGTTTCCAGTTAACTTGTTGCTAGCCACGTCAAGAACCACTAAGGCTGCCAAATTTCTTATAGACGAAGGAAATTCTCCATTGAAACTATTGTTCCGCAACACCAACATTCGCATGTTGTTCATGAGGCCCATGGAGAAGGGAAGTTTCCCAGAGAAATTATTATTTGCCATATTCATAACATATAATTCTTTGACGTGCAACCAACAATCAGGAAGCTCTCCCGATAACATGTTATTGGAGAGGTCAAGAGACCACAAGGTGTCATTCCCTAAAGAACACATGAAGGAAATTGATCCCTTAAACATATTATTTGCGAGGTGTAAAAGTCGCATAGAAGGTGGAAACAATGGTATTGCACCCTCAAAATAATTATAGCCCAAATCAATTATAGGATAAGCACCTAACCTCTTTGATAAATCGGGCACCACACCACCAATCATGTTGTGAGAAAGGTTTAAGTACCTCAATCTTGGAGATAGATCCCAAAACCAAGTAGGCATTCTATCTGAAATTCTGGCATTTGAAATATCAAGGAAAGACATATTTTTTTGAGTTTGAAGCCATGAAGGGAAATGAGGACCCGTTCGACAACTCCCAAGTGCAATAACGTCCAATTGAAATGGCGGAATCCAATTGGTGTTGAAGTTGAGGGACAATGAGTTGTAAGACAGGCGTAGTGCTTTTAAGTTGGGGAGATTTGCAAAGTGAATTTCAGATACTACACCTTTCAAATCATTTGAAAAAAGATCAAGAATTTCAAGTCGAGAAAGTTGTCCAACACTTTCATGGAGAGATCCATTCAAATGATTGTTAGAAATGTCCAAAAACCTCAAGGATGGAAATATTGTAATATTAGGCAAAGAACCACTAAATTGATTGTAACTTAAACTCAGAATCTCTAATGGGCTCCTTGTTTTTCCAAACAACTTCTTAAAGAACTCTGGGAGTGATTCAGACAAGTTGTTGAACGATAGATCTAATGAACGTAGGTGGCTTAAGTTACCAAAGGATTCTGGAATTGCACCATCAAGATTATTCCTAGCAAGATTGAGATCCACGAGAGACGCCATGCTCCCAAAAGCTTGCGGAATAGGACCTTCAAAAGAGTTCCAATGGAGGTTAATTCTTGTAAATCTTGAACTCAAATTAAACAACCAATGATATGTTGAAGTTGTGGTGAGACCATTGTCAGATAGATCAAGAATCGAAAGGGACCTAGAAGAATAATTGATTGAAAGAAAGTGGGGAGAAAGGATGGGTGAAGGGAGCCAACAATAACTCAGATGCAATTCTACTAAAGACGAGAGGGAACTTATTGCTTGCAACCAATCGGTTGCTGAAGTAAGAGAAATATAACTCAAGTCAAGATATCTCAAGAAAAGCATGCGAGAAACCCATTCGAGATTTTTGGCATTCAAATCATAATTATAATAATTATATCCGAGATCGAGAGATTGCAAGTTTGTAAGATTTCCAAGATGAGAAGGAACTTCTCCAGAAAACGAAGCAGCTGAGAGATTCAAGTATGTTAATCTGGTGAAGGAACCAATGAACTCTGGGATTTCACTGTTTCGAAAATCGTTAACACTAAGGTCCAAGTGATTGAGGTAATGCAATTCAAGTAATGAAGCACTCACCTTTCCTCTCAAAGGGTTGATTGAGAAGTAAGAATTTGTGTCCGGCTCACCATGAAGATCGAGAAAGATCACGCGACCAGTGCGGTTGTTGCATCTTACGCCACTCCATTTGCAGCAATCCCTTTTATCTTCTTCACTTCCCCAAGAGGAAAGGCGGCCATAATCATCCACAAGATCTTGTTTGAACATGAGGAGAGCTTGCCTCTCCCTCTCAAGGCACCTTATAGTTTTAGTCTCTCCACCTCCTCCTGTGGCCGAGGTGAAGCCACAATCAAATTCTACGCATAGTAAAAAAAGCCCAACAAAGAGAAAATTGGTAAATTTGAAGAACTCCTCTCTTCTATTAGCCATTTTCAGAATATTGATCATATATTGATTCACAACAATCTATAAATGCTTAATGCCCAAAGCAGAAAATAAGACCATATATATTTTGGAAAATAATTGGTTTGGGAAAACTTGTGATTAAGATGGTCAATTCATCATGTTTTTGCCTTGAAGTTTCGTCCGTCAAGTTGACTTGTCTTTTAGTTGTGAGCAAAAGTCATAATATACTGATACGAAACAGATGTTTCATAGTCCATTCAAACATTTTTCATCCTGACTGTTAATTTTGCTTACTGCCACCCAACAGTATTTCTATTCCACACATTCGGTAGCTTTTTATATTGCGTTTGGTATACTGGAATGACAATAGAATTAAAATTAATCCCATGTTATATGGAATAACCAATAACAAGTTTATCTTAGTATTAGTTAATTCCATGTTTTGTGTGATTAGAAAATCTTGGGTAATGGGATTCAAATTTAATCCCATGTACTAAACATAAGAATGGAATGACTATTTCCATGACCATTACAATCCCGTCTCGAATTCCGTGTACTAAATGCAGCCTTAGAAAATGAAGCAAATCTAGCATGGCCAACTGGCTACTTTATTTAAAAAAGTATTAGTTTACGTGGTTTTATCCGAGTTTGATTTGATCTCTACTAGTATGAACTCGAGGAAAGAGAGGACACGTTCCAAATGTGGCTAATCTTCTGCTTTACAGTGGAGCTGTTTGAGGCAGGATAATTGTATTATCACTTAAGGGGAGGAAGAATAAACACAGAAAGCATAAATCTCGTTCCACACTGACACACCACCGGAGGCCGAGTGACAACCCGTCGACAAGCCTTTCACACGTGTGTCAGGGTGTGTCTAATTTTTTTATTTGTTATTTTAGATTTTGACACAGTGTCGACACGCGAAATGAACGTGTCGTGAATTTTTTAGGGGTCAGTTTTCTAATTTTTTTATTTTTTTACATTATTATTTAAGGGGTGTATCTTGTAATTTGATATTAAATAACCTATTAAATTGGTCTTTAACAATTGGAGAAATGAGAAAGGCAGAAACTTAATCGGCAACCATCTTATTCACCGAAGAAAGGGGTGAAAATAATAATCAACCAATCGACCTCACGTGAATTTTTTATTTCTTTTTAGAGCCTTTCTTGCTTTTCGTTATGGGAATTTTTTTAATGTGATTTGAACTTTGAAGATTTATGATTATTAGTTAATAATTTTTGTTGAATGAACTTGTTTAATGACACGTCTTTTGTTGATTACGCTAGCATATATAAAAATATAAAATTATTTATTGACATGTACTCTCGTGTCCGTGTCGTGAATTTTTAGGGGTCAATTTTGTAATTTTTCTATTTTTTTACATTGTTATTTAAGGGGTGCGTCTTGTAATTTTATATTAGATAACCCTATTAAATGGGGTGCGTCTTGTAATTTTATATTAGATAACCCTATTAAATTGGTCTTTAACAATTGGAGAAACAAGAAATGAGAAAGACAGGAACCCAACTGGTAACCGTCTTATCCACTGATGAAGGGTATGAAGATGATAATCTACCACTCGACCTCAAGTGATATTTTTTTATTTTTTATTTTTGCCTTTCTTGCTTTTCTTTATGAGAATTTTTTCAATGTGAATGTTGATTTGAACTTTGAAGATTTATGATTATTAGTTAATAATTTTTGTTGAATGAACTTGTTTAATGACACGTCTTTCATTGACTACGCTAGCACATATAAAAATATATATTTATTTATTGACATATTCCCACTTTGCCCGTGTAGGAATTTTTTAGAAATTATGGTGTCGCATGTCAGTGTCCGTGCTCCATAGTCTCGTTCCAATTTGAGTAGAGCAAGATCACACACCTAAAAATTAACATAAAAACTAATAGGATATCTATCAAAATAGATCTTAAGATACAAGGAAAATTAAACCCAAAAGAAAATGAAAACTGTCAGTTTATGATTACTACTGCACTGTAAATTCTACTTCAAGGAACTTGTTGTTCACGTCGTCTTCTCCTCCAAAAGTCTTCACCATCTTTGTCAATGTCACATGGTGTTCTCGACAACTTCGTTAATTTTTTCTCTGTGATATTTTTCCTATGAAGTTGATTGATCTAGTCTAAAATTTCCAAATTAGCAATGAAGTCTTCGTCAACATAATTTCATTTCGAAATTATATGTTGGACTTGCAATTCTTGTTAAACAATAATTAAGGTTTGTGATTCCATAAATAGTTACCTCGATAGATAAACTAGGTTATATAAAAACGCCGGAGAGTCAATTGAAGTCGTATTTTGATGTAGAAACCCAATGGACCTAACTCAAAGAGGTTAAGATTTCCTTAGATTTTATATATAGCACAAGAACAAGTAACATAAGCGATGGCGAAAAATAAGTTTTAAACCCATTGAATTTATTTGATCTTTTTTTTTTTTCGAGACTTGACTAGTGGTTGGGTAAGGGAACACAACCGGAGAATGCCATCAAGGAATTCAACACGCCCCCTCACACGAAAGATGAATTTTGCCAAACCACTGCAAACGAATATCGAGGGAAGTGCCCAATATTGATGTGAGATTCAACACGTCCCCTAACGCACATGGTAGGTTTTGCCAAACTATTGCGAACGAATGTCAGGGGAAAGACCTAATATCGATGTGAAATTTAACATGCCCAACATCAAATAAGCGGCTTGTCTCCAATACTACGTAAAAATCCAATTGTTCTAACTCACTTTCAAAATACGTCTTGTAAGAGGAGGATTGTCTTGGACTTTATATATAATTCATTCACATGTAAGGTGAACTTTAACAAAACACTGCACAAATATTAGGAGAAAGATAACAAAACCCAAGAAAGAATGTCAGTTTGCGATTACTACACTAAAAATTCTACATTTAAGAAATCTAGAACCCAAGGAACTTGTTGTTTACGTTGTCCTGTTCTCTCTGAAAGTCTTCACAATTACAAGTGCCTTTGTCAATGTCACATGGTGCTCTTCCACAACCTTGTGAAAAATCTCTCTCTCTCTCTCTTAGTGGTTAAGCTTCTTTTGAACTATAAATGTCGCTGTCATCAAGTATTGATTTTTTCTGAGATTTTTTTAGGGATAATCCGTGCATAGTTCCAAATAGCGGGCGTAGTATATTATTTGTCTTATTTAAAACATAAATTTAGAATTAGTTCTAAATTTGATTTTTGGTTCCGTATTAGTTCTGCGTGTGCTCACGCATTGTATGTGGTGTCTAAAGAGAAGTTGGTGAGTAATCTGTACTAAAGTGAATAAATTACATGCAACAATATTTCGTGTACTTGTATAATATTAGTTATACATAACTATTTTTATACAAAATAAACTTCAATCACCTGTATCCTTCAGATTTAAGACCGAATTGTTAATGGTAGTTACATGTAAATATGATTACTCACAAAAAATGATAACCAGGTATATATCGTATTTTTAGGATGAAATTGTTTAATATTATTACGTCTAACAAATATTTACACATAAGTTAGAAACATATGATAGGTGTTTTTATTCAGTAAGGCTACGAGGTACAAGCGTGTGTATTAGGCCTTTTTTTTTTTTAATGCACTAGACTAAAATACAAGTTGCAATTAGATATGAGACTTTTTAAAAATCTATATAATAAAACAGGACGTACATAAATCCTCTAAGCAAATCTCAGCCACTCTTTATACTCATAAAGAGCTGTCTAAATTGATTCTCTAAATTAACATAAATATAAAATATTTATTTATATTTAATCTAATATATAGTAACTTTTTTTTTTGGGTAGAACTATACCTAATATAACTTTGGAAAAAGTACAATTTAGACCCTACACATTTTTAAATAGTCCCTTTAAATTTAAACGTTTCATTTCAAACTGCGTAGGGACTTTTTTTTGTCAATGTAGTAGCTATTTATTCATGTAGGAAGATATATAAGTGTGAGTTTTGTTTTGTTTTGTTTTAATTCGTGTTTGAAGACACGGGTTATATGTTAGTTAAAGATAAAATAAGAGACTGCGACCACTAAAACAACCATATTTTTGTTAGGAAGTAGTCACTTGTTTCCTAACAGGTCTAGATAAACAAAGTAGACCCATCCGGCCAGCTAATTGCCAAAAAGGGACAAGGTCATTAAGGAAAATCTTGTAATATGAGAAAATCAACTAGTTATACATCAAAATGGAAAAGAGAAAAAGAAATTATGATTTTTTATATGTGAATAATAAATATAAAAGTGCAAGAGAATACCTAGAAAATATAATTTATATAGGCTTACAATAGAAAGACTTAAAAAACGAATAAAATTCTATTTTATCCTTAATACTAAATAATAATAATAATAATAACTCTAATATCTCCCATCAAACTCACGGTGTGGTTGCAAGAAGTATCGCGAGTTTGTTAACCCAAAAACGAAAGCATGAAGTAGAATGCGAATTGGTAAATAAGTCGAGAATTCGCTTGGAGGATGACATAAAAGGTAAAGAAATTGTGCCATGTTGAAGTTGATAACGGGTGAGATGATAATTACTCTCGATGTGCTTAATCTATTCATGAAAGACAAAATTATGAGCAATCTGGATAGCACTCTTGTTATTACACTACATGGGAGTGGGATGAGAAAGAGAAACTACCATATCTGCAAGTAACCAACTCAACCAAACTACTTTGGTGGTAGTGGATGTCATTGTACTATACTCATCTTCCGTGTAAGATCTATGAACAACAACGGTGTACTTTTTACTCTTCCATAAAATAAGAGAATTGCCCAGAAAATACACAAAAACTTGTGACAAACTTGGTATCTATGGGATCACTAGCCAAATCAACATCAGAATAGGCATTTAACTCCAAAGATGAAATCGATGGAAGTAACAGACTCCAAAAGAAGGTGCCCTACAGATACCAAAATATACGAAAAACAACAACCCAATAAACTGTAGTAGGAGAAGTGACAAATTGATTTACGATCTAAACAATGTGGGCAATGTCTAGGCGAGTAATAGTAAGATGGACCAAATTGCCAACAATAGTACGATATAAGGTAGGATCTAATAAAGGAGCAACATCAGAAAGTGAATAGCGAATATTCACCTCTAGAAGAGTATTAACTGTCCTAGTATCAATAAGATGGGTACACTCAAGAATGTCAGTTGCATATGTAGATTTAGAGAGAAAATAGCATGTTGGCCCATAGATCTACCCAAAAGGGAAAGAGTGAATTAAAATTAACTAGTAAACTCAAATCCACGGATTTTTATCTTGTTAATATACGAAAACATGAATTACTAAATGCACACACAAAGAAATTATGGATAGAGATAGTGACAAACAAATTTATGACGGTTCGACAAGTTACTCTTGCCTACATCTACTCCCTTGAGCTCCCTCAGGGAATTCGCAATCCACTAATCACACATAATCATTTTCCCAAGTAAGAATTAAACTCTTACAATGATCATTCTTCAAAGTAAGGATTAAACCTTTAACACCCTAATTAGGCAATGTCCCTTTATGCCCAATCAACACTCTCACTTAAACCAATTATCTTTAGGTCCAAGCTACAACACACAAAATGCAAAAAATATATTTATTTGTTCTGGCAAGAGCTTTTACCAACTTAATTCAAATTAAACTCAATTAATGTTTGAAAACTAGCGTTAGAAGTGTATTCAAATATGTGAGAAACTAAATATGGATTTTATCAATATAAGCACAAAAACCTTTTTAAACCGAATTTCAAGAAAAAACCGTTTCAAATAATTTTCAATAAATTTCAGCAAGACCTATTTTTTTTATCAAAGATATGACTAGCTCAAAATAGAAATATATATATCAATTTAAGAAAAACAATTTTGAGCACACAAAAATAACTGGAAAGACCTCACTGAGATAGCCTCAAGGAAGATAGGATAAACTTCATAGTAACCTCGCTTTTGCAAATTACCTTTTTCTCAATAAAGAATTTCTCAAAAACTTTCTCACAAAAATATATTTCAAAAAATATAATCTATCTCTTTTTTAAAAATTTGATTTTTTTTTTCAATTTTTGATGATTTAAATTTGAAAAACGCAGGTCTATATATATAGAGATTTTGAAGATTGAATATGCTGGCTAATTTTTAAAAGATATTCGCTAAACAAATGCATATTGACCCATTTTAGAAATTTGATTTATAACATTCATATTTGACCAAAAATATAAGTTTTAAAACTCTCAATTTAGTCCCCCAAAAGTAATTTAATCAAACTCCCAAAAATGATAAAAAGAATTTTTTTGGTAGAAATCACAAAATCAGGAAATATATAGACTAAATAATTAGATCTTTAAAATATATAAGATATATTCAAAAAACTATTTTTAGCCAATTAAAAATAATTTTCTAATGTTCAAATGCTGAAAATATGGCTAGAAGATTTTTGAAAAATTTACTGGTCAAATAAAAAAATCAAGCAGGATCGATCAACTGAAATCTTGGTCAGTCGACCATTTAAGCTCAACGTTGAATTTTCTAGCCGTTCAAAACAATGTGATCGACCAGCCCGTCAATCGATTTACTCTCTATATCTACTATTCAGTCTATCAATCGACTAAAATGGCTAAAATCCCAAAACCTTAGTAACTGGAAACTGTTAATCAACCGATTCTTCCATCAATCGACTGATTAAGCCTTTTTCTCAATTTTTTTGATTTTTCAAATCTTTCTTGACCAATTACTTAGAAAACCTTTTTTTTAATATAAATTTACTGATTATTTCCATAAATTTGTATAAATATTTTCATGGTAAGTGATATACTCAATTAATGGCTCGATACTAAGTGAAAGAATTATGTGAGAATGCAAATCTGATTTTTAAACAAAAATCGTTTTACAATATTTTTCAAGATATTCAAAATTGAAAATGATTTTTCAAGAAAAACTCTTTTCACAAGATATTCAGGATATTTCAAATAGAAAATAATTTTTTCAACCAGAAAATTACTACGAGCTCAGACACAAGATGTATATCACATAAAACACAATTTTTTTAGCACGTAAAGTAACTAGAGAGATCTCATCGGGATTTTCTTGAAAAGACGTATGAAAAGCAATGCAGTGCAAAAACCGGTATTATAGCAGTGAAAGTTTTAATCAAGAACTTCTTAAAAAAAAAGTCTCTCAAAAATATATTTTAACAAAATAAACTCTCTTTTATAAAAGTTGATTTGAACTATTGTTCTTAATTGTTCTTGATGATCAATATATGAAATCCAAATGTCTATATATATGGATTTTAAACCATATCTATAACAGCTATATTTTAAAAGATATGTCCGAAAATAACATAAATAGAACCCACATATCAATACCTTTTGAATCAGAAATATTTGACCCATAAATGAACTTTTAAAACTCTAGATTTAGTCCAAAAAAAAAAAAAATAAGCCCCTTGAATAAGTTTTCTCGGTAAAAAGTATAAAATCAAATCTTATATGAACTAAATCATAAGATCTTTAATATTTAAGATATATTCATGAAAATCAGTCAATACCCTTTAAAATATAATTTTCCAACATTTAAATCATTAAAAAAATGGGCTGAAGATCTTTTAAAATGTTCGGATTGACTCCTTCGGTCAACCGGATCCACCAACAATCAACCAATTAGACTATCAACAGCTTAATTTTTAATCGTTGCTAACCAATCAGTTGACCATTTTAGGCCTTGAATCAAGCATTCACCCTGTTGGTATACCGTTTAGCCTAAAACGCCAAAAACACACATCTTGAATCTTCTGGTCGATCGTTCTACCTCTCTGTCGACCGTTCAAGTTTCAAAATACTTTCTTGACTGAGTTTATAGAAAAATCATTTGCTCGTATGAATTTATCACTTCGGACTACTTTCAAAAAAATATTTCAAGTTATTTTAAAGTGTCGTGTGTGATCCAAATCAGGTTCCACTAATAGCATAAAAAGAAAAGAAGCGTTTTACCAAGAAATACAAAAAATCTTCTTACTCAAAAAAATTCATCAACATCGTCATTGCCACCATCTCGATTTTTCTTAAATATCTTCTTGAAAACCATTCTTTTTCTCATATGCCCAATGGAATTAATATTTGAATACTCAATAAACGCATTGGTTCCTCAAAATAGCAACATTAATTGGTTTATTTGAATAAACCTATATTTTGGGTTTAATTTGAATATTTCCTAAAAATAAAAGAATTCAAATATTCAAAATAATTTTACAATATATATACTTAGGGTTAATTATACTTGTCCCCCCGTGGTTAAGCCATTTTGCACTTACCCCCTGTGGTATATGTTTCACCACTTACCCCCATGTGTTTGTGGACTATAGTGCAACAATTAAAAAATTAATAGAACTAAGGGTATTTTTTACATTTCACTTTAAAAATAAGGGAAATTTGACATTTTATTCTTATTAATTTAATGGGATCTATTTGAAAATTATTTCAAACTTAAGGGGTCAAAACTCATCTCTTCCAAAAAATTCACCCCAGTTCTAGTGAGAGAAAATTGTGTAGAGAGAGAAAATGTGTTGCGAAGATGGTGATTGTGGGCCCCTAGGCTTCCTATTAGGCCTCCCATTCGCTTACTATCACTCCTCATCTCCATCGTCGGCATCGTCATCTGGATTGTCGGGTTGTTCTTGAGTTGCATATGTTCGTATCTTAGAAATCTAAGAACAACACACTGTTTCTCGTTCGTCGGCAGAAGTGGAGTATTACTCCATAGTAAATGCTACATGTGAAATCGCTTAGTTACTTTCCTTACTTGCCGATTTGAGAGTGAATTATTCTGGACCTGTACTTCTCTTTTTTGACAACCAAGCAGCTCTCCACATTGTAGCCAACCCTTTGTTTCATGAGCACACTAAACACATTGAGATTTGCTGCCACCTTGTCAGAAAAAAGCTTCAAACTGGATTGTTGAAAACCTTTCATGTTTCTAGTCAGAATCAACTAGCTGACATCTTCACAAATGCTCTCCATAATACATAAACAGGGATGGATGGAGAGCATTTGTGAAGATGTCAGTTAGCTGATTCTGACTAGAAACATGAAGGGTTTTCAACAACCCAATTTGAAGCTTTTCTCTGACAAGGTGGCAGTCAATCTCAATGTGTTTAGTGCGTTCATGAAATAAGGGATTGGCTGCAATGTGGAGAACTGCTTGGTTGTCACAAAAGCAAAGTACAGGTCCAGAATGATTCACTCTCAAATCGACAAGTAAAGAAAGCAACCAAATGATTTCACATGTAGCATTTACCATGAAGTGATACTCCACTTCTACCGACAAACGAGAAATAGTGTGTTGTTTCTTAGATTTCCAAGACACCAATGAAGAGCCCAAGAAAACACAAAATCCACTAATAGATCGTCTGGTATCCGAATATGTTGCCCAATTGGCATCAGCAAAAGCCTTAAGTTGGATAGAGGAGTTAGCTGGAAAAAAAATTCCTTGACCTGATGCCTTTTTTATATACTGTAATATTTTATGTGCAGAATGGAGAGATGTAGAGTCCGAGGAGTAGCAAAGAATTAGCTACGATAATTTACAGCAAAACTTAAATCAGGTCGAGTAATGGTGAGGTATAAAAGCTTACCAATCAACCGCCTATACACAGTAGGATTCTCAAGCAAAGGTCCATCATCTTGTAACAATTTCAAATTAGGATCCATAGGTGTGGAAGAGGGTTTAACAACCAAAGCCTCTGTATCCGATAACAACTCAAAAACATAATGGCATTGACAAACAGAAATGCCTGAGCGAGAACGGGCCACTTCAAGACCCAAAAAATATTTAAGAGCCCCCAAATCTTTCAACTTAAAACAACTATTAAGGAAAACCTTTAACTTGTCCACGGAACTGGAATCATTACTAGCAATAACAATATCATCGACATAGACCAAAAGAGCAATGAAAGATTAACCATTGAACTTGGTGAAAATGGAATGATCACTAGAAGATTGAGTGAAACCTTCACCAAGGAGAACACTGGTAAACTTAGAAAACCATTATCGTGATGCTTGTCTCAATCCAATATGAATTTGATCAATCTACCAACAGCATTAGGTGGCAAAGACTCTCCCTCATGACAAGAATACTCAGGCAGAATAGTCATCTTTTTATTGAGCTCACCATGTAAAAAAATATTGTTGATATCAAGTTAAGTTAAGGACTAGCCATGGATAGTAGCTAAAGACAAGAGAACTTTCACTGTAACGAGCTTGGAAACAGGTGAGTAAGTATCCAAAAAATCAACACCCTTCTGTTGAGTGTATCCTTTAGCAACAAAACGGGATTTGTGGCGTTCAATAGACCCATCAGCATTATACTTAATTTTATACACCTATTTACAACCAATCAGATGTTTCCCTTGAGGAAAAGTAACAATATGCCAAGTGTTATTGCCCTCTAAAGATCTTAGCTCGCCATTCGTGGCCTTACACCACTCTAGAGGCTCAACTGCCTGGGAAAAGGTATAGGGCTCGATATGAGAGAAAATGACTAAGGCTAAGGCATGGTGAGGAGGGAAAAGATGATTATAGCTAAGAATATAGGGAATAGAATAGAGAGTAAGATCAAAAGTGGGAGTAAGAGAAGAGGGTTAAATGGCCAAAGAGTAATGATAATCATTGACATAGAAAAGAAGCTTAGCGACTTTATGAGGTCGCATGGGAAGTGAAGAAGAAGTAGGAAGGGGGTGATGATAGAAGGTGAAGGGGGGAAGGAATAATAGAAATGGAGATGGGACAATCAAGAATGGAGCGGGGTAACACACGGTCATGAAAATAATCAGGAGAAAAATGAGGTACGGGAGCCCTAGAGAAGAGAGTCTCATGAAAAATGACATTTCGAGAAATGAAAGTGAAATTGGCGTAGTGAGGTCAAGAAGTTTATATCCTTCGTAGCCAAAAGGGTAATCAAGAAACACACAAGAACAAGCACGAAGAGAGAACTTAGAGCGTTGGCTAAGTAAGGTGGAAGCATAGCATAGACAACCAAAAGCTTTAAGGTGATTGTAAGAGGGGGATTTGTGTGTTAAAAGTTCAAGAGGGGTTTTGTTGGCTAACAAAAGATATGGAATCCAATTAATCAAATAAACAGCAGTCAGGACACAATCCCCCAAATAACAAAGCGGCAAATCGAACTAAAAAGACAATACTCGGGTGACATTAAGAATGTGTTGGAATTTTCTTTCCACAACAGAATTTTGTTCGGGGGTCTCAACACAAGAGTGATAATGAACAACACCTGTCGAATTAAAGAAATCAACAAGTTCAAGTTCTGGTGCATTATTAGAATGGACGACTTGGATAGAAGTGTGAAATTGGGTCAAAATTAGATTAAAGAATGTAGGAATTATGGTTTTAATATCTAATTTTACACGCAACAAATACACCCATGTGCCTGTGTGCAATCATCAACAATAGTAAGAAAAGAATTGTGTCCCTCAATTGTTGTAAAATAAAATGGACCCCATATGTCAATATGAAAAGCAAAAGGCTTATCAGACAAGTGATTATGTGCAATAAAGGGCAATCGTTTTTGTTTGGCCAACGGAGGGCAATGAAAAGAAGTAGTAGAGGACAAAGAAAGTTGTAATTCTTTATTAAGTACTTGAAGTTTGACAAAAAAAGGATGTCCAAGCCGTACATGCCAAAGATTTGATTTGGACAAACTTAAACTAGGAGGGAAATTAAAATGACATTTGAATTACAAGAAAGGATTCCTAAGTCAAGAACATATAGATTTCCTTCTCTTCTACCTTTCCCAATCATCTTGTCCTGAATAAGGTCCTGGATAACACAAGAATTGGAGAGAAAATTAACAGAACAATTGTGAGACTTGGTGAGAGCATTGATACTTAAAAGAGTAAAACGAAATAGAGGAACAAAGAAAACATTGGAAATAGTCAAAGAACTAGCTAAATACACAGTGGCAACATGAGTGATAGGTGTGGAATGACCATTTGGAAGTAAACGGTGGGTGATAGAAATGGGAGAATAAGAAGAAAAAAGAGAAAGATCACAACAGATATGATGTGTGACGCCAGTGTCAATAATCAAGCAATTAGAATATGGAAATTTTGTAAAAGGAATAGGAAGATTACCAGTGAAATTGGAGGTTGGAGGGGATGAAGTGGAGCATAGTAGAAGAGACTCCGAAGACGCAGTAAAGGCATTGTGGTGAAGCTGCGAACTCGAAAGAGAGATAAGCTGGTGACAATGGTCCACCGCGAGCGGCGGCAATAGTCTTAGTGAATGGATGGATCCGGCAACAGTCGTCGGTGCATACTGAGAGAAATCAGAACCGGAATTGGTAGATGAATACAGGTTGAATTGGGACTGGGCCGATATCTGATGGGCTTGGGGCTGAGTTAAACCAGTTGGGCTGGAATTAAAAGAAGATGAATAGGTTGTAGGTTGAATACCAACTGGGTTGGGATTAAAAAATATTTAGATAGGCTTGGGGATGAAAATCAGTTGCGCTTAAAGTAAAAAACGGCGGATGGGCTAGCTTGGTGAGCTGAATAGTAGAATTAGCAAGAGGAGAATCTGTGTAGTTTGTAGTAGAAGCAGGGCTTCGGGTATTGGGCTTGAAGCCGGGTGGAAAACCGTGTAGTTTGTAGCAGGTGGAAATGGGTATGCCCTAATCATCCACAATGAGAGCAAAATGAGTGATTCCGGCGTGGATTTGATGCAGTGACATTGACGATTGGTGGGGAAGAAGCGTGGAAAGCCATGGAATTCGTCGGGAGAAGGTTGGATCCGATGAATCTTTGGCGTTCTTCTGAGCATGCATAGAAGCAAAAGAATCATTGAGACCCATGAGAAATTGCATGAGGTATTCTTGCTGTTGAAAATCAGTCCACGGTTTCATTCCACCACAATTGCAGACGGGAATCGGATGGTAATCTTTTAGTTCATCCCAAAGAGTTTTTAGTTTTGTAAAATAGAGATTGACTTCAAGAGAACCTTGAGAGAGGGCAGCCAATTGTTGTTTGATTTGGAAAATTGTGGGAGCATTGCTTTAGCGAAGTCAAGCATGAAGATAGGTCCAAACATCTTCAGCAGTGGCCATGTAAAGGAGACTATGGCCTATTTCGTTGTCAACGGAGTTTAGAATCCATGCAGTAACCATGCTATTACAACGGGACCAAGCACCTGAAGAAGTAACCATCAACAAAATCGAGTTGCTTCTTGGCATTGAGAGCCATAAGCATCGCTCAGTTCCAGTATTGTAATTAGAACCATTAAGAATATGAGAAACAAGGGTTAATCCAGGATGATCACCACTATGAAGGTAGAATAGACTGTAATTATTGTCTATTGATAAAATATCTGGTTGAGATTGAGTTGCAGTAGAAGAAGAGGGAGGTCGTAGGGCTGGCAATTTGTATAACCGGTCGTGTAACAGGTCATTACACGATAACGCGAAACACGATAAAAACAAACACGAACACGACACGATAAGTATATCATGTCAGACTATACAAACACGAATACGACATGATAATTTTTCGTGTCACACGAAAACACAAAACCTATTGGGTAAATACGAGACGATAAGATTATCTAATAAATTTCCATTACACGTTAACCTAACCATTACACATTAACGACCTGTTAAGTTGACAACCTGTTAACAAAACCTATTAACAAAAAAAAAAAACCTACTTCAACCAAAACAAGAAAAAATCTAGCATTATCCATCGCTGAACAACGACCACCAAAACCTAGATGACCACCGATGACCAAAACAACCAAAAATCCACGAAACCTAAACGACCACCGCTGAACAACGACAATTGTGCTGCTACGGAGGGTTTCGTGGTGCAATTGCAGCAATAGTGAAGAAGAAAGGTGAGGCTGGACTGTCGGAGGCGGAGCGAAAGGGTTTCTTAGGGTTGATGAGCGAAAGGGTTTTTTAGGGTTGCAATCGCAAACTTCGCACTTCGCAATTCGCAATTCGCAGATCGTGGAGACGGAGGCTGATGAACGGCGTAAAAGAGAGTTTAGGGTTTCTTAGGGTTAGATTATTCATATATATAGTATGGACTGAATTATAATATTAGATAAATTATGGGGTGTAAAAATATTTACTATATTATCGTGTAACTTATTAGGTATCAGATTATCGTGTAATCTGAATACACGAAATTCTTATCGTGTAACTTATTGACTTATCGGGTCAACCCAATAATCTGCACTATTCCTTATCGTGCTATCGAATCAAACACGATAACGACCCGTTACCTGATAATTTCATGTCGGTCTCATGTCGTGTCATCGTGTAAATACCCGTTTTGTCAGCACTATGTAAGAGGCTGAAATCGGTTATTGGTGTTGGTGGGTTGTTACTTACCACCCCACGAGCCATGGATGTATATGAAGAAAAGAGAATTGTTCTTACGCAGATCTAGAATTGATGCAGATCTATTGAAGAAAGACAGATCAATTATGAAATTTAATTGGAAAGAAAGGCCGAAATAGGTAGATGCCATATTAGAAATAGATATGAAGAAGAATTGAATCTCATTGATATACAATCACAAAGTGAGTACAATATATAGGCCATAGCATAACCAACTACAACAAACTATGACAAACAAAATAACAAATTAGTTAATAGAAGGTTCCGAATCTAATACTAATCAAATCCCCGATTCATGTCATGGAGTGGTTCACCTCTCAGATCCCCTGCTAAGTTTTCATCATCATTATTGTTATTCATCTAAATTATAATCTGTCTAGTGAAAAATTTAGGCTAACTTGCAGATGATGATATTTATTCACTGTTTTTTCATTTTTTTTTCGCAAGTGAATTTCCAGTGCTCTACTAGGCAAATTCTGTTGGATTTGATGCCTGTCATCTATATCTGATGATTTATTCCATATTATATTCTAAAATCTTCATCTCCTCTCTTGTAATTTTAGAAATCGAACATTAGTATCATCTAATAGTCGATTCTCAGTTTTTAAAAAAAAAAAACACCACCCCCAGTTCTCCGGCGAACTCTCTCTCTCTCTAATATATATATACGCATCCATTTGAAGACCATCTTCACCACCGACACCCACCACCACCAGCACACTTCAACACAAAAGAGAAAAAAAATTAGAAACAGAGAAAAATTTGAGGACAATGCTGTTATGTTCCCAGAAACCAAAAACCCAGATCTTCAAAGAAGCTCCCCCACCGCAGCGACGAAGAAACGGCATTGAGTGATATTTTACAAAACGATATTAATAGTCCTCTGCAAATCAAGAATCGGCTGATGGGTGTGGCAATGGATGGGCGTGGTGGATGAGGAGGAGGAAGATGGACCCGTGGTGTTCGCTGGGGAGGATAATAATAATAATAATAATAATAATAATAATAATAATACTTTTAACCCTTAAAGTTATTGAAAAGTATCAAACTAGCCCCTATTAAAAATTTTAAGGGTAAAATGACATTCACATTAATTGACAGAATAATGTTAACTTTTGCATTTGACCTTTAAACTTAACAAAAAAACTTAACTGTTGCACTTTAATCCACAAACATAAGGAGGTAAGTGATGAAAAAAATAGGGTTAATTAAACTTTATCCCCTGTAGTTTGACCGATTTGCATTTACCTCATTGTGATTTGAAAATAATCACTTACCCTTGTTCTTAGATTTTTAAACCACTTACCTCCCTGATATAGGAGAGTAAGTGCAACAAATATCTTACCACAGGGAATAAATGGTGATTTTCAAACTACAAGGAGATAAAATATAAATTGACCGAAACATGAGGGTAAAGTACTATTAACCCAAAAAAATATATCACAGCAAGATAAAGTGCAAAGTGACCTAACACAAAGGGATAAAGTATAATTAACCCATATAAGAAAAAGTATTTCCTCCATGAATCCTAATTTTTTAGAGTTTTAAATTTATTAATTGTTCTAGACGATATGTGAACTTTTCGTTGCATTTTCTATTTATTCTCTCTTTTCTCTACCATATTCCTTAGCCCACAAAAAAAAAATTAAATTACATTTTATACCTTTTATTTTTATACTTAAATTTTTATTTTCTATGTTGTTCTAAAAAATTAATATTTATATCAAAATTATTAAACCATATAATACTTTGACTTAATTTAACTAATATATCGAATTTTTTTTAATTTATCTTTCTTATGCATAATTTTAGTGAGGGCAAATTCTCTTTTACCCCTTATGCTTTGACTTAATATCATTTTATCTCCCTCTACTTTAAAATCTCACATTTTACTTCTTTTTTCTTTAATTAAAGTGAAAAATCAATATCTTATTGAGAAATATAAAAGGATTTTTTATTGTTTAGCCCTAATTTTACACTCTATTTCCTCAATGAGCCTTTTAATCAAAAAAAAAATATTTTGTAAACCTTTTCAAAAACCTTCTTATCTTTTTATCCCGGGCAGTTGAGAAGTATGAGTGCATGGAAGATAGTGACCCTCGCTGTGATCAAGGGGATTCGAAAGCGCGATAACAGATATGGTAAGTTATATTTAGTTAATTTTGGTAGTTTGTATTTAAATTCAAATTATTTTGGGCTAACAATTCTCAATTTACTCTTCTTTTTGGAAACTGAGAAGGCAAGCAAGAATATTTTGATTTTTGGAAAGGTCAACCAGGAAGAAGCTTCCAATGACAAGGTTGTCGGTCTGTGTTTCAGATATTGTTTGTAAGGGTTTGTATTGTTCGAATCAATGAGTTATTTCTATTGTTCTTTCGTCTTTCTTTTTTTGTGTGTGATTTTGATTTCGTAATCGTTTGTTGTTTTGATTTCTTCATAGCATCTTGAAAATGACTTTCGTTTATGATAATGGAGTTTGCGCGAAACACACCATATGTTTTTTGTTTTGCCAGCTATTATATAAATTGTAGTTTTCATGAACATTCACAAGGTGTATGATGATAGGTATGTTGTGTGGAGTAGCTAACATGTGAATGTTTATATATAACCACTATGTAAAAACATGCCATACACAATAGATCAGAAGAAATGGGTCACTACGTGAATGTTTAATGCAATTAACAGTAATTTGGTATATATGAGAAATTTCACCCTGGATGTTTTAATGGATAATAAAATGTGATATTTTATGAAACTGATATGTTTATTGAGTAATTTCATATAAGAGTTCCAATTATTCAAATGAGAAAAATATTATATCGAAAAAGAAGTTAATCATTTAAGATCTACAAGGAAATGTTGTCAACATGGTTGCAAACAAGGACGTCGAAGAAATTCTTAGAGCATTGAAGGTTTTCTGTATTCTTATGTAAAACAACTCAATACTCGTATGCTCTTAATCCAACCTGATTAGGATCACATATGATACTTTAAAATGAGTAATCTTATGTGTGTTAATATCAGAAATGATAAATTCAAGATCCTAAAATTCTTATAGAGTGTTAAAGTCATGAAAATGTTAATTTGAGAAACTTGTTTTTAACACGTGAAATAAGAAGTTTCTGGTCAATTCAGTCAATCGACAAAAAGGGTAGGTCGGCTAACCGAAACTGCAGCTTGAAAGAAAATGAGTGAGAAAGCTATTTGTTGATTCAGTCAATCGACAAAGAGGGTCGATCAACTAACAAAAATAGTAGCTTAAAGGAAATGGAGAGTAGATGCTACTGGAGGAATCAGTCAACTGACGGGATGGATGGTCGACTGACAAAAAGTGAAAAAGGTCAGAATTTAGACCGTTGAGTAGGTCGGTTGACTGACATGGGTTCGATTAACTGATGGCATCAGATTCAGCCTGCTTTGGTTGTTTCGATTTTCCAAATATCTTCTACCCTACTTTGATAGATTTGAATATTAGGAGATCATATTTTATGGGGTTTAAATCAAAATATTTTTGGAGATTAATTTGAAGATATTTTAAGGCTAATATATGGTTAAACTAGCCATTGTAAGCTAGTTTTAACCAAGGGGCCTAAAAGAATAATTTTTGATAATATCTTTTGAAAAATAGTCATTATAGGATATTTTGAAATTTCTATAATTAAACCTACGAATTTTGAGTTTAATTATTACTATTTCATGTGAGAGATTTATGTGATTTTATTTGACCTTATGATTTAGTCCATATATTTTCTAATTTTATGATAAAATTCTTTTTATTCTTTGGTTGACTTAAATCAAGTTATTTTTTGGACTAAATTGAGAGTTTTAAAAGTTATAATTTTGGTCGAATGTAGCCGTTATAAATCTATTTTATATATGGAGTCTACATATGATGTTTTTAGTATATCTTTTGAAAACTAACCGTTATAGACATAGTTTATATTCTATATATATAGACTTGAAGATTTGATATAAAAGGTATCAAAGACTCAATCAAAACAAAGAATTTAAATCAGTCTTTGCTTAAAAGAAAGAGTGATTTTGCTAAAATATTTCTGAGAGAGTTATTTTTAAAGTGTTCTTGACGAAGCAAGCAACAAGTTTTCGTCATCGGTTTTGTACTACACTGAGCCATCTTATCTATTTTTAAGAAATCCTAGTGAGATATTTCTAAATTAATTTATGAGTTTTTCTTATATGCTATAATTAGTAACTTGGAATACTCGTATCTGAAAAATCGTATTCTAGTTTGAATTACTTGCATATCTTAAGAAATGATTTTTGCCTGCGAAATATGATTACATAAATTGTGTGCTTAATTTGAGTTAAATCAGATTTGTTTTCTCACGTAACTCTATCATATAGTTTCGGGACACTAATTGAGCATATTTTGTATTGAAGTGGTAGAAGCTCATGTGAGAAGAAAAAAGTTGATTTTTTGTATTTGGTGAGTGTGAGAGGACTAGACACATTTAGATCGGTGTCTAATCAAGGTAGATAAGTTTGATCTTTTGTCTATGAAAATTATCAGGTTTGATCTTTAGCCTGTAAAATGATTAGATTTTGATTCTTCTTGTAATAGATTTAGGTTAGTTTTTAGCATGGTAAAAAAATAGTTGGGTGCTTCATTAGCTTGTGAAAAAAGAAAAGTATAAAAGTGTGATTTTGAGCCTGCGAAAAGAATTAGGTTAGTCTTAACTTGTGAAAAAAAATTGTAAAGGTTTAGTTCCTATCTGTAAATGGATCTGGATTAGTGCATTGCGAATCTCCGTGGAACTCAAGGGACTGGACATAAGTAAGAGTAGCTTACCAAATCAGGATAAATCGTTGTGTGTTGATTGTTTTATTTCTGTTGTTTGGTTGTGCACTTAGTTAAATACATTTCCATTGTAATATAAGATAATAATCAATTAGTAAAATCGATAACTTGTGTATTTGGAATAAATTGTTTAATTTTTTGTAACTACTCAATTCATCTCCCATCTTGGATAGATCTGTGGGCCAACAAGAATGTTTACGGATTGAATTTTTTGAGGTCACTATGTGAGAACGTTCACGTTATTCACATATTTCATATATTAGAAGGCAGGTTATCAATATGTGAATGTTTAATGCAATTAATAGTAATGTGGTATATATATGTGAATGTTTACAGATTGTATTTTTTGAGGTATAGAAATCCAAAAATTGGTTGATTATGTTATAGTAATAGTTTAATTGTTATGTTAGCTAAACAACATGTACATTTTTATGTTTTCCTGGGTAGAAAGAATTGTAATGGAAATGCCATATCAACTAGTTTTGATGTGCAAGGTTGATGGGTATTCTTATGATGTAAGAGTTGTTGATCATCTCACGTTCGAGGTATTGATTCAGATGTTAATAATGAGGTGGGATGTGTTGTGGACTAGGGTCATTTGAGTTGGAATATTCCATCCCTAATATGAGAGTTGTATTTTGTCATCCCAATGTGACTTTGAAGTGGTTTGTAGCATTGTTCAAGAGTAGAAGCTTGAGTATGTTAGCGTGGATATCAAGGTGTGTGGTAGTAGGAGCGGGTCGGGTAACAGGGCATCCAATATGTTGATTGAATATTCTAGAGGACAGTGAGGTTGGGGCAATGATAGTAGGGATGATAATTTGTTGCCAATTTTTTGTCCACTGTCACAAAAGTGCTATTATCTGATCATTGGGTTGAAGGTATTAAAGGAGTGGGGAAAATCTATAGTGGGGGTACCGGAGTTCAGAGAAACACTCAAAAAGTTTGTTGTATAAGGAGGATTCAGCTTCAAGTGCAAAAAAAAAATGATAAAAAGATGGTTATTGCGGAATGTCAATACAGGGAAAAGCATATGTAATTGGAGAGTACATGGAAGGATTGATAAAAGGAATGATTTTTTTACATCCAAGAGTTGAAAAACAGACAATCATGTGGTGCTGCATTTAGGACAAACATGAATGAAAACATGAATTCAAGCGTGGGGAAGTCATGCTTAGTTGATTTGGTGAGAAACACGCCAGATGTTCATCTTATTGATGTCGTTCACACGTTTAAGAACGATTATGGCATTGATATCCCATATCATATTGCTTGGAATGGGGTAGAGAAAGCTTAGGATGAGTTATATGGTGATTATAGGTCCTCATACCATCAACTTAGATGGTTTGTGGATGCTTTTACTCGCATAAACTCGGGGTGTCATTTTGTTTTGGAGTATGACAAAGAGGCAGGACATTTTAAAAGGTTGTTTGTTGCATTTAATGCTAGTATACAAGAATTCAAGTATTGTCGACCTATGATATTTTTGGATAGTACTTTTTGTAGGGGGTCGATGCAAGGGATGTTTGTTGGTGCCGAATGCAAATGATGGTTCAAATGGTAAATGGGTGTTGTTTATGTTGTTAATTAGGATCGGCTCTCTCAATAGTATGTTTTATTTAATTTTTATAATAATGTTTGTGCAAGAATGTTTTCGATTGCATTTGTGGTGGTAGATGCGGAAAATGATGACAATTGGTGTTGATTCTTGTCCAATCTGTCCCAAATTATTTCGTATGAACGTGTGTTAAGGTTCATATCAGACAGGCAGGGGGAATTATTGAAGGGGTAGAAAGAATGTTCCCAAATTGCTTCCATGCATACTACCTTAACCATTTGAAGAATAATTTGACGGCTAAGCTTGCTAGAATAAAACAAGGATTCAAAGAGAGTTTGGTGTACAAGTATACGAAAATGGCTTATGCTACGACAATGGAGAAGTACTACCAATTACTGGATGATTTGAAAACGGCAGGAAAAGGCAATGTAGAAAATTTCTTATCTGATGTCCCGCTAGATAGATTTTGCAATATGTTCTTTTGAAGTAAAAGGTATGGTGAAATGTCATCAAACCTTGCGGGGTCGTTCAATGCCTATATTAGTGATTTATGGCACTTGACGGCCATCATGATGGTTGACAAGATTAAATATAAGTTAATGGTACAAATGTTTACTAGGCATGTAGATTCTTTGTTGATGACGGGAGTTATTTGTCCTTATTGTGATGAATCGGTTGCACAAATGATTAGGAAAGACGGATTTGGATGGTTGTTGAGTGTGAGAAGATTGTGTAATAAGTAGTTGGAAGAATGTATACAAAGTGTTGTCTCATCCTTTTGTATTGTAGATTGGGACAACAGATCGTGCACATATTTCAACTGGCAAGGGAATAGTTTTCGTGTGTACATGTGTGCGTCGCTATATAGAAGAGTGGCCAAAATTAGTGTTCTTTCATAGAGGTGTATTTCTCGGTGGATTACTATAGAAGAATATATTTTGAGGGGATTTATGGTATTCCTACGCTTGAGAGGCTGGAGTGGAATGAAGAGGAAGTTGTGATCATTCCGTCGGTTACTAAGAAGCATCCAGGTCGTCCAAGGAAGAAATGTATCATGTCGAAGGGTAAGGTGGTTGAGATTCGGTGCGAAAGATGTAAAAAAATTGGCCACCATAACCAAAAGACTTGCACGGCTACAATTTGATAGTTAATTGTTATGTTTTGTTTTTTCATTGTTCTTGGATGATTTGATTAAATGAAATGATTGAAGCATTTTTGTTTTTAGTATATAGTTATTAGTTTACAAATTCGAGCATTAAATTTTAACTATTGATGGATATGTGAATGTGATCAATCAGTTGATCTGTGCCAGATGTGCAAAAATATTAGTTGAACATTCACTTAATACTTTGAGAAGGTAGAGATGTGATATGTGGATTTTCACAGTAGAATTTGTGTAGGGTGTCTGTGCAGGGGTTTAAGATGGACTGGGCATATTAGATCATTTTCATATTGATGTAACGTCGTCAGAAACGTTATGATTAAGGAGTTTGGTATATAATTAGTTTGAGAAGACAATTTTAATGAAAAATGGAGCTAATATTTACATTAAAGAGGGAGAAGTGTGTCATTTTGCAGTTTTGTAAATAGCCAATATAAATATTCACGTATTCCAAGGGAAGATTTACCATAATGGCGAGGAGAGTTAAGATCTGTGTTTTTTTATCTCTGTAGGTTACGCAAATCATAGTTAAGGGTCAAGTGGGTAGGGTTACAAGTAAATTTATGTATTAAATGAATTTATTTACTTATTGTTCAATATAAGTATTGAATATACTTAGGCTATGATTGATTTGGAGTGAAATGGAAAAGGGAAATAATAATGGGGTGGATAATGATCTAGAGATGTATTTGGTTAAAGATGAAATGAAAAAGGAAAATGATAATGGGGTGGATAAAGAGCTTTTCCGCCATCCCCCAAATATGAGGTGAAAATGAAAAAAATGTGGGGGAAAAAGTGAAAATGATTATTTTACTCCTTTATTTTATATAACAAATACCATTTTCATTTGTACTAAGAGTAAAATAGTAAATTAAACAAAAAACATATTATTTTTTTCTTTTTTTAATACACACAAAATATTATTTCCTCTCCTTCAATATCCCTCCAACCAAACGTACTAAGGAAAATAATTTTCCTTCTACAAAAGATAAAAAAAAATTCTTTTTCATTTTCTTTTTCCTTTTCCATCCTTCCAACCAAACATACCCTTAGTTAATTATAGGACAAATTACATTTTAGACTCTCTGACTATTAACACATTTCTATATGATCCAAAAAAATTGTGCGTTTCAGTTTAATCTCTCTAGGTGTATAGGTAGTTTTAATTAGTTTTTCTGCTAAATTTTTAATCCAAACTAACGAAAATGATGACATGTGCAGCGCACATGCCATGTTAAGGTGTTTTTTTGTCATTTACTTTCTTTTTTTTCTCATTTTCATTTTTTTCTTCCTTTTTTTTCTTCTTTTCTCTTCTTCTTCTCTATCTCTCTTTCACCGATGCATTTTAAGGGGTTTTTTTTGGTTATTTTACTTTTTTTTTTCTTTCTTTCTTTTTTTTTCTTTTTCTTTTTCTTTTTCTTTCTCTTTTTTCTTCTCATTTTCTCCCCCTTCTTCTTTTCTCTCTCTCTCTCCCTCTCTCTTCACTGATACTTCTTATTCTCCATCTTCAATCACCTCCGCATCTCCAACTTCACGATCACAATGTAAATCATTCCGACCAAAAACCTCGCAAAATTTCACAAATTGTGATATGTTTGACCGTGGAGGAAGCCCCCTCACACCTTATATCTCTTCTTCTTGCTCTCTCATCTCCAATTCCAAGTCCTCTCTCTCTCTCTCCTTCAAATCCCTATTCTCAAATTCAGATTCTCTCTGTTCAATCTATTTCAATCATGTAGAAACGGATTCTTAATCAAACATAGAAACAAGTAATTAATATCTATGAATATGATGGAATGGAGAGAGCTCAATTTTGACATCAACGTCAAAAATAATGGCGAAATTATAATTTTCTAGAGTAAAGCAAAAAATCGACAATCCAAATCCAAATCCAACACTTGATCTCATGTCTTGAAGGGAAAAATCAGAAGAACATAACTCCGGGCAAACGAAGAGGTGATTGATTGGTAGAGAGAGAAAACAAATGATGAACTGGAATAAGAAACAAACGATGAATTGATTAGGATTTTCCAATTCGGAAGTTTACCTCCGTAAAATCGATCAAACCTGTTGTGCACTAGAATCGGTCGAACTGACATGGCAGAGACAATTAAGCTTTTTGACATTGCGGATGAGAAAATAAATGTTGCAACCAAAATATAGGAGCAATTGGAGGAATATAGATCGAACAAGGTGAAAGAGACGAATTCGAGTAAGAATGAGGAATTTTTAAAGGAGGAAAAACAGGAGACGGGTCAAGAAATTGAGGAGGTTTCAATGGCGGAGCAAGCGGCAATTACGAGGCAGGATTCTTCAAGTTGGTTCATGCTTTGATCGTTGCTACTGTTTCAGCGGCGGAGTAAGCTATTTACACTTTGATTGTTGGACCATCCCTGAAGATGGAGGATAGATTGAAGAAGATGAAAAAAAAAATAAGAAAGAACTTTTTTAAAAAAAAGTAAAAGGACACTTAAAATGGCATATGCAATGCACTGCTACCATTCCTACCATTCCTCCTGTTAGTTTTGATGAAAAATCTAATAAAATGATTACTTAAAACCACGTATATACCTAGAGAATTTAAACTGAAATGTCATAAATTTTTTGGACCATATAAAATATATTAATAGTTAGAGGGTTTAAAAGTTAATTTTTCCTTAATTATATATTTTTGTAAACAAATAGAAGTTGTACAAGTGGAGATAAAGTAATTGTTTTTTAGTTTGATTTTGTGTTTTTTTTAGTGCATTGATGGAAAAAATGGCGAACAGCAGATCAAAAATGCTTTCGAGGAGGTTGCAAAAAAAATTGATGAATATGTAACCAAGCTGACAAATAATGTTATGGTAATCCAGTGGCACATGTGAGATCCTAACTGCACATTCTATGTTGTATTGGAAGCGAATAAAGAACTCAGAGAAGAAAATATGGGTTTGTGTGCACATGTCGACGCACTAGAAGTTGAGGTGGAAATGTTGCGTAGTGTAATCGGATCGGGTTATTTTGACCTGGCTCGTAGCGATTCATCCGTTGACATGAACTTATGTGTTTTGAAATGTCTCAGATATTGGACCTTTTTTGGCACATTTATGTGACGGAGAATATCTTCTAATTATTGGTAGGTTCGTGGGGGTGGGGGTGGGGGTTGAAGGTTATGTGTGTTATAGCTGTTTTTGTGTTCGATTGTGTGTCATTACGTAAATAGTCACACGGATATATTTTTTAGCAATGAAACATGAACATTCCTATATTTATATAAGTATGCTAATAATCATTTTTGTGCACGTGTGTGAGTTATGTATACTTTTCTTTTTCTTTTTTTAAATAAAGAACTCTATATTAAAATAACGAAAAAATTACAATCTAAGACGTGGAAAACCCTCTTGATCCTCATGAACGTAAGAAAGAACGTCATGAGGTAATGGGCTATCTATATGAAAAAATAAAGGGATATTCGAAACAATATTAGCTAGATTATCGGCAACAAAGTTATATTCTCGATGAACATGAGCAATCTGAATGTGAAATGATAGAAACCAGAACCGAACTGTGTTCCAAAGATGGGCAATCGACCAGGCTGGACTATCCTTCCTTATAGAATGAACCAAAGCTAATGAATCTCTTTCCACCAGCAATGGGAGCTGGCCCAAATACAGAGCTTCCTGAATTCCCAAGAACAACCCATAAAACTCGGCTAGGAAACTCGAACTAACCGTTAGGGGGTAGAAGAAAGCCCAACTAACAGCTCCATTACTGTCACGAACAACCCCACCACAAGAAGACGTTATTGTTCCTTTCAAAGCTCCATCCACATTTAGCTTAAAAAAAACCTCAGGCGGACGGGACCAATGGCAAACTAGCGGACGACGACGAATAACTTGCTTGATCGGGCAACCCAATAGAGCCAGAGAATGGACCCCAAAAGAAGAGGAGACCGATTTAGGGATAATCATAGGGCTCAGCATACTAACCCAGTTCCTGACTTTGGAAATAATATTTGTATCAGACAGAGAGATGTTATCATGGATAGCACGGTTCCGACTTAACCATATCTCCCAACAAATCAGCGAAGGGACCAACGCCCCTAATTTCTGAAACTCAGAACTTCCTTTAAGTCTACTCCACCACAACTTAATACGGTGTATTAAGGGTTGAGGGATAAATGGAATATTAAATAAGAAACTAAAGTTCCGCCACACTTTAGAAGCAACCTCACTCTCTAGAAAAAGATATTGGATGCTCGCAGTAGAACGAAAGAGGCAGCATCGACAACCCAAGACCAAAATCACTCCCATTCGCTGGATAGAAACATCAACTGCTAGTTTATTTTTTAACAGCCGCCACATGAAAATTTTAATCTTCAAAGGAGAGCGGAGACTCCAAAGCTTAGAATAATGATCAATCGGGATTAGTTCACCTTGAATAGCCCTCCAAGCTGATTTGATAGAGAAGACGCCATTATCGCTAGGAAGCCAAATTAAAGAATCAGATTCTGATGACAATGAAGGGGTGGATCCCTCCAAGTAATCCTGAGCAGCATCTTCCAAGTCTAGGAAGATCCATTCCTTATCCTGAAGGCAAATTTTGACAGAAGACAACGAGTTGGTAAAATGTAGGTCATTTTCGAGGATACCAAGGCCCCAGTCATCATGCCAAAAACTAGTTAGCTCGCCATTACCAACTTTCCATCTCGATAGTTGTAGAAAAGTATTTTTAGCCGACAGGATATCTTTCCACATTTTGGAACTCCCAATCTGATCTGTCCACAGAGATAAAGGTAAATTATTATTGTACTTGGACCGCATAAAATCACACCATAGAGAATTCCCTTTAAGAAGAGCCCAAATCCTCTTGAAAGAGAATGCCAGCTTCATATCCTTCAAACTACGAAGACCAAGACCACCTAAAGAGGTATCTTGACAGATTTTTTGCCAAGCCACCCAATGCCTTTTCTTACCTGAATCCGAGTGTCCCCAAAAGAAATTCGCAAACATGGATTCCATATCCGCCAGAATGCTATTATGAACACAAGTAGAAGCCAAAAGATGCAGAGGAAATGAGGATAAAACATGCTTTAGCAGAACAAGTTTACCTCCACTTGAAAGGAGCTTAGCTTTCCACCCATCAATAGTCTTGGATACTTTCTCAATAAGACCAACAAAGTGGTTTGCTTTAAGATGACCATATGTAAGGGGCACTCCAAGGTAAGTACAAGGAAAAACACCTTGACTAAAACCTGTGGAAAGACCAATAGCCAGTCGATGAGCATTAGGACAATTGTGATTAATATAGAAATTACTTTTTGGAGCAATCACAAGTTGACCCGATGCTAATTGATATTCTTCCAGCACCTTCATTAAGTGTCTAATGCTGCGAGAGCTTCCGTTACAAAAGATTAGGGTATCATCTGCAAACATCAAATGAGAAATCAGAGGACAACGTCTTTTCGTAACAAAAGATTGAACCCGGCCATCTATCATAGATCGATGGATATTTCGACTGAGGAGCTAAGATAAACAGTAAAGGAGAAATAGGGTCGCCTTGACGAAGTCCTCTAGAAGCAGGAAACCAACCCTTATATACCCCTTGGAACACCACGGAGAAATAGGTCGAGTCAAAACATCTAGAAGCAGCAACAATAAATCCGGGGCTGAAACCAAATCTATTAAGCATCTCTTTTAAGAAATTCCACTCGATTCGATCATAAGCTTTGGCCATGTCAAGTTTGAGCATAATATTACGTCCACATATGTCCTTACCCAAATCTTTGACTAGCTCTTGGGCAAGCCTAATCGCTTCTGTGATGGATCGACCTTTCACAAAACCATGCTACTGAACAGAAATCAACTTAGGCAGAATAGATGCCAATCTGGTAGCTAAAGCCTTTGAGAAGATTTTATAACAAATATTACATAAGCTGATCGGGCGAAAATCTTTGAGAGAAGACGGTTGAGACTTCTTTGGAATAAGAACCAGTAAGGTACTAGAGAGAGCAGCAGGAAGGGGGTTCCCTTTAAGAAAATAATTAGCGGCTTCCCAAATATCTTTACCTACTATATCCCAGGAAAATTGGAAAAAGCTAGAAGATAAAGAATCCATACCTGGTGCACCATCAATGGGAATGGACCAAAGAACATCTTTGATTTCCTCCAACGAGAAAGGAGCCAATAATATATCGTTATCTATATCCATCACAATACGAGGGATGGAATCAAAAACAGTGTCGGAAACAGTCACCTGGGCAGAAGAGTATAAATCCTTAAAAAACTCAATTGCAGCTTCATGAAACTTATTGGGCTCCGCCAAGCTACTCCCATCTTCATGACGAATTGCAGACAAACAAAGAGGGGAATTACGCATTTTAACGGAAGCGTGAAAGAATTTAGAATTGCTATCCCCCTCTGCTAGCCAGTGCTCTCGAGACTTTTGTTTCCGATATACTTCCTCTCTCTTAAGAAGATTATTATACTCCGTAGTAGCCTGATCAAATAAATCCGAAACACTCTGAGACTAGTTGGTTTGAAGCATAGAATCATAAGCCTCTATTCTGTCCTTCCAAGAATTTAACTCAACAAAGACATTCCCAAAAGTTTGAGCATTCCAAACTTTAAGGGCTGCCATCGTCAATTTGATGTTCAAACTTAAACGAACCAAGGGGTTTTGATGAGAAGCCTTCCATGCAGTTTTAATCACGTCCAGAAATCCCTCATGCAGGATCCACATTCGCTGAAACCGAAAAAGCTTCGAGCCATTACATGAGAAAGAGGAGGAATGCAGAATCAATAGGGAGTGGTCCGAATTAATACACTCCAAATGCTCCACCCGGCCTTCAAACGAATTACAAATCATCGGCGATACCAGGATTCTATCTAACCGAGAATATTGGCGAGATAACCCTTGACGATTATTACAAAAAGTAAAGGTAGACCCAGCAAACGGGGGATCCACCAATCCGGCTGAATTAATACATGCATTAAACTCTTGCATGGCACTCCAAGAAGGGGTTAAACGACCCAACTTCTCGGACATACTCCTAACAACATTAAAATCACCCTCCCAAATAATCGGAATAGAGACTGAGGCAATTGTAATGAGAAGATCCTCCCAGAGAATTCGTCGTTCGATCTGAGAGCAGCTAGTGTAAACCACCACAATCAAGAAATCCAAATTTAACCAAGATAACTTACAAGCAATAAATTAGCGATGCGTACGAACTATTTAAACTTCTAGATTATTCCTCCATAAAACCCAAATTTTGCCGACTCACCTTGATTAGAGACTGCATGGTGAAACTTGATAGCTTTATTAACCATTCCCATGTTAGAATCATCAATCCACGGATCAATAACTCCGGCAAAGGAAACTTTCGAAGACTTCACTATTCATTTTAATCTAGAAGGGTGCTCGGGTTGCCAATCCCCCTACAGTTCCAAAACATAATAGAGTTAGACATTAAATTTCACTTGATGTCGTGTTACCATTCCCGAAGTCTTGGAGGGACCTCCAACAGACTCCAGAACCTGCAATTTTCCTTTCTTTCTCCGGACGATTTGAAATCCATCCGTTTTCTTGTTTGTCGTATCTGTAGCATAACCAGTTACATCCTTATCATCAGACAAAGAATCCCCTTGTTCCGATTGAGAATCCCCTTTGGCGATAGAATTTTCTCCCTCTTCATCCACAAAAGGAACTTAAAAAGTCTGAATATGATCACTAACTACTACATGCAACGAATGAGAGCCTGAATCAACGGTAACCAAGTTTGCGGATGGAATTTTCTTCGTCGGACCAGATTGCATTCCGGTTGCAACTGCAATATTAGAACTGTCTAGCAAAACGGCCCCATGCGATAAAACAGTTGCTGGAGCAGAACCCAAAACAGCCTCTTGTGCTAGATCAGTAACTGAGTCTGAAGCTTACGGTAAAACAACATTGTTTTGCGTGAAAACAATACCCAAGACAGCCCCATGCAGTAGCTCAGCAACCGAACCTGCAGCTTGCTTTCAAATAACCTTTTTTTTGCCAAAACAGTGCCCAAAACAGCCCCCTACGGTAGCTCATCAACCGACCCGGTAGCTTGCTGTAAAACAGCCATTTTTTGCTTCAAAACAGTACTCAAAACATCCCCCTGTGGTAGCTCAGCAACCGAACCTGCAACTGGTAGTATAACATCATTTTTTTTTGCGTCAAAATAGTCCCCAAATCAGCCCTCTGCAGAATCGCAGCAGCTGACCCTGGAACTTGCTGTAAAACATCATTTTTTTGCATCAAAACGGTATCTAAAACAGCCTCCTGCAGTAAACCAGAATTTGCACCATTTTCATGCGGATCGGCACCACTTTCTTGCTGCCCACCAGCATTCCGCATCGCCCTATTATGTCTGCGTTTGAAGCTTTTTGACAGTGAAATTTCTGGAATATCAGAGCCTTCTTCCCCTGCAATTTTATTGTCATTCAACGGAGGGTTTTTCCTACGACATATGTCGATAGAGTGACCCTGAATATTACAATAGGAGCAAAAAGACGGAATCCGATCGTACATAACCTCTTGAGAAAACCCGTCTTGTTTTTCGATCCAGACTTTGGGTGGTAAAGGTTTAGAGAGATCCACCTCTACACACACCCTTGCGGAATTCAATCTTGTCAAGGTTCAAGTAGTGGAATCAATAGCGACAACTTTGCCAATCGTGCTAGCTATCGCTTTTAGGATATCGGGAACAAAATAATTTATTGGAAGCTTCAGGAATTGAATCCAAATTGGAAGAATAGAGGCATCGTTTTTGGAATTAAAAGCTTTATTCCATCGGAATACCTTGTAATGAAATCCTTTTATCGCGTTAACTTCACGGGAAAGGACTTTGAGAAGATCGCTATCATTAAGGAATCGAAGAAGAAGCGTTTTTGAGTCAATCAACCCGATTGTGAACTGCCCTATGAGATTCCAGGTTCTTATTTCTGTTTGGATGACTTCCAAAGAGGGTCGGCCATTGTGAAATTTTAAAACCGCTGCTTGATCAAAAAGGGCCTCTGATTAGGACAGCGTGGAGAGGGAGAAAGAGACAGCCGGCATGCCATCTTTTGTGTATGATCGAGATTCCACCTCTATAGGTGGAAGATAGACTGTTTTTTGTAGAGTAGCTGCATAGGATCGCACAAAATCGATATTTTTTGCAGGTGGTGCTAATGGATCTACCATGCCTGGGCCAAAGTAGCAAATGAACAGCAGCACAGCAAACAGAACAAAAAACAGCAGCCGGCAGAACAGTAGACAGCAAACAGCAGTAGAGATTGTATCGGCCCCACATCTCGAATTGGCTGTTGAGAACTTTTTTGAGTTCAGAAATACCGCATATATCATCTCCAGTGATAACCATATTATCCACGTACAGTAAAAGAAGGATAATACCATTGGCAGTATGGTGAATAAATAAAGCCGAATCATGAGTACTGGGTGTGAACCCAAACTGATGAATTGTAGTGCTGAATTTTGCAAACCAGACACGTAGAGCTTGTTTCAAGCCATATAGAGCACGGTGGAGATGACAAACTTTATTTCGAGGGGCAACTAGGCCGAAAAGGATATACATATATACTTGCTCAAGAAGATCGTCATTGAGAAATACATTTTTGACATCCATTTAAAAGAGAGTCCATTTTTAAATGGCGGCGACAGCAAGAAGTGTACAGACAGATGTTAACCTTGCCACGGGAGAAAATGTCTCTTCATAGTCAATACCACATTCCTGAGCAAATCTTTTGGCAACAAGTCGGGCTTTATATCGTTCAATAGAGCCATCAGATAGCGTCTTAATCTTAAACACCCATTTACACCCAATAGGAGTTTTTCTAGGGGGCAGATCTACAATATCTCAGGTATGAGTTTTGGCGAAAGCCTGAAATTCTTTATCCATTGCTTTCTGCCAAAGAATATTAATACTAACCTCCCTATAGGATTGAGGCTCAAGCAGATGAAATATAGTGGAAAAACAATGAAAATCAGAAAGGCGATATGGAAGATGAGTTACCCTGGTAGAGCGGCGAAGGTAACCTAGGGCGTGGGTTGTTAATGGAAAGCAGTACAGGATCATCAACCACAGTAGAAGTCTCAGGCATGATCACTAGAGTTGGAAGGGTGAGATCAGCCAGTGGTTCTGGAGTGAGTTCAGCGGGTGAGGATGGACTCAGTATAAGGTGTAGGGCAAGACTCAACTGGTGGTACTGGAGTGGACTCAACAATAACTGGAACTGTATCATTTGGAAATAACTCAATAGATGGATCAATAAAGAATCTGGAGTTGGTAAGAGTTAACATGTCAAATGACTGTAAGGAATAAAACATTTGATGTTTCCAAAAAACTACATGTCATGAGATACGAAGGGTTTTAGAAATGGGATCCCAACACCGATACCCTTTATGTTCGATGCCATATCCAAGAAAACAACACAGACGAGCCCTTGGTTCCAGTTTGTTGTGTTCATGTGGTTTGATAAGAACAAAACAAGCGTAACCAAAGACTCTGAGTTCAGAGTAATCGGGAGTTTTACTGAAAAGGCGTTCAAATAGAGACTGGTTTTGGATTGTAGCGGAATGGACATGGTTTATTATATAGACGGCGGTGAAAGCTGCCTCACCCCAAAAACGCTCAGGACATGATGAAGAAATAAGGAGAGCGCGAACTGTGTCAAGATTATGTCTATGTTTACGTTCGGCTCGTCTATTTTGTTGGGATGTACTAGGACACGAGCGATGAGGAAGCGTGTTATTTTTGTGAAGTAGGTTAAGAAAGGCACGGTCTTTGTATTTAATTGTATCATCCGAGCGAAAAACTTTGATATTTTTAAAAAATTGGGTTTGAACCATAGAAGAAAACTCAGAATATTTTGGGAATAATTCGAATCGATATCTCATAAGAAACAACCATGTATATCGAGAGTAGTTGTCTACAAAGATAACAAAATAACAAAAGCCACCCATTAAGGCATGAGGACAGGGCCCCCAAATATCAGAATGAATTAGATCAAAGGGTGTAAGGGAAATAGACTGACTCTGTTTGAAAAGTAGAACTGGTTGTTTTGCAAGTTGGCAATGAATACATTTGAAAAACTCATGTTGAACTGAACCTAGCTGACGGCTAGAGATAAGCGATTGGAGTCGGTTAAATGAAGTGTGGCCTAAACGAGCATGCCAAAGTTGGGATGGTGAGAGAGACACTGGTGGTTGTAGAGATAAGGATGAGGAAGAAGATACTGGCAATGGTGGTGAGGTTGCACAAGTTGATGAAGAGATGTTTGGTTGGGGTGATGGTGGAGTTGGAGATGGAAGGTGTAAACTGGTAAGTTCAAATAGGCATCCAACCTTACGACCAGTCCCAAGAGTTTCTCATGTCCAAGGATCCTGCACACAACAACCACTATTAGAAAATATGACTTCAAATCCCGATTCACAAAGTTGCCCAACTGACAAGAGATTTAAGGTGAGTTTTAGAATCAAATACATATCAGAAATAGAAAGATAGGAAGTAGAAACCTGATCGGTATGTGTAATAAGCATTTAAAAACCATCAGCAGTATGAATAATAGAGATATTCATCGCAGATAGTTTGATTGAAAAAATATTGGGATCAGATGTCATGTGATTACAACAGGCAGAATCAAAGAACCAAGAGAAATTATTTGTAGTAAGTAAGAGAGCAGGGGAAAGATTTGTACCAGTACTAATTTTGGAAAAGATATAAATGATTAATGGGGCCAAATCTGCAATAGACATGGTGACAGTAGAGAATGTAGGGTTCGAACCCTCTTTGGCATTGAAAATGAGCGAAGAACCCATAAACATCGCTGTTGAACCTAGAGAAGTTGTTGTCACTAATGGATTTAGAATACCAAAATTATCCATGAACTGGTATGAAATCTCCAAGAACCGGGCAAAAAATGGGTAAACCGGCGTAGAAACCACACGAATATAAAAGAAAGTATAGTCTATGAATCTCAAACCACAAAACAGAGGCTGAAAACAGAATCAGAATGTCGAACAACCCCAAGAACCGGTGACGTGGCGCTGAGGTTGGCCGCTGACTGGGCTGTTGACTGGGTTTAGGGCTGACGTGGCACAGGTGTCTGAACAAGGCGCGTGGATTTAACGCGAATAGGGAGCCGACACTTTGATTGGCGCGTGAGGGCGCGCGAGATATTGGATTGGAATTATGTTCGGTTACTTCAAATTGTCTCGTCGAGATGGTTCTGATGGTATATTGTGGGATGAATTTGGAGCCCTGGTTGAGGTTGTAGATCCCAAAATTCGAGACGGCGAAAGGTGGTTGTACTGCAGGTTGTTGGCGGCGCGTGAGTTCGCGTGTAATCTCCAGTGGCGATGATTTTGGTGGCATTGTGTTCGTCTCTACAAGACGAAGATCGTGATGTAATGGTTGTTGATACCGAAGAAAGAATGAAGCCTACAGTAGCAACGAAAGTCTCGGGAGAATAGGGGCAGCGGCGGCGAAAGCTTTAGGGTTGCAAAAAAATTAGGTAGAACAGGTCCAAGAATGACTTGCTCTTGATACCATGTTAAGATAATTGAGAAGTGGAAGAAGAATCATATATTGATATTATGAAAAGTGATACAGAAATAATACAATGATATACACATTTTTATAGGGGAAGTGGGGGCTAGGGTTTTGCCCTAATGGGCCACGTGGGCCAAGCCCATATAATACATTAACATGAACCATGCCGTCGTTGACATATGTATTGGCACTGGAACAATATTCTTCCAATGTCGTCAGGTTCATTAGTGTGCATCTGTTGCAGTAAATGTATACAGGCAGGTAATCATATGTTTAAATTATTCATGACTCTTTAAATTCGCTATTGAGACTACTATATATGTAGGTATAAGGTTAAGGGACGAAATAAGAGTATCCGGACTACACTAATTTTTTCGTGAATTTAGATTGTGTTCGTGTTCTGCATCAGAATGGCTAACAAAATGAATAATGCTTTTGATAAAAATGCTCGCAATTGAGATAAAGAAGCGAAGAAGATGTCCGACATTGCAAAGGCAATGCAATGGAGAATGGGCATCATCAGATGAAGGTATACAACTATGGCAGAAGAGAATATAGAACTAAAATAGGAGATCGATCACCTTCATGCTCGTGTTGCAGACCACCAAATGGAGGTTGAGATATTGAGGGGTTACCTCAGCCCTAGTGTTGGTAAATTAGGGTTAGTTTTGGTATGGATTTAATTGATTAGAGATTTGAATAATTTAGGAAAGTAGTGATTTGAATAAATTAAAAAACTCATTCATTATATGGATTCGAGGGTTAGCAACTATGTGTTATTCTTTTCTTATTTAAAGGTGTGTGTTCCCCTTGTAATTGTATCAATGAATATAGAACTTTTTCCTTTCTTTCTATATGGCATCAGTGCCTTGGGGTTTGATCATGAATTTCAAGACCGCCATGGTTGGCTACGGCTCAGGCCTGTCAAACAACAACAATCGTCGGGGGCTTCACAGCCGCCATTTTTGCCGATGTTGTCAGGAGGCTCAGAGTCGCCGTTTCCAGCGATGTCGCTGGGAGGAGCTGCGTGACCGTCGCTTTCGGTTGTCTCTTCGTAGCTGCCTTTTTTGGCTACCTCATTTTTTGAAAATTTTCTTCAAATTACCATTCACAAATTGAATGGAAAGAATTACCTTAAGTAGTCTTAGTCCGTGCGGTTAGTGATCGACGGCAAAGGAAAACTCTGACACTTGATTAGCGAAGTGACACCACCAGCCACCGACGATCCGACATACAAGCTGTGGCGTTTGAAAAACTCAATGGTGACAGCCTGGCTAATCAATTCCATGGAAACAATTCTTAGAAAACCCTTCTTGTACTTTCTGACGACTTGCAATGTTTGGGAAATAGCTCAAGAAACCTATTCAGGTATGGACAATTACTCATAATTGTTCGAATTGAACACTCGAATGTGGAAGATAGAGCAAGGTAATCGTGAGGTAACAACCTACTATAATGATATGATACCGGTTTGGCAGGAATTGAATATATTTGAAGTTGAACAATGGGAAAATCTAAATAATAGTGCTCGGTACAAAAAGAAGGTTAAGAAAAGCCGAGTATTTGTGTTCTTGGCTAGTTTGAACAAAGAACTCAATGAGGCTCGAGGACGTATTTTAGGAAAGCAACCATTGCCGACGATAAATGAGGTTTTTTCCGAAGTACGTAGAGAAGAAGCACGACGGCAAATGATGTTGAAGAACATCGATAAACCAAAAATAAATGGTAAAGGATTTGCTCTTGTGGCCCGAGGTGCAGTTTCGGAAGGAAATAGGCGAGGAGGAAAGCAAAGGCCTTGGTGTGACCATTGTAGAAAGTTGTGGCATACCCGGAAAAGTTGTTGGAAGCTGCACGGGAAACCTACAAATGGGAATAAAAAACCAAACAGTGACACCAGGTCAGGGTGAGATGTCCGCACATGTCAAGCTAGCAGCTCAGATCCAGGGCAGCAATCTTTCTCAGAATCACTTTCGTTTACAAAGGAACAGATAGAGCACCTATATAGTATATTTCAATCCCAATCCTTAGGAAATTCTAACCTATCTTGTTTTCTAGCACAATCAGGTAACTCTTTTACTACCACCATCATTTGTACCAAGTCTAATGGCTCTTGGATATTAGATTCAAGTGTTACCGATCATATGACCAACATTTTACAATTTATTTATTTTTCTTCATATACACCTTGTGCAGGGAATCAAAAAGTTAAAATTATTGATGGCTATTTTGCTACAGAAGCTGGGAATGGAACAATGACCATTTTCCTTTCTCTAATTCTTAAAAGTATTTTACACGTTCCTCATTTGTCATATAATTTCATGTTAGTCAGCAAATTAGCCTTTGATCATAATTGTCAAGTTAATTTTTGGTCTTCTCATTGTAAATTTCAGGATTTAACCTCAAGGAAGATGATTGGGAGTGCTAAACAAGATAGTGGCCTCTACCTTTTTAATAACAGATCAATTCTATTTTTGTTTCCAGTGACAATAAGATTATGTTATGGCATTATCGATTAGGACATCCAAAATTTCAATATTTAACACATTTGTTTCCCAAGTTATTCATGAATAAAAATTCATTCTATTTTTCGATGTGAATCTTGTGAGTTAGCGAAACATTATCGGGTTATTTTTCCACCTCAACCATATAAAAAATCAAAACCATTTACCATTATTCATAGGTTTGGGGTCCTTCTAGAGTACCAACTTTTTATGGGAAATGCTGGTTTGTTACTTTCATTGATAATTATACCGAGCCACTTGGGTGTTCCTTTTAAAAGAAAAATATGATGTTGAAACTGTGTCTAAATTTTTTTATAATGGAAAGGAATTTTTTAACACTGTGTTAGGGAATGTTTTTGCCGAAAAAGGGACTGTTCACCAAAATTCTTGTAATAATACACCTCAACAACATGGGGTGGCTGAAAGAAAAAATAGACATCTCCTTGAAGTTGCTTGAACTATAAGTTTTCAAACTAAGGTTCATAAGTATCTTTGGGGGAAAGCTATTTTAGCAGCCACTTACTTGATTAATAGGCTACCTACAAGAATTTTGAACTTTAAAACACCTATATAACTTTTCACTGAATGTTTTCCCATCACTCAGCTCACAACAGATATTCCCTTAAAAAAATTTGGAAATGTGGCCTTTGTTCATAAACATGATCCTAGACGTTCTAAGCTTGATCCAAAGTGTAAGACCTCAATCGTAGCATGTACGTCATTTCAGTGGTATTTTAGAGTAATTGTGAAAATTCGGGGTGAAACTAGGTCAATTAAAAATTTAAATAAAAAGTCTAGGGGTCAAATTGAAAATATAGAAACAGTAAGTCCCAATTTAGAAAGGTAAATTAACATTTAACTTAAAATTAAAACTTTTAGGGGTGCAATTGCAATTTAAGAAAAATCTTAAAAGTGGACTTAAACTAAAATAAAGATTTTAAGAAGTTAAGGGGAGGAAAGGGTAATTTCACAAAATATATATGTATATGTGTGTGATCGGGAGCCACCGGCCGGAAGCAGTGCATGAACAGTGACATGGCAGAAGGAGGTTAACGCTTAGTCCACTAGCTACATGCATATAAATACTGATTTATGCATGTAATGATCACGAAAAAACAAATCTCAAACAGGAACCGCAAACCAGAGAAGGAAAAGAGAGAAAGCGAAGAGAGAGAGAGAGGTCCGCCGGCGATGGGGTACAGTCCGGCGTGGGTGGTGGCGGTCCGTTCGGTCTATTTTGTGTATGTTTGTGTGTGTTGGGTGTGCGTGGGTGTTCAAATGTGTGAACGAGGGTGTACTGTTCACCGACGATTAGGGGAGAGTGCTCTGTTCGGTTACTGTGTTTCGAGGTGGGTCATCGGAGGGGATGGTGGTCGGGTAGTGTGGCGCTGCCGTGGGTATGTGTTGTGTGTGGGTTGTGTGGGTTGCTGCACGTCGTCCGGTGTCGGCGCATATATGTGTTTGTGTTACCGGCAGTTTCGACGCAAGCGTGCGGGTGATTTTCTCATCCGGAGTGTGTGTGTGTGTTGTTGGGTGTACCTGTGTGTACGTGTGTTGGACGGCCGGTGGTGTTGCCGTGCGGCGAGGTGTATGTGTGTGTGTGTGTATATAAGATCGTCGGAGTTGGGGAAAGAAGGGAAGAGACGCTCGCCAGAGACGCAAACAGGAAAACCGAAACGGGGAAGAAAGGAAAAAAAAAAAAAAAAAAAAGGAAAAAAAAAAGAGAAATTACAAAAACAACCCCAAAAGAAAATTCAAAATTTATTCCGTGGCCCGTGAACGTTTCGGAACAGGTAACATTTTTATCGGATACTATTATCGATCAAATTAAATTGTCGAGCATTAAGATTTTTCGCATTCGTAATAGTAATTGTCGTGATTGTGATAACATTTTTTTATGATCGCTAATTTTAATAAACTGGTACAGTAAACTTAACATAGCGAAATTAAACGAATAATAATTTCTGTAATGAAATGTGGGGAATGGGAAAATTATAGAGAATTAGGACCTGCATTCATCTAATTAGGTTATTTTAAATACGATATTAATTTATGCCCTATTACTATTAAGTTCCCAGTCACCGGAGTTTCGGTAGGGAGTAGTCAGTAAAAGCTTCTGAGAACGGATCACGAGGTGAGTGTACTGTCTTTTTGCCAAATTATTTTTTTATAAAATGGTTGTACTGGGACTGAATGATTTTATAAGACGATATGGATCAAGCAGGTTTTAGGATGAGTGAGGAAAAAATGGATCTTCGTGAGATTACAATAGTTTTCGAAAGAAAATTAAGAATGATTTTCATTGAATTCGATAGTTTAAAAAGAAAGTGGAAAAATGGTTTTGGTAAAAATCAAACGTTTTTTTTAAAGTAAAAGAAATATACGATTTTGGATTAAAAATCAGTTTTGGAAATAGAGAATGATGGTTGAGATTTGCCGACATGGATTAGACGATAATATTGGTTTGTGAATCGATGATGACGTTATTAATTTGACAATGCTATGATATTTATCTGCTTCGGCAGAGTGACGTGATCCGCTTCGGCGGAGTGATATTATCCGCTTCGACGGAGTGATGTTTATCTGTTTCGGCAGAGTGATGTTAGACGTTTATACTGCGCAATGATTATCCGCTTCGGCGGAGTGATGGGTGTTTGTAGGAAGGCATATCCTACGGATGGTACGGTACCGTTGCAAACTTCCGATCGTGAGGTTAAAACGATCACTAGGGCTAGCCAGCGTGTGTGTGTTTGAGAAGATGTTTTGAGATGTGATAATTTGCTTCTACTGAATGATTTATTATTTATATGGTGAATGGCATGATTCTTATACTAAATGATTTTGCATGGAACTTAATGTAGTGCTTTATTCTCACTGCTAGTATTATGAAAACATTTGCGAGCTACGTAATGTTTACATATTTAAGCTTGATCCATTTAGATGATGCAGAATATACTGTTATTATTATAAAAATATTTTACTAAGAAGACAGTACACTCGCAGGTACAACGGTTAGGAGTCGGTCCCCTAATGGCACTAGGTAGAGCTACGTGATGGAGTCATATAGGCGTTTGAGAGAAGCTGTCAAGGGCGAACCTATAAAAGGTTCATGGATAAATATTGTTTGTTAAAATTAAGTTTGGGACGGGGGTGTCCCCCATTTAAATGTTTGTATTATATGGTGGGTGTACATTATCTTTCATTTGATTGTTTGGGTATTGATGATGTCATGTTGTAGTCACGTCAGCCTCAGGATGACGGGTGTCCGGGACGGGTTGTGACACAAAGGCACATAAATGTATTTTTGTAAGCTATCCTACAAATCAAAGAGGTTATAAATGTTTTGATCCTCTTTCCAAAAAATGTTCACATCTATGGATGTCACATTGAACATTTTTTGAAAGACAATCCTACTATAGTAATTCTCATCTTCAGAGGGAGAGCACTAGTAAAGATGATTTTTTAAATGGTTCATATTTTGAGTTTGTTCACAATGATGTTTCTCAGAACCAGTTACTGAAAGAGAATGATATGAAAAATACAAAGTGTGGGAAACAAATGAATTAAATGTTGAAAATATTGAACCTACCAGTGAACGACCTTTGGTAATACCATCGCAGAATCAAAATACTGAAACTACAAAGATGTGTGCGAAACAGTATAAAGGCCTTATATATTCAAAGGACTATCTAACACATAAATAAAAAATAAAAAATAAAGAGAATTATCCCATAGCACTACCAAGAATCTAATTAGAGGTTGGATCATGAAATTCATAATGACTCATCAAAGATTCCTCCAAGTAATTTTAAGTCAAATTCTTCTAGTCAGCTTGATCTTCTCATTGCTCTCAAGAAAGGTGTTAGGTCTTGTACTAAACACCTTTGTCAAATTTTGTATTTTACAAAAATATTTCATCTTCATATTGTACCTTCATTTTACAAGTGTCTAATGTGGTTATTCCTAATAGTGTCCAGAAGGCTCGAACCTAAGTAGAAAGAAGCGATTTTTAGGAGATGAGAGCTTTAAATAAGAATGCTACTTGGGAAAAAGTGGATATTCTAGATGGGAAGACTGTTGTTAGCTGTAAATGGGTATTTACAGTGAAATACAAGTCAAATGGATCTTTGGAAAGATATAAGGCTCATCTTGTAGCTAAAGGCTTCACTCAGACATATGGAGTGGACTACTCTGAGACTTTTTCTCCAGTGGCGAAGTTAAATACAGTTCGGGTACTCTTATCTGTTGCTGCCAATCTTGATTAGCCTTTAAATCAGTTGGATGTGAAGAATTCCTTTTTGAATGGAGACTTAGAGGAGGAAGTCTATATGAAGCCTTCACCTAGCTTTACTAATAAGTTTGGAACCAACGTATGTAAGCTAAAAAAGTCTCTATGTGGTCTTAAATAGTCTCCCAAAGCTTGATTTGAGATATTTACGAAGTTTATTAAGAGCCAAGGATATACACAAGGACAATCTGATCATACTCTCTTTACAAAGAAATCTACCAAGACAAGATCTCTATCTTGATTGTCTATGTGGATGATATAATTCTGGATGGAGATGATTTACAACATATGAGTATATTGAAGTAGAGCCTATCCAAGGAATTCGAGATTAAAGATTTGGGTCAACTAAAGTATTTTCTTGTAATGGAATTAGCAAGGTCAAAAAAGGGCATTGTAGTTTCACAGCGGATGTACATTCTAGATCTCTTGAGAGAAACTGGAGTAAGTGGTTGCACACCTTCTGACACTCCAATAAAAGCTAATGCGAAACTCCAGAAGTAGTGTTGAGGCAGAATTGAGATCAATAGTGCAGGATATGTGCGAGATTCTTTGGCTAAAATGAGTTTGAAGAGCTTAAAAGACTAGTGAGTCTTCCTATGAAGTTGTATTGTGACAACAATGCGGTTATCAACATTGCTCATAATCCGGTTCTACATGATAAGATAAAACATGTTGAGATTGACAAACAATTTATAAAAGAAAAGCTTGAATAAGGAATAATTGGTACTCTATTTGTACTCACCACACAAGTTGCAGATGTTTTGACAAAAGAACTGCTAAAACAACCTTTCGAGCTTCAAGTGAGTAAGTTGGGCATAATGGATATCTTTGCACCAATTTGAGGGGGAGTGTCGGTAAATTAGGGTTAGTTTTGGCATGGATTTAATTGATTAGAAATTTGAATAATTTAGGAAATTAGTAATTTGAATAAATTAGAAAACTCATTCATTGTATGGATTCGAGGGTTAGCAACCATGAGTTATTCTTTTCCTATTTAAAGGTGCGTGCTCCCTTGAAATTGTATCAATGAATATAGAATTGTTTCCCTACTTTCTTTCTATACCTGGTTTTGTTGCACCAGAGACGAGAAAGTCATCTGTTGATATGGAATAATTTTATTTTTTTTAATATTGTAACACAATAATGAATATGTATTTTTTTATTTTTTTTTTTGTTAACTAGTGTTGTTGTTAATACAAAGATTATATGGAAGTTTAATAGATTTTGTATTACCTTTGTTTTATTTGGGGTATTGAGTATATAATGTTTGTGAGTTTGGTTGTTTGACCAAGGGAACAACAGTTTTTGTGTGACTAAATTGAAAAATTCGTTAATATTCATACTGATATTTTTAAGATTATGAACGTTCATATATTTGAGACAAACAAATAACCATTAACATTCACATTAATTATTTAGCAAAGACGAAGAGAATATAAACATTCAGTTTTTTTAGAGTATGAATATTCGTATATTTTAGATAAATAAAGATTCGTTAAATTTCACACTAACAAATTGAGATTATGAACGTTTATACTGTTAATCCCAAGATTTTGATGAACAATTAAGTATAAATGTTTTTGTGGAACTAATGTTTAATTGAAGTGTTTCAGTAATTTAAAGTTCTAGTAATGAAGACGTCAAATTAAATGGATGCTAAATAAAAATATCAAGATGATGAAGAAGAATTAAGAGTTTGAAGAAATTAGAGAAAATAACTCAAGTGAATCTTAACTCTTAATATCCCATTTAGGAACACACACACGGCACAAAATATATTTTATCATTTATGTGTGTTTTTTATTTAGTTAAATTATTTGTTCCTATATAATTTGAAAAGAAATAATTTTGAATGACTAAAATGAAATATAAGAATATCAGTGGAGCTAATTTAGAAGTGAAAATCGGTTAAAGGGGCGAAAATATCAAAGAAAATGTATTAAAATAAATTGGAAAGAAGTGTTCAGCAATGAGGAGTCGACTGATAAGTTGACTGATGTGTGTAAGACAAACATGTTGTATTGATCAGTTAACTGATAAGTCGACTGATGAGAAGAAAGTAAAGTCTTTGAATCTGGCAATCGACTGACCAATCAACCAATGGAGCTGTTTCAGGATCTAGTGCATTCCGAAATCATATCCAAAAGTAGCCATTTTTTGTTGGGATTTGAGAGAGATTTCAGGGATATTATCTATATTTAAGATATGGTTCATATACTAATTAAATCCTATTAATATGGTTCGTTAAATATTAATGTTTCTCAATTTAGTACTTGAAATTGAATCTATTTCTATTAATTGAGATTGAGAAATACTTTGGGGGGGTTTAATTGAGAGATTTGAAAGTTGTTATTAAATGAATTAAACCAAAATGAAGTCCTTATGATATAAGGGGTCTATAAGAGCTTTTAATTGTCATGACACATATAAACTAGCTGTTAGAAGGTTGATTTCGCATTTCTTTATATAGACCTACGAATTCCATATATCATTAAGCAGTAAACAAGAGAGAAATCATATCATATCATTTGTGAGCTTTTATCAGAGTCATCATTCTGAGATATTGTGAGTTTTTTTTATAAACGATCTTGAAGATCAATTGTGATTAATATTTTCTGCTACCGGATTTGAAGTTCCATCGTTCTAATCATTATTTCTGTGGATTTCGGGTGAGATCTTTCCAATTAATTTTCATTGCATTATTTGTTTATCGTTTGGAAATTGATCTTAGAAATTGTTTCTGATTTTTTAAGAAAATATTTTTACAAATAATTTTTTGAATCTGATTACGTACTCCAATTTACTACCCATATCTTGTTAAAATCATATTTTTGTATCTCACGTATTTCTATCACTAGTTGGGATATTAATTGAGTTATTATTTATTTGGGGTGGTAGAAGCTCCGAGTGAGATTTACTTCTTATCAATTTTTATATTGGTGAGTTGTGATAGGTTAAATACCATTGGGGGTATTTAATCAAGGGTAGTCAATTTTCAGTCTCTTCTTGTAAAGAGATTGAGGTAGTAATTCTTCCTGAATAAGAATTGTGTTTTGAGTGATTTGTAAAGGTTTCATCCTTACCTGTGAAAATGATAGTTGGAGTGTTTTGTGAGATTTTGATTCTTGAGCTATGGTGATAAAAAGAATTAGGTTAATCTTTAGCCGATAAAAAGATAGGTTATTCTTGAACCTGTAAAAAGTAGAGGTTATTCTTGAGCCTAGGAAAAGAAAATTGTAAAGGTTATTCTTGAGCCTGTAAAAAGTAGAGGTTGATTCTGAACCTTTGAAAAGAATCATTGTGCGGGTTTGGTTCCTACGTTTAAAGGGATCTTGGTTTTAGTGGGTGTGACCTCCGTGGAGCTCAGGAGACTAGATTAGCCAAGAGTAGTTTGGTGAACCAGTATAAATCTTTTATGTGTTGCATTACAACTTTGCTATTTTTATTGTTTGGGTATGCACTTAAATTGATTATATTATTCCGCAGTGTTATAAAGATAATAATTAATTTAGGCTTAAAATTAATTATTTGATTTATTTAGTTTTATTTTGATTATTTTTTAATTACCCAATTCACCCCTCCTCTTGGGTATTCTGTTGGGCCAACAATTGGCATCAGAGCTAGTTTTAGTTTGTTAGGCTTAACATCCTAACTAAACCAGTCACGTGAACACACCATAGATGATGTGTTTTATGTATCCTCTTTTGACAGTGGTAAATGCGTATATGATAATGTGATTTATGATTCTTGTGATTCGTGTGGTAGTGATGGAGATAATGATAATGAAAATGTCCATATTGTTATAAAAAAAATACTTTCTTTCCCACTACTTTTTGCTAAAGAGAGCTTGACTTTAAAAAGAAAAATTACTTCTTTTGAAAATGATGGAAAAAGTGTTTGAAAATCTAAAATGCATTTGGATGATTATTGTGGTTCAAAAGAATTTGTGGAAGTTGTTTTTGAAATTAATAATTTGCTCTCTAAAGTGGATTCTCTTGAAAATGAAAATAGAGTTTTAAAAAATAAATTTGATATGATTTCCAAGCAAATGTCAAATTTTATTTCTAAAATCGATTTACTTAAGAAAAAATTTAAAAAATCAAAATTCGACCTGAAGTCTATTTCGAGAGATTCTAAAAATGATTTTTCTAGGCAAAGTGGATATGTTTCATCATCTCATCTTTCATCACAGGCCAGTGATAGTTATACTTCTATTGTTAGAAATGATTTATATTTTACATCTCGTGCTTTTTATGATAAATCAAATTTGAGATGTTATTACTGCAATAGAGTTGGGCATTTTAAAGTATCATGTCCGTTTCAAAACCCTAAGTTTATATCTAACAAGGACGGATCTAAAATGAAATGGATACCGAAGAAAATTGTTGAAATGTCTTATGCAGAATTACAAAATGTTAGAAGTGGACCTGAAGAAACAGTCAAAAAGTTTATATCAAAGCCAAAACAGGATGTCACTAGAGATCTACAAGCGATGTGTGCAAAGCGAAAAGATGCACCAAAGACAAGAGGTGAAGTTGTAAAAGAACCACAAGAGATATGTGCTAAAAGAAAATTTGTACAAAATCAAGATTGGATATCACTAGAAAACCACAAGTGATACGTATAAAGGGAACCATCAATGAATCGACCGGCAAAAATCAAAAGAATAGAGGATACGATATAGGTGATCATGATATTATCAATCATGGAGTCAATCTTGGGGTTGTCCTTAGGGATTGATTCTTGGAAAATTGTTGTAGGTGTTTCTTGGACGATAGGATCTTCGTCGCTACCATTATGTGTTGTGATGTCCAATTTTATTTTGGTCAACGTCTCTTCTATCATAGTATCTTTCGCCTAAACATACATGAGTTGTATGAGTACATATTATGTATCATTTTATGAATATAACAACGGACATAATTTTTGTATTATACATGATCACTCAGTGGGTGACTCATTAGTATAAACCCAATAGTGGAAGAATAGGTGCTCAAGCACCATACCATCGCTATATTCGCAGGATGGAAAAATCTCTCTCCTTCATTGGATTAATCAAGGTAATGTGTTCGCACAGCCAATACTAACAGGAGGTAAAAATATAGACAATAATTAACGAGTATGTAATGTCCGGGCATGTGTAGTGTGAACATTTAGATAACATCTATTTTTTAAACATTCACTTGCAAATAAAAAAAAAAAAGTAGTGGGGTGAATGTTCATATATTTGTGAACACGTGAACTTTCATATAAAAAACTCAAAGGACAGGTGAAGTAGAATAAAGTTTAAAAATGTGAATATCCAAATATTCTGATTAGTAGTGTAACTGATTGTTAGATGTAAACATGTATTTGAACGTGAACATTTAATCAATTGGTGTTTCAAATCAATACATACTTGTAGTGCAATAACACAACCTGTAACTGATCTCGGATCGGTGTATGATTTTTCAGATTTGTTTCTAAGTCTATGTAGATTGCCTGTGGTCAGTTGTAGTTAAACATCCCCTCAATGTCTTTGATGTAGCGCACTAACCACTTGGGGATTTGCTAGCTAGTGGTTGTAAAGAAACAGGTGGTGATCAGGTACAAACAAAGGATTCTAACCACGTCTTGTATGTCTTCTTCATTTATTTTCACCACTTGTTTCTCTATCAACGTCTTTAAAAAGGCAACACTGGACTCTCGGGGTTGATACATTAGCCTGTTGATGAATACAGAGTTAGCCCGGGTGTATCGATTTTGCACGATCGGCTCGTCGCCAGATGGCAGCCTAAATATCAGCTGTATATCAAGTGGTGTAAGTTAAACGAGTTTATCCCCCCAATCTAAACGATCATCTTGATGGATTGTAGCTCAACATGATCCTTCCAATGAAGGCATCGCTTTTTTGCACATTTTTAAGGGACAATTTCTTTTCGTAGAATGTCTCAAATATCTTTGCAAATGGGGTCTTTGACAACAAGTTTTTGTGTTGTACGGCAAGCTTGCATTCCTTAACTACATTGAACACTTGTGTGAGGTTGCAACGGTACAAAAACTGCCAAGGACGAGATTGATACTTGGTTTATGTTTTTTGTTTTGTTTTCCGTATTGCTGCACAAACAATATTCCAAACATTAATTGTGAACATTTACAAAAGGAAATGATTTGAACATTCAAGTACGAAGGCATGATTTGAAAGCACAGTTGAATCATAACCAATAAGATTGAAAACGCAAATATTCACACATTACTAGAAATAAGATTATGCTTATTCATATCACTGTGAGCTGCAATTTATTTGGGGGAATAAACACAAATATAACGATGTGAATATTAATTGTGCTAACGATTGTGAACATTTATACTTGAATCATAACTAATAATTGTGAAAACACGAATGTTCTTACAAAGAACACGGTATGAACATTCGACTTTGAGTGTATGAGCTGAAAAAACAAATGAAACAGATTGAATGGGAATGTTCACAACCTAGGTTGAAATCATACCCAATCATATCTAAGAACACATGAACATTCATACTTCAACCATATCCAATCATATTTTAGGTCAACCTAGATTGGTATCCTAGGTCACGCAAAAAAATATTCATACTTGAACATTCATAACCTAGCTTTGAACATTCATACTTTAACAGTATTAACCTAGGTCACAGAAAAATATTTTATATAAACATTCATAATTGAATCATACCCAATCATATCCATGTGAACATTCCAGGTGTCAATAGGTGAAAGTGAATCCAAGGGTTAAGTAGTAGATGTGAACATTCACATAACAGTTCATTTATGAAAAAAAAAGTATGTAGGCCACAACAGTTGAAACATTCACATAATTCAACTGCCTTATGTAAGACTACATGAACATTAACTTAATGAAGGAAATAATAGAGGAATATTCACAGAACACTTATTTTTTTCAATTATTTCAGAATGTCGACTTGCACAATATAGAAAGGTAAACATTGAAAGCATGCAACGAACGAAAGAAATCCCCTAATAAATTGCATAAAATATGAACATTCAAGTTTACAAGTCTTAATTCGACGAAGCATCAGGGGACCAACCTTGTGAATGTTCAGGACTTTCTCTTTTATTTAGGTGGTGAGGGTTTCGTGTAATACCCCGAAATTAAAAGTTTAATATTTTCAAGAATATAAATTTTCGGGATATTACAATTTGAGTCTTTGTGTTTTCGCCATTGACGAAGAAAGAAAAAGACTGAACCACTATTCGAGGCGAGTCTAAGGTTTCAGAATTTGGGAAGATTTAAGAGTGTATCTGGCAACTGAGCGTGAGTTACAAATTGTGGGACGTGTATAAGGTAAGTTGATTGAGCAGTGAGATAGTAGCTGAGTTATTTTAGGAATACAACCAGTGTCTCACGTAAAACCGTATGAACATTTGCATTTCGTCATTTTTTTGTCCAAAAAATTCAAAAATTATATTTGTAGGAAGATGATTTTTGTACATTAATTTAACATTTTTTGTCATTTTTTATGAGAGTTTTTGACTATAGTTAAGGAATTTGTATAGATAATTTTGTGCATTTGGGAACTGTAACTTCCCATAATTGTTGGTCATTGCAGAGCACTGAGTGGTATGTATTTGTAAATACAATACCAATAGGTGAATAAATATTAGGGACCATTTTCTAAGAAATCTCTGGGGACTAAAAACTTTATTATAGTAGTTGGGGGGTTCAATTTCTGATTTTTATATCTCTTAGGGACTATATAATAAATTTTCGTAAGGAACTTACTTTGAATGATGTACTGCATGTACCAGATATTCATAAGAGTCTAATTTCTAGATTATCGCTGAGTAAGAAGGGATTTAGGCTAGTGTTTGAGTCTGATAAGTTTATACTTATTAAGAGTGATATGTATGTTGGAAAAGGCTATATGATTCAGTCTTTGAATATGTGGCATGGTCATTTCGGACATGTTAATTGTGATACTTTATGTAAATTAATTAATATGAATTTAATTTCTAAATGTCAAGATAATATAAGTCACAGATGTGAGACTTGTATGGAGTCAAAATTGACTCGAACTTCTTTTCATTCAATTGAACAAAAAATTAGACCTCTAGAGTTAGTGCACACAAATGTTTATGATTTAAATTTTGTACAAACTAGAGGAGGGAAAAGGTACTTTGTTACTTTTATTGATGATTATACAATATATTATTATGTTTATCTTTTAAGAATTAAAAATGAAGTATTAGACATGTTTGTACATTATAAGAGAGAAGTTGAAAATAAACTTAGCAAAAAGATTAAAGTGTTACGTAGTGATAGAGGTGGAGTCTATGTTTCATCTTTTGGTACATTGTGTGTACAACATGGAATAATTCACCAAACTACAACACCTTATTCATCTCGACAAAATGAAGTTGTTAAGAGAAATAATAAAACTTTAAAAAAATGATAAATCATTTGTTAATAATTCTAGTCTACCTCATAACTTGTAGATGGAGACTGTTTTAACAGCGAATTTTGTTTTAAACAAATTACCTCACAAGAAATTAGATAAGACACCTTATGAATTGTGGAAAGGAAGAAAACCTTCAAATTCATACTTAAAAGTGTGGGGGTATCTTGCAAAAGTTATGATTTCTGATCCTAAGTAGGTTAAATTAAGATAAAAAAAAAATTATTGATTGTATATTAATTGGATATGCATATAATAGTGGCACATATCGATTTTTTGTTCATAAATCTAAAATTAAAAATGTACATGAGAACACAATTATTGAATCAATGAATGCATCATTTTTTTTTAGAATATTTTTCCTTATAAGACTTCTATTGAGTCGAGTTCTTTAAAGAGAATAAATGATACTACCTCTAACTAATTCCCAAGAGAATGAAATTGAACCTAGACGTAGTAAAAGGATAAAAGTTTTTAAATATTTTGGTTTTGATTTTTATACCTATATAATAGGATGTAAACCTCAAACTTTTGGGAAGACCTCTTTGCAAAGAGGCCGTAAATAGTGAAATTGAGTCTATTTTACAGAATCATACATGGAAAATAGTGGATCTTTCATCTGGAAAGAAACCATTAGGATGTAAATGGATCTTTAAGAAAAAAAATGAAAGCAGGTAGATCAATTGACAGATATAAAGTAAGACTTGTAGCTAAAGGTTATAAGCAAAGAGAGGGTATAGATTATTTTGATACTCATTCACCAGTAATAAAAATCACATTTAGATGTATGTTAATAGCAATTACAGATATACATAATGTTGACCCAGTAAGCTATCCAAGAAGGGGGGTGAATTGGATAGTTATAAAAATTATCAAGTAAATAACACTTAAAATAATTAATTAATCAATTTATCCTAAATTAATTATTATTTTTATAAGGCATCGGATAAGTGTTCAAATCTAAGTGCACACCCAAACAACAAGAAATAAAAAAAAAAAAAAAATGCAGTACACCAAGATTTATACTGGTTCACCAAATTACTCCTGGCTAATCCAGTCCTCCGAGCCCCACGGAGAGTCGCACCCACTAAACCACTAAGATTCATTTAAATAGATAGGAACCAAACATTTACATAATGATTCTTTTCACAGGCTCATAATCAACTTTTACAATTTTCTTTTCCCAGGCTTAGGAATAAACTTATATGTTTTTCAAGCTCAAGACTAACTTAATTATTTCACAGGTTAAGAATCAAACCTAATTCTTTTTATACCTTAGGCTCAAGAATTAAATCTCACAATCACTCCAAGTATCATTTTTACCGGTAAGGATTGAACCGTTATAATTCATACAATCTAATTCTAATCAGGAAGAATCACGTCTATATCTTTTCACGGGAAAATAGTAACCTAATCTTTTTATGCACTAGGTAAAAATCAAACCTCAATCTCTTTATCAGAAGAAATTGAAACCAACCATCCCTGATTAGATATTCCCAATAGTATCTAATCCACACACAACTTACCAATTACAAAATTGATAAATTTTTTCTCACTCGGAGCTTCGACTACCCCAGATTAATTTGAACTCAATTAATGTCCCGATACTAGTGATAGAAATAAAGTGAAAATTCAAAATCTTATTTTAACAAAAAACGGATAGCACACAATTTAGCATGTAATCAGATTTTCTCAAGAAATTATTTCAAAATAATTTTCAATCAATTTGAAGTTCAGGAAAACGATTTCAAAGATCAAAATTCTAAATAGTAAATAACAATTTCAAACAACAATTAACAACAAAAACTTGGAACGATCTCACCAGAAATTCACCGAATAAATAAAGTATGAATAGCAAAGAAGCTCCAAATCAGTAGTAGCAATAATCCACAACAAATTTTCTCAAGAACAATTCTTAAGAATAATCTCAAAATACACTCAAAATGAATTCAGAATAATCACTCTCAGAAAGCTCAGGAATTGAATAATTCTTAAAATTTAATTGATTGGGATTATTTTAATCTTAAAAATGTAGGTCTATATAGGAAATTAAAACAAGCTCTCCAACGGCTAGTTTCCACTTATCATGACATTTAATTGCTCTAATAGACCTCTTATATCGTTATAACTCAATCCTGATATAATTCACTCAATTATAACTTTTAAAATGTTCAATTTAGTTTCTCAAATATTTTCTCAGACTCAATTAGATAGAATAGAAAGAATTATTTGAACCAATTTGAGAAAAAATCGGAATATATGAACCATATCTATAGGGATAACAAAATATCAATGTCATATATTAAATACCATCAAATCCCTAAGATAACTCTCAGATTCTAACCATAAAACGGCTAGAAAAAACGGCTACTTTTTGAAAAAATCCACAAAATCCTCTAATCCTGAACACTAACCATCGGTTGACCGACCAAAGTCCATAGGTTGACCGATCGATTCAGGTTGTAGCCCAAGCCAAAACGTCTCACCCATCGGTCGACCACTACTTAATAGTTTGTCGACCGAACGATTCAAGATATTCCCCAGGCCAAATTCCCGCTATGGTAGGTTAACCGATACTCCTTGGTCTGTTGACCTAACGATTCAGAGAGTTCAATATTTGGCTAGAGGTCAACCGATCCTTCTCCACAAGTCGACTGAACTATTTAGAGAGTTCATCCATTGGTCATAGGTCGACCTAGCTGTCGACCGATCGATTCAAAGACTAGACATCTTCCCAACTTCTTCTGATTAGTTGACCGATCTATGTGAGTCGGTTGACCGATCCTGCCGGAATTCCTCTTCCTTAATCAATTTTCAACTCAACTCTTCGACATTTTTGTCCCTTTAACCGACTTATTTTCTCGGTTAACTTAATTAACTCTTTAAATCAATTTTAATAAATAATCTTTCTTAAATCAATATTCATTCTTCAATTTCATATAGAAGCAAATATGTTTAACTAATTAGGATCCTATAAAAAATACACATAATCATAAAATCATTTTTGTGTTGTGTATGATCCTAATCGAGATACATTAAGAGTAAAAATTAACTTGAGTTGTTTTCTCCTAAATTCTTCAAAATCTTCGATCTCTTAATGTTCTTCTCTTTGTCAGTCTCTTGCATCCAAAATCATCTTCAACAATTTCTTCATGATCAAATCGTCAACGAAACTTTATCACTGAAACACTTAATAAACTCATTAGTTCCACCAAAAATATCAATATTTAATTATCTATTTAATTGTTCATTAAAATATTAAGATCAATACATAATTTTGAGATATGTCAAATGGATGTTAAGACTGTTTTCTTAAATGGTAAATTAGATGAAGAAATTTATATGGAATAGTCAGAAAGATTTGTGGTTCCTAGAAAAGAGAATAAAATATGTTTACTTGCAAAAAAATTTTATGGATAAAAGCAAAGCGCCAAAATAATGGCATGAGAAATTTGACAACAAGTGTGTCTATATTAAGATAACAGAGTCTTATTACATTATTATATGTTTATATGTAGATGACATACTTATTATTGGTAATAGTGATAAGATCATAAAATCTATCAAACAAATGTTAACAAATACATTTGAGATGAAGGATTTGGCAAAAGTAAATGTTATTCTTGGAATTAAAATTTCAAGAATATATTAAGGATTGATCTTATCTCAATCTCATTACATTGAAAATATTCTTGAAAAATTTAACAAAGATGATTCTGCTATAGCCAGAACACCAGTAGATATTAATCATCTTTTTAAGAATACTGGTGAGAGCATATCTTTATTGGAATATTCTCAAATAATTAGAAGTTTAATCTACATAATGAATCGTACAAGACTTGATATTGCTTACGCAGTAAGTAAATTAAGCAATTTCACTAGCAATCCAGGTAGAGAAGACTGAAAATCTATAGTGAGACTTTTGAGATATTTAAGATATACTCAAAATTATGGTTTGCATTATACAAAATATCCAACATTACTTGAAGGGTACAGTGATGCAAATTGAATATCTGATACTAAAGATACCAAACCCACGAATAGATATGTCTTTGTATTAGAATGAGCTAATGTGTCATGGAAATGCTCTAAACAAACATGTATTGCCAGATCTACTATGAAATCTGAATTTATTGCTTCACATAAAGCAGGAGAAGAAGTAAAGTGGCTTCGATAATTTTTTGGAAAATATTCCTATGTAGACTAAGCATGTGTTAGTTATCTATATACATTGCGATAGTCAATCAACTATTGGAAGAGCACATAATAGTATGTATACCGGTAAGTCTCAAATATATGTCGAAGACATAATATCGTGAGGCAATTATTTTTTAATGGAGTTATATCAATTGATTATATTAAGATAAAAAAAAAAAATAACCTTGCGAATCCATTGACCAAATGTCGTACACGAGATAGAGTCAATTGCTTATCGAGAAAAATGGGTTTAAAGCTTATTATGAAATAGTCATCATAATGGCAACCCAACCTAACTGACTCAAGATTACAAGATATAGGTTCAAAAGGACAACTGAATTATGAAGGTAACTGTGGGTATATCACTGAGTAGATAAATCTACGGCTCATTCCTATAATATAACAGTGATATCTGTAATAAGGTTAGGGACAAGTATGACTTTTAATAATTTCTATATCTTGAAAATTTCAAGTGGGGTGTAGTAGAATACTCTTTATAGAAAATCACCTATATGAGTGGGAATTAGGTCGATTTGGGGATAATGAAAAGACGAAAATCTCTAGAAGCATTCATGAAGTACCAGGGTGTGCAGGGTCAAAATAAACGCAACCATAGAATGAAAAGTGTCTAGAAAAATAACTATGTAGTTTCCATTATCTTGATTTACGTAAAATTCCGAACAATTCAAGACATCATGTTCACTGGTTTAATGAATAAATCCAATAAATTCTTACTAAGGAAGTTCAAGGCCAAAAGCTACATGTTTTGATGTAGTTGTTTTCTTTTTGAGAGCTCTCTCTCTCTCTCATTTTTCAGTCTACATTTCATATGCATGTTTATCCAATCAGTTTTTATTCATGTGGGGGATTGTTGTATTAAATGAATTTTGGCTATTATGTGACTCAATTATTTGTGCAACCCAAGATTTATTTGGAAAATATGAATATACTAATGTGTTCTCCTTGGTAAAGAAATTAATGTGGTATATTTATTTGTGTAAAAATCATTTAAGAGGTGAATTAACATTGTTCATTAAAGTACCCACTTAAAATTGTTGATTGATGTGTTGTGTGGGTTATCCCACATTGGTAACTAAAGAAGATAAAAATAATTTATTAAGACTCGGGTTACCTCTTGTAGGTAAGCCCTCTATGGCGTTGCAATGATATGGATAAAAATTAGGCTAAAGACTATAAAATAAATAAAGCCACATGCGTGCGCACGTGCCGTCGCCGCCTGCCCTCTCTACCCCAACCCCGCTCGGGCTCGGGCTCGGGCTTGGGTCCTGGGTCCTAGGCCTTGGGCCTTAGGGATCTTGGGGAATACTTGACTTGAACTTGGTGTTTTTTGTACAGAATCCAAAAAAATCCAACCCAAACACAACCTAAAAGCCTAACTGCAGGCTTTATAACTTGAGAGAAATTTACAAACCTGAAGATATCTATGTTCAGGTGTATAACTGTTAAGACTTACAAACGTGAAGACTCTTTAGGTGTGTAATTTCCATAAGTTATTATTGTACTTTCAATGCCTTCATAAAGTTTCAAAATTCTTTAGATTACTGGTTAGCTTTTGCTCCTTATAAAAGGGCATGCGTTCTCAATATTATAGTTATCCCATAAGCTTGCACGACTTATCATCCCAGCAGAGAGTTTCTTCTATTTTCATTGTTCATGTTCTTGAGAGTTCTTGAAAAAGCTTTACACTTCTCTAGTTTATTCGGCTTCTGGTTTCTAGTGCTGGTACATGTAGTAGCTTGATCGTTGTATCTTGAGAAATAGATGTTCATGCAACCGTAAGCACCTAACGACGCGAAATCTACTTTAAGAACAAATTGTCAAACAATTGCCTAGATAATTTCCTAGGGTATTCTATTTCTGTTTATTCTATTATATTGTTAGTATTTCTTTTTTGGTCTATTCTATTATACAGTAAGTATTCATGTTTCTAGTTTTGCTTTATGATACAACAACTTTCTTGTTTGTATTTTTCATTTAAGTGTGTAATATAATTTTTTTCTATCTAGAATGTTTCTATAACAAAGAATTTAAAATTGTTTCATCTTTATTTTTTATATTTTAATTATTAATTAATTAACTATTTAATTAGTTTTTGGACCATATTTTACCAACATTTTCGAATTTACAAATCATGGGATTGTAGTTAGATATTTCACCTACATCGACTATATGGTTAAGGGTTGTTTGGGTGCGATAGATATTGTTACTCAGAAAGCTTCATATTGACGATTGCTTAACAAATCTAATAGGAAACAAAGCCCTAATTGCTATAGCCAAGCATATCTTAAATCTATAAAATCTAGTTTTAATTGGTGTGAAGCCTATTGTGACCTCAAATCGATTGCTTCAAATTACCAAAAATTTGAGAGAATAGCACTTTGTGGGATTAAAACAATTAGGGATGGAGGTTTCTCTAATTTGGTAAAGATGGAGGTAAAAAAGTACAAGGGCTGGGAGGGGTGAGAGAGAAAAAGAAATGAACAGAAAAAAAGAAAAAAAATATATTTTAGTAGGAGTGAAATTGTATTTGTAATTTCAATAATAAAAATAATTAAATCATTTTTTGTTATTTTAGTTGAATGTTAATTTATGAATTGAGAAGGTAAATGGTAGGTTTTTAAGGTGGAGGAAGTAAAGTGATACTAAGTCAACTATATGGTAAAAGACAATTTATTCTTAAAAAATTTATTATATAGTCCTTAAGAGATATATAAATAAAAAAATAGACCCATAACTACCATAATAAAAAATTTAGTCTTTCAAGATTTTTAGAGAATAGTCTCTTATTTTTTTACCGTATTTTTTTATTATTATTTACGTACAATGCTATTCTGTTAAAAATCAAAATATTCATATTCATATTTTTATTCTACTATTTTATAACATTTTGATACATTTTAATTCTAATTCTGCTATTGTGAATATTCATTGTTCTTTACATGCACAACTCAACAAAATATAATCCCGATATGATCTTCACCAAAACCAACCGAATCAATAAAATACGAAAAAATAAATAAATAATAAAGATCAACAAAAAGAAAATCGGTTGGAACATTTCATTGAACCACATGAACGTTCATCCCAACAGCAACAAATCAAGATATCAAAAATCCCCCTAAGATCAACAAAAACAAAATCGACATTAACATTCACCAACCATAAATGATACATTCAACCCCAAAACTAAATCAAACAGATCTAAAATCTTCATGCAAACATTCACAAAAAATAAATTAAGAAATGTGAAAGAAACCTAAGATTAATGAAAAAGAACATTCACTTATATAATAAAAAACTTAACAAAAATCAACAAAATCAAACATATATCTAACAAAATCGGTATGAACATTCATCAAATCACAAATGAACATCCACCAAAACACATAATGGGAATGAACATTTAGATCTGAGTATTTTTCATGAAATTTCAAACTTCCAGATTTGGAAATAGGGAGAGAGAAAGAGATATAAATAGCACGGCGACGAGCTCTAGGCGGAGGATAAGCGATTGAGAACGAACGGAGAATGGTTGAGAATGACAAATGACGGAGAACGGCTAAGAACTGTGAACGACGAATGGTGGAGAACAGCTGAGAACGAACGGCTGAGGATCAACAAGAATATTCAAACCAGATCTAGAATTTTCCAGATCTAGTTAGAGAGAGAGAGAGCACGATGAACTTTAGGCTGTGGACAGCGACGAACTCTATCCAGCAGTGGAAAACAAAACGGCAAAATCTGGAAATGGATAGCAGATCCGAAAACTCGATGTCGGCAACAATTCCGGTGGCATTACAACAGTTGTTCTTATCTTGTCGAGATGTGTTCAGAGGTCCTGACACTGTTCATTTTCCCTACTGATGTCCAAAAACATTTTTTTTTTAATGAATAGGGCAAGAAGAAAAGAAAGAGTTTAAACAAAAATAATATCCTACAGCATATGACATGAACTATAAGGAGTTAAATAAGCAAAACGTGAACGATAATATAAAGATTGATCCATTAAGAAGTTGGTTTTTATGTCTAGAAACTTCGATGCATTCTTGTTGAGTCTTTGCATACTACAATGGGTCGACTAAAAATGAAAATGATAGAGAGAATGGTTATGAGAGAGTAGAAATTAGAGTTTCATATTTATACATGGTATTATTGTCCATTTGTTATTTTTTTCTAATTAACAAATGATTAAATAATAAGAAATAATAATAAAAGAAATAAATTATAACCTTTTAAACATTAATTGATGAGAGAGAAAACCAAATTAAGCCTAAACAATAAAAAAAATAAAAAAAAAAACCCTTTCTTCTTTTATAAAATATTTGGGGAAAATTATATTTTTGGTCCTTAAAGGATGAGGTTGGTGTGTTTGAGATTCATCAATTACACATTTGGTCTCTTAAATTTACATTTATTTCAATCCCTCAAAATTAAAAACGTTGTTGGAAAATAGGTTGTGCTTAGCACGCGGTCTTCTAATAAAGATATTACTTTATTTTATTATTCTACTAAATATAAGACATTATTTCCTATTATTTTTTTTATAACGATTTGTCTGAAAAATTAAAGACAATTGATTGTTGTTAAAAAAAAAAAAACAGTTAAATTTATTAGAGTGATAGAATGACAAAAATACCTCCCATTAAAAGATCACATGATGCACAACTCATCTTCGGTGTAAATAAAAATAAATATAGAGATTGAAAAATTAAATATATAATTTGATAAATTTTAAGATTCCCAGACACTTCCCACCGTAACTAAAATGGAAGTTTCCTAGATACTTAAAAAATAAAAATGAAAAATAAAATGAAGGTGGCCAAAAAGACAGATTCATTTTTACCTCTTTTTTTTTTTTTCAGCAGCCAAAAGTGAATTGCACAGCTGAACGAACAATCAAAGTCGCCTTTGCTTCTCTCTCCGGGCCTGTTTTGAGCGTTTCTCTGTACATAAAAAATTAAAAACACGAACAGCTCGAACAAAAGAGGAGGCAATGGCTCTTTCACGGCTTCGCCATCCGGTGATCTACCGGACTCCTTCTCTCTTAAGGTCCGCCGCCGCCGCCACTACCTACCAATCCCTACAACGGTATTCTCTCTCCTTTCTCTTCATAGGAATAGAATCATACCTGAATCAAATCATTTCTTTTAGCTTATATGGATCATATGAATGCGTTCAAAATTGAGGAGGACTTCGTTTGAATGGTTTGATCTTGGAGAGTTGGCTTGCTGAGAGGTTGGTGGATAGGTACTTAGAAATGTCGGAGATGTTTTGGCATGTTAGGTTCAAATGAACCAGAGAAAATGAAAGGAAAACAGGCGATTGTGTCGAATCACGAATGTGTTTCTATTGGCGAAACTGCAACATCAGGACTTCCACCACACATAAATCAGGTTTTATGAGCTGTTAAATTAGCGTATGAGATGTGTAATTGTCTCTGAGCACTTGTGGTTTGGTTCGCTAGATGAAGAGTGATAAATCATAATGGTCATTCGTCCATAATCACATGAATTTCTACATGTGATTATGTCAAAAGGTGGGGGAAAAAAAGGAAAAACAAGTGCGCTGTGTCATAAAGCTGTAGGGTATCTTCTCGGAGAACAAAATTTACTAGGATCTCAATTGTGCAATTCGTAAGTACATGTAGGATTACTGGAAAGTCCGGCATTTCACGACAATATACAAGTCTCAATTTAATCACCTGAAATTTAAGCAAATAAATGAAGCGCACAATGATTATTAGTAAGTTTACTAATAAAACGAGATTACATTGGGTTGGAACTCGCACATACTTCCATATCCAAGAAGTTAGTCTTTTGAAGGTGCAGACATCTAGACACATCTGCTACTGGCACCTGAGGCACACATATAAGCTCCCTTTCCATTTTTGTAGAGGATTGCATATGTCTACTTCCATAATTGATTATTATTTGAAATGCTGATGCAGCCGCTCTAAGGTGCAGAATTCTGAGTCTGATGATCATGGCTCTTTCTTAAGGTTTGTTCCTAAGGGCTTTTAATTGTTATCTCTGGAAAGCATTTCTATGTCTTTTTTGGTGATTTTCTTCCAAGTATCATAATCATCATCATCAAAGGATTATAAATGTGAAGATGGGTTGTCATAGTTCTTGTTCTCTCAAAATGGAGGGGCAGGTACTTCACAGAGACCTAAATCTTATGACTTATGTGATGGGTCAAGTGGGCATCTTGACATCAAAGCTTGTAAGGCTATGCTCTAAAGCATGAATATATCTCAATGCAGACATAGATGGAATTCAATTTGAGTCCAGCTAGGCTGCACTTCTGCCCTCAAGATTCACCCTGATGCCACCAAGTTGATGTTTGAATCACTGTTTGATTTGCTCTTATAAAATTAATTTATTTCAATGGCATATGACCTCAGAGGGATTTACTTTCTTCAAACATTTTGTTACCACGATTTTAATAGACAAGGATCCTAATACTTGGGCCCAAAGAAAAAAAGACCGAATCTTGATATGCTGGTGAAATTCTGAAATTCTTGACCAACCGATTGGTCCGATTCCATACTGTGATATGGCATTACCACTCATTAAAAGAAATAATCAGTACAAGTGCTTCCCTTAGTGAAATTTTTCGGTTGATATTAATAGAAGCTGATCAAATGTGCTACTATTTTATTTGCACTTCATGATTCACTAAAGATGATATTTATCAGGCGAAAACCTTTGTTCTTGTTAAATGGAGTTCATGATGGTACTTCTAAGCTCAAGGTTGGTTATTGAAAAGTATTTGTAATTCTCTCTTTTACATCGTATATGTCTCCTAATGTTGATCATGATTTTGCAGTTGCAAGGTGGCTTCAGATATTTTTCATCTTCAGGTTTGCATATTTTCCATTCTAATTTGCATTTCTTTCATAACAAATTGAACAATTAAATTGATTGAAGAAAATTATACGACAAAGCAAATTAAATTATAAAAATATTGAAATCCATGCCAAGTAATTAAACATACTCAATGTCAAATGAATCAACTAAAATAATATAAATTGATTAAATACTTTCTATTATTTGTATGAAAAATTCAATTATCAATTAAAATGGAACTTAAATTACTCTTCCTTGTACTAGCAAGCATTATTTTTAAAAAATAAATAAAAATAATTTGGTCTAATGTATGACAAAGTTACAAACATAGAAATGTCATAAATTTGTGGAAGATAAAATTTTGCGCCATGGTCTTTGTTGAATCCCACATCACTTGTGTTACCTGATCCTGAGCTCTATATATAAAGCCTAAGGCAAACCTCCTCTTTCAAGGCGTCTTTTGAGAGTGATTTAGGCCCATTGAGTTTCTACATGGTATCAGAGACAACATTTTGTCTGATGTTGGCATGTTGAATCCCACATCAATGTTATACCCCTCGATTTCCATTCGTACAAAAGTCAACCTTGCGCGTGAGGGGGCATGTTGAATCTCACATCAATGTTGGGCCTCCCGATATCTCGTCGCAGTGGTTTGACAAAGTCCACCCTGCACGTGAGTGGGCGTTTTGAATCCCCCATCACTTGTGTTACCTGATCCTGAGCTATATATGAAGTCTAGGGCAATCCTCCTCTTCCAGCGCTTCTTTTGAGAGTGAGTTAGCCCATTGGGTTTCTACAGTCTTCAAGTGGCATTAACTAGGTGCCCTTTGTGTGAGCCTTGGGATGCCTAAGTGCAGGAGGCACAAGCCTTGTGGAAAGAGCTAAGGCTTGCACTAGGCGACATGCCACAACTGAAACTTGATGAGCCTTGGTCCTAGGCGTGAGCCTAAGAGTGCCTTTAGTCACATTGAGCCACATAAATTCCGCAAAACACTAGCACAAAATTGTCCCATGCTGTTCTAAATACATAAGCCACCACAGTATCAGTCTTTCACAAGTCATAAAGATGAGCAATTCTCAAAATCAAAAGGATGCGCCTATGACCTGAAGCTCCAGGGGATCCAACTATTTTCTAGATTCTATATATTACCCCTTCTGTCATGTTTTCCATCTTGGTCTCCTAGAGAAATGATATTATTAAGTCAGACCCCATGACTACCACTCTCTTATCAGGGTCATTAAAGCCCTTCCATTTCAACTTCATAAAAAAGAGTTCAACTGACCAGTTTTCTACTGCTCCTAGATGACACTACTCCTTTCAAATCCTCCTAGGCTCAATAGTTACGAACAAACCCATAAAATCCCCTTCAAATCCGTTCACTGATGTCCATCTCCCACATCTCCCCATCTTCTCTTACCTCAAAACCACTACTCTCTGAATATGACCACTCGTTGATAGATGGTAGAACCAATGTTACCCTAGAACACAGTTTTCTTGGTTCATTGTACGAGTTTGGGTTCGTAATACAACACTTCACTCGGATCGTTGTATGGAAGCTATATGTTTATACGATTCTTTTTCTTTTTTTTTTTTCTTGGTCTGTGATTTGTTATGGTTAGACTGACATTAAAATGTATAAATATATAAATACCTTTTACTTCCCTGATAACACATGAAAAAGAAATATTTTGTGTAAAATGCATGGTTCCCCCGAGTCTTTATCTCCATCTTTTGCCTTTTTCTTTGGTTCGCAAAGTTCAGCAACCCAGCTTGCTGGAGAACCATGATCCAGTATGCATCAACCAAATCGTGGTGATGCATACCAAACCGTGGTTGCACAGCATACGAAGAACTAGGTAACTGTGAATACAATGCTTCAAAACTCTAGTTGAGTTCAGTTAAGATTATAATTTGTTTTGCTGTCAAACCCAACTTTTTGCATCCACCTTGAATAGAAAAGATTGGTGAGTGAACGAAAACGTAAAATTATTGGAAGCAAGAACACCTAAAGATAAGGCCTTTTTTCGCTGGGTCCTTCACTTCGTCCTTATTGTTTCATTGCGGCTTGGTAGTGTCTTGACGTGCAATTTATTTTAGAATATAATTACTATCATCACATCTTAATGAAAGGAAAATTGTCCAACATTCTGTAAATTTAGTTATTTAATTATGGGAGGACCTTAGCCCGACACAAACATTACGAGAGAGAGAGAGAGACGCTTACTCATAATATTTATAGACGCTTACTTGAAAACAGGTTGCCCCGGTGGATTACCGAAGGAATCGGTAAAAGGCAACCGAAAAAGACATGACAATGACTAAATAATATTTCAGGACCATTTTTCCAAAAAGTGTATAATAAAAAGCTAAATTATTGTATGCTTTTTACTGTTTACTTTATGAAATTGCCTGAAATCGTCCTGAAAAGCATTTTCGGCTGACGCAAGGGATGACGCATTTTGGAGTCAAATGTTCAAATTAGTCATACCACATATGGACAGTGGCCTTTGGGTACTTTAGTACATAACCAATTTTTTATTTTCATCCAAAATTCATATTTACAAAGATTTTATTATGCGAGAATTTTTCATTTAGTCTGTGTCTGGATAACCTTCACTGTCCTAGTGATCCAAGCAAAAATTAGGAACGTATTCTTCTTAATCTTCCTCGTCTTCGGAATCCATAGTCTAAAAGTTTTTGTGGTGTGAGAGAGATTTTATGGTTCTTGTGGTAAAATGTTATGGTATGGTAATTTAGGAGATCAAGTTCGAGACGAATGATGGTGTACATGAGTTTGCATTTACATTCGACATGTTCAAGTGGAATCTCTTGACAATATTGGCTGTTACGGCAACATGTGGTTAATTGGTAGTGATTTTCTGTGACGTATCTGGCTCCTGGAAAAAAAATGTGTTTGGTCCAGCTGTTTCTGAAGAATTGTTGGATGGCAATTTGGATATCTAGATCAAGGCGATTTTTGTGGTGGATAATAGTTGGTCGGATAAGCTGAGGGAATTGATCAAGAAAGGTATGGGTGAAGAAAAAGGCTCAAGTTTTTAGATTTTTGGTTTGTTCTTTGGTTAAAGAAAAAGATTGTTGGGATGTAGATGCTCCTTTAAGGTCATAAATATTTTTTTCAAATAAAGCAACTTTTTCTTTTAAAACCATTTTTGTTTGAGTGAGAAGAGAAATTTCTTCACTCTGTTTTTCACTTTTAAGATGAAAGAAATCATTTTGTGATAATGATTTTAGATTTTGAAATTCAAGATATCTGCAATTTTGCATAAGCTAGAGACAGCTTTCACATTGATTTTGAAAATTATTAAAAATTTGTGATTGTTCTAAAGGTTTGGGGTCTTTAAAAGACTACTCTTCATAATCTGCAAAAAATTTTAACCTTTTCAAAGTATTAGGATTAGTTTCTGTGATATTATTATTCTATGAAAATTCAATAGCACAAGAGAATATTAAATAATTAATGCCAAGTTGCGATTTTGCAAAGTCTAAGGTTGTTAAAAGATCATAAAAACCTTTGTAAAGTGGTCTAGGATAATTTTCAATTCTTTTTATTATTTATGTCCGGTTGTGAAAAACTCATGTTTCTAATCCTTTGACTATCACATAATAAGAATATTTTTGATGTGTTTTGAAAGTCTCTGGTTTAACAAAATATTCTGTGAGTGCATTTAAAATTCTTATTTTAACAATATTTTCGCTTTCTAAAGTTTTGAGGTTCCATATATTATCCAAAAAACACTCTTGTTCTTCTGTAATCCTGTAACTAGGTCTAAACTTCTTACTTTGATTTTGGTAAACTGGAAGCTCTGTGTTTCTAAACTTTATCATCATTTTCTCCATCTATAATGAAATCAGGTCAATATTAAAAATATATTTCCCTAGACAAATAATCAAATAGACGGTTATTTGTTCCTTTAATATGTTCAAATTCCATTTTGTATCCGTTTCCTGCAATACTATTTATAAAGTTGACCCATCTTTTTTAATATATTCTTTTTTCACTACTTTTGTTATAGAATCTTACTATATTTTCACAATCTGTTCTAACCATAAATTCTTTATTTAGAAATAGTCTGAAACTGTCTAATGCACTAATAGTTCATAGTCTAGGCTAGTTAGTGCCGTCCCTTTTTCTTTATATTTTCCTGATCCGTATCTACATAATTTCTCTTCCTTTTTGTCCGAATATTTGTTAAGTTTACAGTATAGGACTGCTCCCCGTCCTTCTTGTGAGGCATCTGTTTCTACTATTTTATAATTTGTTTCTAAGGGTAATTGTAACTTTGGGAGTTGCTTACATTTTTCTTTGATTTTTTGAATTATTTTTATATCTTCAGTATTAAATAATTTTTGTCCTTCTGGTTTAGTTTTACTATATAGTGGTTCTATTATTTTTCCTAAGTCTTGATATACATTCTAGCATAATTCAAAAGTCTTAAGGAAGTCTGAAGCTGCTTAGTTTCTGTTATCTTATCTAAAAATTCTAATATCTTTTTTACAATATATGGTTGTAATTTGATTTTTCCTTTTTCTATTTTTGTTCTCAAAAATCCTATATATTCTTTGAAGAGTTCAATCTTATTTTTACTTATTATTATTCCATTATTCAAAAAATTTGTGAATATTGTAAGTAGGTGATCCATGTGTTCTTCTTTATTTTGCGAGTAGGCCAAGATGTCATCTATATATACTAATGCAAATTTTCTGTGCTTTAGAAATATGCTATCCATTTTTCTTTGAAATATGCTAGGTGCAGTTTTTAATCGAAAAGGTAAAACTAACCATTCAAAATGTCTATTGGGATATGAGAAAGTTGTTCAAGGAATACTGTTTTTGTGCATTTTTATTTGCCAAAATCTTGATTTACAATCAAATTTGCTAAAAATTGTTTTTCCCTGTATTCAATTTATTAACATATCTTTGTCTGGTATTGGGTATTTGTCTTCTACAGTGTTATCATTTAGGCGTTTATAATTTATGACCATTCTGACTTTTCCTCTTTTTGTTTTGGCATGATTTCTTACCATAAATGTTGTACTATTATATCTGCTCAAACTATTTCTTTTCACTCCTAATTTTTTAAGTTCGGTTATTTGTTTATCAAATTCTTCTATATCAATTAGGTCGTATTTTCCATTGGCTGTTTTTATACTAAGTTCAGAGTTTTTTATTTCTAAGTGTACTTCAATTTTATTTCTTTCCCAAAATTTTATAGGATTTTCTCCCAAAACGAAAAATAGAAAAATTGGAAATAAGAAAAGACAAAGGAAAACAAATACTAGAAAATGAGAGTGATGATAATGAAAGCAATTATAACGAAAATTACGAAACAGAAAAAAACACATTAGAACAAGAACTTCAAAATAGTAAAATTCAATATGAGAATTACGATTTAACAATATCATTGATACATTCAACCTACTTATTAAATTTGGTATGCAGAATAAAATTTAAAACTGGAAAAACGCTAGACATCACAAGAATGATTGACACAGGAAGTACTTAATCACATTTAGACATAGATCTTGTCCGAAAAAAGGCAATACACGAATTAAAACAATCAGTTATAAAAAAACAAATAGATGAAAGTACATTAAAATATGATAAGTGTCTTAGAGATAGCCAAATAGCATTTTTAACAGAATATGACTTCAACATATACTATCCACTACCACAAGTATGGTTAAGTAAAATAAATCGCAGATATAAATTTATAATGGGTTTAAACTTTATTCAAAGTCACGGTGGTAGTATCACAATAACAAATGATTTTGTCACAATAACTAAAAAGGCAAGTGTTACACCCATAGATTATTTCATTGCAAAGGCTACCGTCCATGTATGGTATGACCAATTTGAACATTTGACTCCAAAATGCGTCAGTCCTTGCGTCAGCAGAAGATGCCTTTCAGAACGATTTCAGGCGATTTCATAAAGTACACAGTAAAAAGTATACAATATTTTGGCTTTTTACTGTTCACTTTTTGAAAAATGGTCCTGAAACATTATTTAGTCATTATCCTAAAACATTATTTAGTCATTGTCATGTCCTTTCGAGTAAGTGTCTATAAATATTATGAGTGCCCATTATGTTAGATATGAGTGGAGAAGCGATAGAGGTCTGAGAACAGAGAGTATCTAAAGAATACTCTGAGCCCAGATATCAATCCTTAGCCATTGATACTTAGAAGGGAAACATTTTAAGGTCGGTCTTTTAAAACTCTACTCTTACTTTGTGTGTAAAAGTTTTGTGTTTGTTTATCCCTTTAAGGGCTTCCCGAAAGGGAAAACCCCTCTTATTTTCATAATAATATGTATGTTTAAAAATTTCTAGTTACTTGAGTTATTACTGTTTATTCATGCAATTGGTGGCCAGTTGAAAAACGAAATTTTTAAAATCTTAAGTTTTACTATAACAAGAAAATCAATCTCAACAAAAAAACCTTTGAACACCTTATCTTTTGTGCTCTTTTGACTGTTTGCCAATGAGTTAGCATTCTTAAGTCTCTTGTGAACTTGAGTAATAGGGTGACACGCTAGAATATTGAGTGTTTGATAATCTTGCTAAAGTAAAGCCAGTAGATTTAAAAAATTTGCATAACGGCTTCTAGCCCATCTGTGGCGACTAGGTTCTCTGTTGCATGCATAAACTATTTAACTCAAATCTTTAAACTTTTCAACATAAAACTAATTAGGAAAAAGAAAAGAGATGGTAAGTACTGAGTAGGATTTCAACAAATTAAGAAAAACAAACGTTTATGAGCTGTAATTCATCATATAATTTTATTATAGAAATCAACAAACTCAACCTTGAAAGACAAAAAAAAAAATAGAAGAACAAATAAGAATTCTTAGGAAAGAAGTACTAATCCACAAAATTAATTACATAACTCTACCAGAAAGCTTTCAGAACAAAACAGATTATAATCTTAGAATACATTTAATAATAAAAAACATAGAAGCTTTAGAACAGATAAAATCCGCTGCACATAATCTATCTTACATACCAGATTATCTAAATCAGGATTAGAAAGGCCGAGGTAACCAGGATAATGCAGGAACAGACTGGAATCTTAACAGTTTCATAAATAATACTATACTCACCCCAAATAATAACATAACATATAAAAATAAAGATGGCAACCTAAGTTTAAGATTTACAGATTATAAATATCAAGCCAGTAGCAGTAATAGCCAAAATAATGAAGAAATAAATGAAGAAGAAACAACATATGTTAATACAAAAAAAGAATATAATTTTACCCATATGAATTACGAGAATGAAATAACTGAAGAATATTTAACCACATTATTAAATAATGAATATGACAGATTAGAAAAAGTAGGATACACACATGAACAGATAATAGATCTTAATAAAGAAATTTGGAATATAGAATTAATAGAGGAATTATATGCAGGAAATCCAAATATAAAACCTCTAGACACATTTAAAGATATAGAAAGTATAGAAATCAACTTTGATATTAATACAATAATCAAAATGGAATCAATGAAAGTAGACATAGAACTAGAAAAAATCAATAAATATCTAGAGGAGGTTAAAATGGAAAGTACAATAGAACAACCACGAGGACGTACAACTATAATACCAACAGGAGAAAGAATTAGTAGAGGACCAATAGATGAAGATACTCCCATGCCAGATAGAACATCTTATTATTTAAGACCAGACACCACAACAGAATATCCTTTAGGAGGAAGATATCCAAGAAGAGGAGTCAACCCCTTAACAATAGATTTAACAGGAAAACCAGTGGGGAAAAAATTAAAGCCAGACAGTTTAGAAAAACTACCAATGGCCACACAAACCGAAACAATACTATAGTTAATGAGATACGAGTCTCAAGTTTGGCCAGAAATAATCGATAGGTGGGAACAAGATGCAGCTAGAGTATGGCAAAACAGTAATAGGACAAAAGGAATGTTTGAATATTTAGAAACACTATTAGGTGAAACAGTGGGAAATTTTTATAATGAATACAAAAGAGATAATCCAGAGGCCATTATGCGATTAAAAGATTTAGGAAATAGTTCATATAATTTTACCAATATGATTAGACAAATAACAACAGGAATAAATGTATACTCTCTAGCCGAATACTCTCTAGTAGAGGTAGTATTGAGAAATATAGACTAAATGAAAATAACAAATTTGAAACACATAGTAGAATTTAGTCAGGATTATGCATATCAAGCAAGCAAAGCAAGATTAGCCTATAACAAAGAAATAGAAGATAGATATTTTAGAAAAATACTAGGACCAATAGAAAGACACATACAAGAGGAATGGGGAAAACATAGTAATAACAATAAAAATGTAGGAATAAGAGTTAGGATAATATTTGTCTTTGATCAACTGAGAAGACAATGTACAAATTTCAAAATAATAGAAACGGTAAATAAAACAGATTATGATTTCTGTAAAAGAATAATATATGCACCTCAAAGATATGGAGAGGAAAGAGAATTGAACAGAAGGTATAAAAATTTTAATAAAAGCGGTAAAAAGTATAAAAAATATATAAGGGAATATAAAAATAGATATAACCACAAAACCTACAAACCTTATAAAAAGAAGAAAAGATATCTTAGGAAAAGTAGAACCTATAAAAAGGGAAAATTCAAGAAAGCTAATCATGTCAAAAAATTCAAAAGAAATAATAACACAACGTGCAAATGTTTTATATGTGGAAATAAAAAACATTTAGCCAATAGATATCCACAGAAATTTAAAAAAATAAAACGTGCAAACACAAGATATAAATGAAGAAATAGTAAATATAGACTCAGACGACTCCATAGTATATAGTATAATAATAGAAACAAGTAGTAAAGAAGATATAAAATTATTATATACAAATAATAGTAGCACAGAATATAGCAGAAACACATAATCAAATGATGAATTTTGCTATATGAATATAACAGAAATAGAACCTGGACAAGAATGTGGCATGCATAACTGGAAATATGGTTTAGGAGATAATAATATGAACTGTTTTAGATAATAATATCAATTGTTTTAAGTGTAAAGGATTCGTTAGTCGAGATAGAAGATATAAATGTTTACAATGTCATCTAGAAATAAGTCACATGTGTATAAAAGAAAAATATGGAATCGAAACTAATCTAAAAAGTTCACCAAAATTCACAGAAAAATATTTAGAAATAGCACAATTAAAGCTGGAAATCGAAAAATTAAAATATGAGAGAGAGAAGCATTAAGATTTTATCATATGCTAAATTCTAGAGGAGTTGGAAGCTTTCTTAGTTCTTGTTTTTTTACACGGTTGACGCGTCTTGCGTCTTCTTTTAAGAACCTTAATCACTTGGCCAAAAAAATTGTATCAAGACATTTAGGATATTTTATGTTGGCCACTTAGTCTATGGGGAACATTTTATGCTTCACTGAGTGAGTTAGCTCTCTTAAATTAAAAATTAATGGGTTCTAGATAGATAAGCATCCAAATATATTTATGATTATGGATATTCTTATTTTCTTATTTAGTTATGTATTTCTTTATGTTTCTTATTTCTTTATGTATTATCGTCATTTTGGATTATTTTACAATGTTTCATTGTTAACTTTCTGCCTTATATACTTTCACATGCTTATTTAGATATTTGATTCTTTAGCTCACTACTTTTGACTAAGAAATTCAAATCTTAGTATAGCTATAACTGAAATTTATGGTTCTTTTCATGTTGATGTGGTCATGTCGTGTTGTGTCTTTATCCGGGTTCGTGCTTGTGCATATGCACGTTTGACAAAAGGAAATATGAAGCGAAGAATGGAAAAAGAAAAAAGAAATAAAGAATTTATTGTACTTCTGTACGTCGACATAATCCATATTCCTGATTTTTTATCTTAATGCAGAGGTTCCTTCACACACAGTCATTGGGATGCCAGCTTTATCCCCTACCATGGTAAGATTTGCTGGAATAGATCAAATTTTGAAATAATTGCTTTATTTTTTTTCTTGGATTTCTTCTTCTCTCTACAAAGATGAGCTAATTGCTTTGCTGCTCACATGCAGAGTCAAGGTAACATCACAAATTGGAACAAGAAAGAAGGAGATAAGGTCAGTATCAGCAGTTCAATACATTTCAATAAATCAAAATAATGTAAAGATAATTGCAGGAAATTAATACTTAAACCAACGTAAATAGGCTTAGAAAAGGAAAGGAAAAACAATAGAGATTGATCTGCGGACTATTTCCTGTATATTTTATCTTGTTGACTGCTAATGTGATCTACCAGATAGAAGTGGGTGACATCATTTGCGTGATAGAGACGGACAAAGCCACCGTGGAGTTTGAAAGCCTTGAAGAAGGGTAATTGAAAAATAGAGTAATTGCTATTTTTTTCTCATCCCATATATGCTGTCAAACTTTTGCATATTCTCTGATGGAAATTCTTCTATTCTTTGTACAAATTCTTTTCTTTGATTATACATTAAAATCTGGGGTTTCATTACTCATACATCTTCCTTTTTCATCTTTGATTTCCTTTCTTGTTCTAGAATTATATTTAACAAATCATTGAGACTTGCTTTCATGTAATTTCATGATCCTGTGTTGAAAACTTAAGATATTTATATATACGCCATTGATAAGAACAATAATTTTTTAAATTAATTTTGACTCGAGTACATCAGTACCTGCTTTGTTATGCACTTTTTAAAATTATTGGAATGTTGTCTTGGTGGATCATCATCTGCAGGTATCTGGCCAAGATACTAGTACCTGAAGGTTCAAAGGATGTGCCTGTGGGACAACCTATAGCGATTACGGTAACCTGTGATAGTCCTCAGTCATTACTTTTTATTTCATATAAGTTGTATGCCTTATTTGTTTTTGATCATTTTGAGTATGTCTTCTTGTATCATGACCATGTGAACTTGTTGTATTTGGAGATTATGAAAGTTTAATGGAAGATTATGTTTCCGTTGCATTGATGGAAATGAAATTCTTCATCGCTCTTGTTAAGTTTCTTCATTTAACATTTTTTCCTTTCAATACTTTCTTACTCATTCTCATCAAAGGAGTAACCTTCTACTCTACTGCATATTTTCCGAGCGCAAAGTGCAGTGAGGTTTTCATAGTAACTTGATGATATGGACTCCTCTGTCATCTTCTGAAATTACTTCCACCCCTCATAAAACTTGTTGGTTATAGGACATAACGGAAACATGCTCCTCCTTTTAGTTAGTAAGTGCAGCTGTTGATCCTTTGTATATCTGTGTGTAGGCAAATATGTGTTTAACTACATACCTATATTTATACCAACTTTCTCTTTGATGTGATTCCCTTGCGACACGAGCTTTTTGTTTTGCTTTTCTCTTCTTCCTTCCTCCCTTTTTGGTGATTAGTAGTGGTAGTTTTCTAAATCCACTTCCCACATTGAGGAGGTGGTTTTGAAACCAGCTTTTACCACAAGGTCTAATCACTTTTTTTTTTAATTGTCATTACTATTTTTATAAAAAAAATAACTAAAGCTATAAAGTTGGTTTTTATGGGCTATTTTCCTGGCACCCCTTTACTTATTTTTATCTTTTTTCAACAAGTGACCTATGAGGCCCTTAATTTTAATTATAGGGTATAACTCTTCTTCAATTGAATTAACTTGATTATTAAAATTTAAAAAGAAAACAATTGAGCGATAGTACTGACTATTACTCCAGTTTTCAATAGACCATTTAGTTTTAATTTCAAACTAGAGATACAATTTTGCATCAACATTAGTCAAAGGGGTTACAACCACCTGTTATCATATGGTTTTAGATTTGAACACGTAAGAAGGTATTCTTATATCCATTTGTGGTTTGTTCCATGATTCCATCTATAGCCATGAGTATTTTGTCCATCAGCTTGCACACTGCAGGGACAGGTTGAACAATTGTTCTGTAAAATGTATATTTTTCCGGCTATTTTCATATTCAAAATGGTGTCATTGTTATGGTCCATGTTTTAGGTCGCTTCTTTGTGTGTGTTAATGTTATTTCTTTTTTCCCTGTGAACCTTATTATTCAAGGACTTCATTCTCAGGATGATCTTGATGCCACACCTTTTCTTCTTGTGCATGACATAACTTGACTCCTGGTTCATAACTCTATTCCATGGTCGTATGTCCCATCCGGACCTACAAGTATATGCTCATTGCCCCTTCTTCCTTTATTGACTTGCTTACTTCATTAATTTCTCAATTGGATCCATCCTGCTCCCCTTGCATCCAATCCATTTGTTTTGGACATGACTATTGCTGTTAGGAAGGGTACATGTTCATGTACTACAGGTCTTGTAATCGTATCATATGTACATCTATCCCTTTCTTAGCTTTCTTTGTTGATTCTTTTTTATCTTCCCAAGCCTGTTTTATAGGCCCTCTTTTATTTTGGTTGAAAAACAACTGTATGTAAAGGATGGAATGTTTTTTCCCCCCTGATAAGCTAAAGGATGAAATGTTTGTATTGAAACATAATGAAACTCGGGAAATCGTGTCTCTTTCCTCCCGGGAAATTGAAATTGGTTATTAGATGCAAAATGGATTTATCTGGTAAAGTTCATACTAACAGCACCATTGATAAATAGAAAGCTCTTCCGGTCGCCAAAGGATACACTCAGGGTGCATGATCTTGATTACTTTGTGACGTGTTTGCCTGCAGTAAAGCTTGCTTTAATTCGTGTTTTCATCTCACATGATGCCACTTTCAGTTGCCAGTTGTCTTAGTTGGACATAGAGAATATATAAATTTACAACTGCAACGGTGTAGCTGTATTATGAGTAACAATGTCCATGACAGTGTATAGTGAGTAACCTTCCAATGCACTACATCAGTTGGATAAACTTTACTTTACATGGCAATTTACATGAAGTGTATATGGAGTAAAGTTGTCTGTTTGCTGCTCAAGGGAAGTAAAACTGGCGTTTGTTTGAAGAAGTCAATATATGGTTTTATTATAAATCCCCACAAATGTGATTTGGAAGATTAGTGATGTGGTTGGTGAGTTCGGTCTTTAGAGGTGATAGGTAGATCGTTTGGTATTCTACGACACACGACAACTAAAAAATATTGTTGATTGTGTATATGAATGATATTGTGCTCACGAGACGACCTGAATGGTATTCAAGCACTAAAATCGCTTTTGCGCTGCAAGTTCCACGCAAAAAGGTTCGTAAGAGCTGAAGTATTTTTTTGGTATGGATTTGGCTAAATTGAGTCAAGGAATTTATTTATTTATTTTAAAATAAATATGTACATGACTTATTGAGCAAGAAAATATTGTCGGAAACCCAACCCATCAACACACCGATGGATCCTAATACAATATTAACTATAGTTCAAGGTAGGTTTCTTCGGATACATGGCAACCTAGGCTGGTTAGTTCTGAAGTTCAATTATTTAACTAAATTGGACCAAATACAGGGTATGATGTTATGCACATTCTCAGAATTATGGTCATACTCAAATTAAGAGGTACATAGATGATATGGTCATACTCAAATTAAGGGGTACATAGATGATCTTCATCGGATAGAAAGTCTACTTCCAATATGGGGCGCGTATCAGAGACTATTTGGTGTCTTGAAAAGCAAGAAACCAAAAGCTGTTGTTCAATTGCTGAATCCCAGTATACGGCTACATTTGAGTAGATTTAACACAAGTATATGCTAGAGGAACTTAGTTTAGTGTGTGATAATCAAGATGATGTTCATATGGTCTCTTATCCAATATTTCATGCGAGTAAAAATAATATTGAAATTGTTTGTCATTTAATTTGAGAAAAACCGCTTCATAATTTTCTTTACACATGCGTGTGAGTTTGGTTGATCAACTGACAATTTGTTTACCAAACCATTTCGTGGTTCACTGATAAAGTATGCTGTAACGAGCTGAGTGCATAGGATAACAGTGCTCCAACTTGATGGGAGTGTTAAAGGGTATTTATGATTGTTGAATCTAATTTATTATAACTAGATAAGCGTACTAATCTTTAAGCTTAAGCCTTCTCATATTATCTTTAGTATTATCTTTTGTTTAATGTTCTGACATTAGCATTCAATATTCTGAGTTCCTATTCTGTGGTCTGTACTCTCAACTATTTCTCCTGGTAAATTAGCTTCCGAAGTATCCAACTCTTTATATACTTATTTCTTTGAGTTTTCCAGGTTGAGGAAGAAGAAGATATACAAAATGTATCTGCTTCTGCAACTAATGAAGCTGACATTAAGGAGAGAAAATCGACTCACCAAAATAATGAAACTGGAGACAAGGCACAGGAAACAAGTTCTTCAAAGATTAACACATCCAAATTACCTGCTCATATTGTTGTGGAAATGCCAGCATTATCCCCAACCATGGTACAAAAACTTCAGCTTAAATTAACGTCTTTTTCAGTTACTACTTACTATGCTGACTTCTGAGTGTTATCTTCCTTGCGGCTTAAAAAAGTGTATTTTTTTTTCCTTCAGAACCAAGGTAACATTACTAAGTGGAGGAAGAAGGAAGGCGATAAGGTTAGTGATATTTAAGCTTTTGCTGTTAAATCAAGAGTCAGGTACTTCCCCTGTTGTGATTGTTTTGATACTGATCTAGTGTATATTCCTTGTTCTTTCTATTTTTTTCCTGATCTAACAGATAGAAATTGGTGACATAATCTGTGAGATTGAGACAGACAAAGCTACAGTTGAATTCGAATGTCTTGAAGAGGGGTAATTTTTTCCTTTAGCTGAGATTTTTAGAGAGCAACTTTGTTTGCTCATACTAAATATACCCCAAATCTTCATTGAAGTTCTGATCTGATTTTGTATTACTTCTACAATATATGTGTTGCAAAATTGTGTAATTGAAGAAGAGAATGTGGAAAGTGATATATGCGCTTACAAGTGCTTAAATGGACACAAATGGTCTTTGATGTCATGTCATCTCTGATGTGGTAAAAGAGGCTCCCAACTGTTGTTGCTCTTTTAGCCCTTACTGTTACATATACTTGTTATGCATCTCTGAGTAATTTTCTAATTCTCCCATCATCAGCATGTCTTGTAGTCCTTTGTTTTAGTTATGGGTGAACTCACAACACATTCACAACGGAGCACCATAGAATATATTATTTGTGAATTATATAGTTTTAGCTGATTAAATTAGAGGAGGCTTTAAAAATAAGTTTGAACTTTGAAGAGAAGCCGTAGAGTATAAAGCCTCAAGTCAGGTGGTCCTTAAGGTTGATCATTTTAGACAATTAGGCTTTATAATTAAGGGTAATGGAGAAATTGAGGACATTACACAGAGTCGATGTGTGATGGTTAAATTAGAGAAGGACAGTTGGGTGATATCTAATCGTAGAATGCCAATGAAATTGGAAGGAAAATTTTAGATGGCTGCAATAAAACCCACGATTTTGGAATGTTGCGCATTAAGAAATATATTCGGAAAGTAAGTGTAGGTGAAATGAGGATGTTAAGGTAGACGAGTGTGGTAAGTTAAGAATGGACAAGAGTAGGAATGATGTTATTAGAGAGAAATTAGAAGTAACACCTATTGAGAATAAGATGTGAGAAAATCGTTTACAATGGTTTGGACATGTGCATAGAAGACCTACATAAGCACCGGTTGGGAAGTGTGTTAAATGGAAGGTGTTACAAGAGGGAGATGTAGACCTAAGAAAACTTTGTAAACCTTAGGAGGAGACACTTATGAATGATTTGAAGGCATTAAACTTTTATGGATGGGATGACCCGAAAATGATCTTTATGGCGTAAGAAGATTCATTCATGTAGCGAAATCCTACGTAGGTGCGACAAAGGGTTTGTTGTTGCTTCATCAACATACTTAAAGAATCCTTTAGGCTTTATTTATGTTGCCATGGATTTTCATCTTTGCTTCATTCTAGTCTGTCTTCAGGAACTAAGTTTTCTAAATGGTTGTATCTTTTGAAACAAATGACACTGTAATTAAGGGTCAATTCTTTGGGCTTTCATCAATCACAAATTTTATTCTTAGTGTGATATTTGATGCAGGTTCTTGGCAAAAATACTGGCACCTGAAGGTTCGAAAGATGTGGCTGTGGGACGTCCCATTGCAATTACAGTAAGTTCTTCTGAAGTTTTATTTGTATCGCTGGGTTCCTATCTTATGATGAGCAACAAAGTGCATGTTTGTCAACTAACCAAGGAATGGGAAATGACTATTAGTTATTTTTCCAATTTTTTAACCAATGCAAAATAATATTTGGTTTGAATTTATAATTTATTTATTTTTGTATAGCCAATGCAGCCATGTTGGAACTAATGCCATCTTTTATGGAAGGTTGAGGATCCAAATGATGTTGAAACTGTAAAGATGTCCGTGTTTGGTGATTCCGGAGTAAAAGAGGACAAGCCAACGCATCATGATGACAGAAATGAAGTGAGACCACAGAATCGCAGTTTCATTAGGATCAGTCCATCTGCAAAGGTGCTAATTACAGAACATGGATTGGACGCATCATCCTTAACAGCAACCGGTCCTCGTGGTACTTTGTTAAAAGGAGACGTTTTGGCTGCGATAAAGTCTGGAAAAGCATCTGCAAGAAAACATTCATCCTCGGATAAGATGCCTCTGTCACATCACACCCCTCCACAGATTGCATTATCAAAAGGACCAGAACCAAGATCTCATGTACAACAATCAGATTCTTATGAAGATTTTCCAAATACTCAAATTCGCAAGGTATATTTTTGTAGCGAAATTGCACGACCTTTTTTCATAAGAATTGCCTGTTCTATTTAATTCTTAGAGTTTGAATAAATTGAATACATTCCACATACAAAGGTGCGCTTACATATATGTCTTTTCTGCTAGAATGGTCTAGATTGTTTTATTCTTCTTGAAATGTAAGTGTATTGCGTAAGTTCTTAAACTTGGGAACATTCAACAATTAGTCAGTAGTTCTTTGACTAAGGATGCTTGCCATACAAATGGCTGTGCACTAACAACTCCTTTATGAATAAATCAGGTTGGTGTGAAAAGGATCTTGGTTTCATTCAGGAGTTGATGTCACAAGACTCACAACTAAGAAGCACAAAAACAAACAAGACCATTGATATCACACTATATGGACACTAACATATAATTTTTCAAAAATGAAAAACAATAAAATGGGGCACAAACTGCCCGAGGACATGTTGAATGAAACGTTCAATTTTATCTCGATGTTAAGTAGTGAAACGATAGATAGATTTTATTGCTCATGTTGTTTTTATCTCAAACCTCATAAAGTAATACTAAGTGAATGATGATAATAGTATTAAATAAACATAACAGTATTGATAAATTGTTGTACAAGGAACAAGTATGGCATAGGCTAACAGAAGCAAAATATTGTAGTTGAATTCCTACTTCCTGAACTTTATGATTCATTCTTTCTAAACTCGGTGTTGCAAAATGGTTTTTTCCTTTTTCGGATTCGGAGTTCTATTACATTACATCGTTCAGTAAGGGAAGAAGTGGCATGCTCCTAATATGAATTATCTGGCTTCACTAATTTGAAGAGCCACTTCGCTTGTGCTAGTGCAGTTACTATAAGTATTCATGTTTGATTGTCCTAACAAAATGAAAATGGGTAACAATCACAAAAATGATCATCAAGAATAAACAAAAGAGGTCTACAGACCTAATTATCGAACTTCAAACAATCAGAGACCTCTATAGATGATATTGACATCTAATAGGATTTAAATGACCATGCTGCAATCCTAGGATGGAGCGCTATCAACTAATCCGTCAAAATTAGGATGTCCTTAATTAAACCACTGTAAAGGCCAAAGGCTGATCTTTCATTCGGGAATCGTGGAAAGTGTCTAATTCAGCTAGAAAACTAGACCCCACAGTTTACAAAGATAAAGTTTCTCTTTAGCATATTTTTATCAAATCCACAAATCCCAACTAGATCACGTACGGTTAATCCCTGAATGAGTAGTGGTATTGTTGACTTTCTGATACATGATATTTTATATTTATCTTTTCAGTTTGATTGTTGTAACATATGTCCATTTGTTGCTAAGAGATAAGTGATGCGGAAATTGTGTCATTGTTTCTAGTTTCTATAAATTTATGTTTCAATATTTTCCATTATTGGCATCCAGGTTGATAGGATGTGGGATTAGTTTTGGCTCCAGACTTTCTTATTTTCCTGTAGACTTCATTTCCATACACACACATCTCTCTTTCTTTCTTTACATTGATACGTCATTTGGAAACTTTCACTAAAAGGAAAGGAAGTTTACTTATCTTTGAAACCTTTTATTGCAAGTCAGCAACCTTTTTTGTTGCATAAACTCTTCACTTTCTAACTGCAATATTATCTTGTTGGGCCTATCTATTTTTTTCCACCCCTTTAACATTTAAGGACATGTCTCCAATAGAACCTACTCGACGCTCAATACCTGCCTTCCAAAAGTTTGATTTTCTTACTACTAGCCTGGAAAACAAAAGTAAAAAAGTCGTGAATTGGAGAACTTTTCAAGGGGATGGATAAGTGGAGAGCATATTACTTTTTGTTTTCAAGTTTAGGGCCAAATGAAGCCACCAAAGACATGAATTTCTTGTATACGGAGTTTAGAGTTTCTTATGACTATTTTTCCATTCATCTTTAAGAGAAAGAGATTCATTCGTCCAACCATGTATGATGTAATGATCATAATAAAGTAAAAAGCACCATCTGTCCTATTAAAAACAGAGAAAAATCAACAAATAGAAGGAAAATCATAAGAACGGCTAAAACTTAAATGCCACATTGAAATATCAATTCCAGATAGGATTGGAACTGAATATCCCTGGGTTTTATGTCTAACTCATGCCCATGAAGCCCAAGAAATAAGGGCATTAGGAACATGAACACTTTTGTGATGATGAGCAGAGGATCCTTCATCTTTGTCATTTCTTATCACCGTTGGCAATTAAAGATACTTGTAATTATTGGAAATCAAAAGCCAAAACGACTCCATCAGCATAATTTTCTCCAAACTAAAACTTGTCAGAAGTTTTGTTATTCATTTTTTTTTTTGTAATTCTCTATACTTTATCTCCTAATTAATTGAAAAGAGTGAGAAGGGAATGTAAATTCATGCAGATACATATCATATTGGACTCAAAAATCTCCTTAATAGAGGTACTTTCATTTGATGCTTCCAAATATATTCCCCTTCGAAAAACTTTTCCATCTCAGTGCATATTCAGGAGTTTTCGAATTCTCAAATATCCAAGTTGCTGGAATTCACCGAAATGAAATATAACTAATGCTGTTGAGTTAAAATGCTTGTTGGTTCAGTTCAGAGTTACCACTGCTCATTAAAACACTAGCAAGTGGTGAATTATCATAATTGTTCCACATAGTAGACTAAAGTTCCGGAATGCCAAATTTGGCTATCCAAAATTTTGTAAATTTAAATCTTCTTTGGTGATGCGAGAGTAGTGTCATGTTTTTTCTTCTTATTATTATCACTTGCGAATTGCTTCTCAAATTCATGTTTTCCTTATATCATAGAAGTAATAATTGTTTTTGACGTATAAAATACATATAGAAGTCTACACCTAGTGTACCACATTTAAAGCGGTATGGAGAGTTCCTTTGCAGAATCTATTCCAATTACCAGCACAATCTGCCTTCGAGGTAAATTGATTCAATTGTTTGGTTTACTCAGGAACTAAAGAACTTCATTCTTTCTTCAGATTTTAATTCTTTTTGGTGGGAAATCTTGGTTTGTTCTATAATCGATCTTGAAGAGTTCCTTATCACATATCGCTTACTGTAGCTTTGCTTATTGCTTGCCTGTGCTATTATAGAGTTTTCTGTTAACTAACTCGGGGAAAATAAACAAAATGTACCACTGAACAATCTAGCTTATGTGTAATTTTCTGATGTGATACTGCCATCCAAAAGCAAAATATTTGACATATTTATTTTTAAGTTAGATTGCTAGTCTTGCTTGAAGTTAAAATTGTAAATGATTCATGTTTGTGGTTGTGGTTGTAAGGGCCTGTTTTAAAATATCCTTCTTGTTGAATCTGCTGTCATCCAATTTGCTACAAATTTTTGTTGTCGTTTTGCAGGTAATAGCAAGAAGGCTTTTGGAATCAAAACAAAATACACCTCATCTATATTTATCCTCAGGTTTAGAACTTTGATAAACTAATTTTGCATGGTTTATTATTGATAATCTGTTATCTGAATTATTTTGTTTTTGACAGATGTTATACTTGATCCTCTTCTATCATTTAGAAAGGAGCTTAAAGGTACTGTATTTAATTTATTCTCCTTGTTCTTGTTATTTGTGTATTGTCATTCATTGATGCATTCGCCTTGTCTTGTTTTGCAGAGAAGTATGATGCTAAAGTTTCAGTTAATGACATTGTCATCAAAGCTGTTGCCATTGCACTGAGGAATGTACCTGAAGCAAATGGTGAGATACTTCTTGATGGTCTTTCTGTTGGTCCAGTCAATAACGACAAACTGTTGATGAAATTAACCAGCAATGAGAAGGAGAGAATTTATTCCAATATTGGTTTCAAAACTCAAATCAAATTTCAATGTTAGAAGTATCGTTTCTTTTTACTTTTTTCTGATTGGCTCAACATGCATGTTATTTATATAGAGAATTCTAAATAGAATAGGAAACAGAGTCGGAGTTCCGTGTGGAGCTTGAGATGATTTTTGAGTCTAAAATTAAATTTAATTCTGTTTCTTTCCAAGTCAGTGCTCTATTGGCTGAATTAATTTTCATTAAGTTCCATAGGTGTATCGTAGTAGGGTGGCAAGATAGATACAGGGTCGTCTTCTTTTAGTTTTTTTGTCAGTCATGCCTGTCTCAGTTTTAAAATACTCTTAGGGTGAATTTCGGTAAGATATTTGAAGAAGCTATTTCATTTCGAGAAGGGAGTTATAAATTTTTCTTAACCAAATTCTTAAGAAAAATTAACGAATCCCTTCTTGAAATGAAATACCTTCTCCAATTACCTCATCTAAATGGACCATTAGAGATATTGTCTTAGTTGATGCTGAGGGGATGGAAGATGGTTTGATGACAGCGCTGTGCTTGGACGATACGTACGGATCCCATTGTTAGAGCTTTTGATGGTGTAGTACTGGCTCATGGCTGTGTTATGGTTGAGCAGTCTCATGGAAAGTCTTGGTTTTTGTTTATATTATATATGTAACTGGTGAATGACTGGTATCTGCTCCAACTACTCATCTGGCGTTTCACATCTGAGAAAGCCTTCTTCTGGTTGCGGGATTGAAGCTCTTTTTTTCATTCTTTTATCTCCTTTATTATGCACCTGTCTCCATTTGCATTTTGTTTTCTGGGTAAAAGGTACCGATTCTGAAGCAAAATTTGGGTATAGCCAGTATGAAGCTCTCATCTGTGGCTTTTCTTTTTTCTTTTTTTTTTTTTATTATTTTTTTTTTTATAAAGCTCATAAATGAATTTGTTAAATTGTGTCAATGCTCTCATATTGTTCATAATCCATTCGTACTTGTGCTCCTTATGATTTTTTTGTGTACTTGACAATTCATATTGATAATGTAATTGCAGCTTACTGGAATGCTGAGAAAGGTGAAGTAGTTTTATGTGATTCTGTCGATATATCAATTGCAGTTGCAACTGAGAAGGTATTATGTGGCCACATTTTATTGTTTTTCGAGTTAGACAGCGTATTGCCTGCTTACGTTTTCTCCTACTTACAGGGCTTGATGACTCCAATAGTGAGGAATGCAGATCAGAAATCAATAACAGCAATCTCCTTAGAGGTAATCATTTTACGAAGCTGAAATGTTGAAATATTTTACTACCAAATTACTGACCTGAACATCTGTCGGCATTGAAAGCTTTTACTGTCTTATGTTGAATGTCGCAATCCATCTTAAGCACTATATTAATTAAAAGATTCTATTATTTTCAAACAAAAAATGCTCACTAAAATCCTCTTTACTTGGTGGAAAGCAATTTTTTGAAATTTTATCTAGTCTTTGTTAGGAGAGCTTTAACACATCAAATTACAGATGCAATTCTTGGAGTTTATAGTAATGTTTAATAAATAGCAGTGTTGTAAAAGACGTTGGCGAGGCGCGAACAGGGGTGGGGCGTAAGGAAATCGCCCCAGGGCGATGGAGGGGGCGTAAAACCTGGTGGGCGTCGCCCAACGACGCCCAAGGCGTATGCCTACGGTTTTACAAAAAAAATAAAAGAAAAATTGGTTGCCATTGTGCGTCTGCTACATCTTGAACATGGCCTTCGATCCTCTGCTGGATTTCGAATCGACGACCTTTCGAACATGTTCGGCGCCTTTGATCGCGAACCCGATGGGGATTTCGAATCGACGACCTCTCGAACATGTTCGGCGCCTTCGATCGCGAACCCGAAGCCCCATCTCTAGCCCGACTTTGATCGCGAACCCTAGGCTTTGTTTTCTTTCGACCGATCGCGAACCCTGGCCTTTGATTTCTTTAGATCGATGGCTTTCTTTCGATCTGATTCCAGCTCTCCAAATTACAGAAGCTACCCCATTAGTTTCTAAAACTCACTGGTTACCCCGAAATTTACCAAAACAGCGCCACTATTTTCAGAATTCACCGATCTCTTCCCTTTTACTTTCTACAAGTTCTATTTGCACCCCAAATTTTTTATGAATTTACGTCATTTTTCAGCTTTTTAATTTATGTATCATATTTATCTTTTTAAATTATTATTTTTTTGTATTTTGGACTATATATAATATTTTTAAAATAATAAAAATTCATGTATCGCGGAGCTTACGCCCTGCCCCAGATAGGCCAAAACGTCCCGCCTAACACCCCCGCCTTTTACAACACTAATAAATAGATGTATAACAACAACATCAATTTTAGCTGTTGATACTTTGTTTCTTTTTTTATAATTATTCATCTTTCTTTTGTAATGAATATACAGTTTGAACCTTAGTATCAACAGAACGACCCATTTAACATAAATTGGAGAGGGCCAAAAGGGGACGGTTTCTAAAGAAAAAGATGCAACCAAAATAGAAAAAGGAAGAACAAACTGAAGAGAACTGAGTGGAAGGGCCTTCCCTCAACGGAATTTCGCTATTTGATTGCACTAAAACAGGAAATAGGAATCAATATCAAGTTCTTCAGTTCTCATGATAGTATGGGTAAAAATTGATTCGAAATAGTCAGGATGAAGTTTCTGGTGTAGTTTATAAGTTGGTTTAGTATTGGGTGAATAAAATTAAAGGTTGTTTGAAGATGCAACCAAAATAGAAAAAGGAAGAACAAACTGAAGAGAACTGAGTGGAAGGGCCTTCCCTCAACGGAATTTCGCTATTTGGTTGCACTAAAACAGGAAATAGGAATCAATATCAAGTTCTTCAGTTCTCATGATAGTATGGGTAAAAATTGATTCGAAATAGTCAGGATGAAGTTTCTGGTGTAGTTTATAAGTCGGTTTAGTATTGGGTGAATAAAATTAAAGGTTGTTTGAAGATGATGAGGTTCAAAGGATTACAAATAATTAGGGTGGTTTAAGAAAGAGAAGGAAAGATGAACTAGAGGTCATGTGACAGAATCCAATTTCAATGTTCAGTCAAACTAGAATGTGTCAAAATATAATCAATCCATTACATTCCATGATATACACGGCAACACTAGACCAAAGCAATGAAATAAAACCTTATAAAGAAGTAATAAATGAAATTCCTAATTTATTTTGGAGAATAAGATATGTTATAAAATTTATACCAAAATTAAATCACCTGGCCTAGCTACAGACAAATTGTTGGCCTTTGCTTATTTGATGCTTGACTTTGAATTTGAGGTCTTGGAAGAAAACTAGGATAAAGTGGGTTTGAAATTATGTAGGCAAACTGAGTATAATTTCAGCAGTAGGGAAAAATAGGAAAACATTGCAATTCAAGGTTATGAAATGTAGAAGAATGAGGTTTTTTCTTATTAAAACTCAGATGATTTTAAGAAAGAAAAAGAAATCTCAACTATTTAGGTTAAATGAGAGTTTCTTGGTTAATGTTAAAATGATCCGCACATGCCGGTAATAACAGTCTAGTCAATGAGTGCAACCAGAAGTAAAAATGTTGTGATGGTATAATTGTAAGAGGGGAAAAGATGAATTTGTACAATGGCTATATACTTTAGATGTTATAAATGAAAGCAAATATCCCAGACATTGTAGTGGTCCATTTATATATATATATTTCTCAGCAACACGTGCAATTGTGTGAGGTTCACATCCCTATGCATATGTGATGTGATAGTCTGAAACATGAGTTGGACTGCTGTACCTTTTTTATGATAGGAGACGATCTGAACTCGATACACTGTAAGGTCAAAGTGCGATGCAGTTGACCGTGATGGCTTGTAGTTTATTCGATCGTATGTGTTCCATAACAGCTAAACAGAAGACCAAATGCATGACAACCGAAGTGGCTGGGGTTGGAAATCAACTAATTGGATTCTTTCTTGGAGAATCTAACATAAGGAATTGGGCGTCGGATACAATCATGCAACTAAATTAATCTAGGGAAATTGTTAGTTAATGAAATCTTATTTCGGTTGCATGTTCCTTAATTCCGAAGAATGGCCTCGAGTTCCCTTGTTTGCACTGTTTTTGTTTCTCACTTCATCATCCCACGTATTAATTTATTTTTTCTTCAGTTGAACTTTGTATTTCCCAATATTCTCTAATTCTTGGTTGAATTGTACATTAAGGTCAAGGGACTTGCTGAAAGGGCACGAGCTGGGAAGCTAACGCCAAATGAGTTTCAAGGCGGTACATTTAGGTGACACATATGAATAAATAACTTCTAGTATATACTCTCCTGTTTGTGGAATTGGGAAACTGCAGTCCTAACTTTGTGTAAATCTATGCAGCATTTCGAACTTGGGAATGTTCCCAGTGGACCATTTTTGTGCAATTATAAACCCCCCACAGGTTCTCTCTCTCTCTCTCTGTGTATCCACCTGCACCGTGCTACATCAACCCACTACACGCGCATATATGGGTAGGAAAATGAGATACAGTGAATGAAATTATTCACGACATTCAAGGGGCATGCGGCATACCAGCAAGCCGAAGAAAAAAGATAGGGTAAATTGCCTTTTATCCCTCTCTACTTTGCCTAATTATCACTTTATCCTCCTCCACTTCAAAAGGCTACACTTTACCTACTTCTACTTTTAAATAAATAAAGTGAGAAACTAACTTTTTTTTTATTCAAATTAAAGGAATAGACAAATCAACTTTTTTGGATAGAATAGAAAAAATTGTCGCTTTATTTTAATTTTAATTTAATTTTTAAAAAATAATTATGATAAAAAAAATCAAAATTAAAATAAATGGGAAATTTTGTCTATTTCATCCAATGGAATATTTAACATATTCCATTAATTTAAATGAAAAAAATAAATTTTTCACTTTGTTCAAATGTAGAAGTAGGTAAAGTGTAGCTTTTTAAAGTGGATGGGGATAAAGTGATAATTAGGCAAAGTAAAGGAGGGTACAAGACACTTTACCCAAAAAGATACAAACAATTATCTTCTCCCTTCTCTGCTAGAGAATATCCTCCCACTAATCTTACCCCCTTTCCTACCATTAGGTGCACACAAAAATCAAATTTTCAGGATCCAATCATGGGAATCTCACAATCAGAGTGTGGTGATTATCTCTCCATGTCATGATGAGCTTCACCCTCCTCCTTCCGACAAGGAAGAGGGTTCATTAACCTCAAGGATTTCCCCTTCGACATTTTCCACCAGCAGGCCGCGACTTATTATAGTCCTGTAACCCCTTTAATTCCTTTTGCGGTTTCGCAAAATAAAAATCCTTAGATTTTAACAAGAAGTCTCGAATTTATTCTTCTCACCAGAAACGTGAGAAATCAGAGCAGAATGAACAAAGGGCCTTCCTCCTCAAACCGAGGCATTACTTCCACCCTACTAAACATAAATTAGTTTAGCTATGATCTTGATCTATCCTTTTGATTATTCTTCACGATCACTAGAATTAGACTCTAAAATTGCATTTTTTTTCCCTGATAATTGTGGTCATTTGATGTTTGTTTATTACAGGCAGGTATCCTTGCTGTCGGTAGGGGCATCCAAGTTGTTGAACCAGTAATTGGAGACGATGGTAAGATAAAATATTAAAATAAAATTGCCCATTCTACTGCATCAGCCTCTCTCTCTCTCTCTCTGTGTTTGTGTGTGTGAGATTAATACGGGTTCCATCAATTTTTTTTGCACAGGCGTAGAGAAGCCTGCCATTGTTACCAAAATGAATTTAACATTATCTGCTGATCATCGGGTTTTTGATGGAAAAGTTGGAGGTACTACATAAAATATTTCCTTAAATTGGGACGTTTCACCAACCACCATCATTTAACGGCCGCTTTTTTTTTTTTAACTAAATTCTATTTATTATTATTTTTTTCTTTTTTCTTTTGCTGTTTGGGTTTTGTGATGCCTTGTTCTTGAAGTTGATTGTAATTTTATTTCACAGGTGCTTTTATAGCAGCTTTAGGTTCAAACTTCAGCGACATACAAAGACTGCTATTATAACATGAGAAATGCCTTACCACATACTGATTGGACCTCTACCAAATTTCATAGCTCAAGTTAAAGCGTTCATGTAAGCGAGGTTTTACACACATTATATTGGTTCGTTGAAGCATTTTATTTCAAATCTTTTCAAGGCATATCTATTTATTAATTGAGTTGAAAGAATATTGGTTCTGAGGCTTTTTTTGTAATTACCTTAATAATCATGCAGGCTCACTATGTTGTCTTGTAGGGGGTTATGTGACGTCCAAACAAGTGATGGACATGTCAATGTAATACTAATAATTTATTTTTTTTCCGGAGTTGTTTTAATAAATTTTTTTTTTTAATACATAAGAAGGCTCAATCAACAGAGTTCTAATCATCCTATTTGTTTATTGTCTTTCTATTTTGAACAAAAAAATGAAAAACACAATTGTGCTTTTGGAGTGGGCAATGCTCATGGATGATTTTCTCTTCTTTAATTTCTTTTTAATCCAAATTTTTCCAAATTTTTAATTTATATTAGAATATAAATCAATATATATTTTAATTTGGAGTTGCTGTTCTACATTTGTCTGTTCTGTGTGTCTTATAAAGGTTGATTCCAATTTTGATTGTGTGTGCCTATTATGTAACAAAAATAAATGGCATTTCATGGTATTTTACATATTTTGATTATTTCTGGGAGAATTGCACTTTTGACCCTTAAAGTTTGGGATGGGTGTCTAATTGACCTTGAAAAGCAATACATTTCACCCAAGTTCGGACTTAGTGTCAATTTAGCCCGATTGTTAACATTTTGTTAAAATATGGATGAAAATATGCACTAACAAAGCACGTGACATTAATTTGATGGGTCATTTTGTTACTTTAGGTACAACTAATCTCACGGGGATAATTTAGACATTATAATAAATTTAATGGTACAAAATATTGTTTTTTTCCCCTTTTCCTTGCTAAAAAAACTCTATTATTTCTCTCATTTGAAGTGCCAACAACCACTATCGTTGGTCGGCAACTTTGTCAATGTTGTGATTGACGTCTTAACTCCATGACATCTTGTCATTTCCATTCAGATTTTAACAAATCATTGATAATTGTGGTAAATTGACACTAAGCCCAAATCTCATCGTCATTTCATATCCTCTACTAGGACCGGAATGATTTCCCCTGTCTGATGGGTCTACATCCATCCCTGAATGTTGTCGGGTACTTTTTGCTTCCCCGCCATTCTTGTAACTGTCACCTGTCATCCGCACCTGTCATCCGCGCAAATGTCTCTGCCCCCCTCTAATTGAACGAGAAAGAAAGGATTTCTCAGAGATAGAAAGATACCAGACCTAGGAGTCAACTTTCCCGTATGAGCATTTGGTATATGTGCCAATCTGTGGAAGAGTGAAAGGGTCACCACTATAGAGGATCTCCCCCCTAATCTTAGATCGGGTCTTTCCAAATTAAAAAAGGGGTAGGGTGGGCTCTCTAGCAATAAGTCAAGTAAGCGAAAGCTGGTTTTATGTCTTACTTTACCCGCTGACTTGGAACTATCTAAACATTAGGTTTTCTGGAGTCTCGTTTTGAAAAAGAAGGTTAATTTGAGAAAAAAAGCATATTAAAGAAATTTCATTGTTAACCACTAGCCGCAAGAGTCTACTTAGTGTACTACTTAATGTATATATCATTTGTATATTTGTATGTAAGTATATAATATATGTAGTACATATATGTTATTTATATACATTTTATATACACATATTTATTATATTTTATCCACGAAGTGACTAATTTATGAATTGAATCATATGGGTCCTTTTAACTTAGTGGTATAATAACGTCATGGTAAGACATAAGTCATCGGTTCAAATCTGATAAGGGGCTTTGGTTTTTTTCATAAAACCCCAGTCGTGGTATTTATATTTGAAAGGAGAAACGAGATATTGTTAATATTTGGACTGCAAAAATGTACGAAAAAAGTAATTAATTGTATTATATAATAAATAATAACTTTAGCTACAGCTCATAATTGTTTTGCAACTTGAAAAATCCTTCACTAGTGTTTTTGCAACATATGATTCGGGATAAACAGGTGTTGTGGCCCTTAAACATTCACATTCAATGACGAAACCCATCTTCATTTGAATGAAGAAACGAACCTACCCTGACAAGGATGTGCTAATCTTGCTCCGTACCCAATCACAGCTACCCACACTGTCTAGCCCATCACAGGGTAAGTCAAAAGCGATAGGTGCCTCTAACGAGGAGAGATCTTCAAAATCCACGATGGTGGGGACAATGCTGGTAGGGAAAGGTGGGTGGTACCGATCAGATTGTGGCCAATCTTCATAACTTCGCACGGGCAGGGCTTAAAGCGCATGAAACTTATCACTACCTCATAAGGGCATTAAGACCATAGCATGTTACACGAAAGCCCCGCTTTCTCTATAGCATTGTCACACAGCTGCCCGCCCGCCTACTGGCCGAGCAAAACTCTTGCGCCAGTCAAGAAACGGAATGTTTTGCGTCAATTAAATGTGATATTTTTCAAATTAGACTAATTAGACACCCACACCAACATTTAGGGTGAAAAGTACAATTTTTCCGTTGTTAATGTCTCTCCATAGATTGAACTCATCTCTTCTTTCCATCTTCATCTAACTCATCTCTTCTTTCTATCTTCATCTCAATTATCTCCATATTAAAAAAATAAAAATAAAAAAAATGATAGATGATTATAACGATTGTAATACTCACATAGTAACCTGAATTCGGACCAATGTGTTGAACTACAAAATTACGCTACACGGTGCTATTTCCCCAAGGATAAATGCAACCCACAAAAGAACAAAGGAAACCAAACTCTGAATAATCAATACCAAAAATTTATAAGCAAAATTTGTATACATTAGAGAGAGACTACAAGAAGCAAAATTTGGGGGAGAAAGGCGATGAGTTAGCAAAGCAGAAACAGAACAGAATCGTTTAATTATCACGAAATTCAATTCCATTCCCGAAACTAATATAAGAGTACCGCACAAAATCAAGTCGTCAGTTTACGAGCAAACTTCCGCAAAGCCGCTGGTAATTCATCTTCCTCGCTTATTCTCTTCTTCTTCTTCAAAACCCGTTCCTCCTCCCTCTCTTTCTCCGCCAAAGACCTCTTTGCCCTCTCCACCATCTCCTGCTTCTTTGCCACCACCTTACTCGGCTTACTCCTACCTTTCGTCTTATTCTTCATCTTTACACTCTTTGCTGCCTGCACAACCGCCTCCTTCTCCGCCTCTCTCTCTGCCCTCGTCGACTTTTCTCTCTTCCTCGCCGCCCGCACTGTTCCAATCTTGGTGGGGTCCAGCATGATCGTCTCAGGCGGGAGCTTATCAAGGAGAGAGTGAACCTCCTTTTCTCTCCTCTGCTTGACCGTCTGGTACGGATTCGCAACCCACGAGTCAAAATTGGGTTCGCCCGACCCGGGAATCAAAATCGAAGACCAACCCATCGAGTGCCCTAAGCACAAAACATCTTCGTATGGACGAAAACAAACTTGCTCTATTTGATAGCCCTTGGCTATAGAATGGCTCATGTACCGGCTATACTTGCCTGAAACCTCACCGGAAATCTCACCGGAGACCTGTACGAAAGACCCATTTCCGGCAGCAAGCAAACCCTTTTGGCTGAAATTTAAGGTCTTGGCATGGCTGGGGAGCGTTTGGAGAGTTTCGAATTTTCTCAAATCCCAAAGTTTGATTTTTTTGTCCATTCCAGCGGTGGCCATGAGGTGGCCGTTGGGGTGGAAGGCGAGGGAAGTGAGGGGCCCGTGATGACAGAGCATCTTGACGGCAGGGGCCGCAGTGGTGGGCCTCCACATGCTGACTGTGCCAGAGGAGTGGCCGACGGCAAGGATGCCATTGAAGGGATTCAACTGCATGACGTCGGAACGGCCTTGGCCGGTGCGGTAACTGCCGACCATTTCTCCAGTGGTGATGTCCTGATAACGGAGCTGGCCAAATTTGTTTATGGAGGCCAAGAGGAAATGGTTCTTCAGAAATTGAAGCTTTAGCACTGGACCATGTTCCTGAAACACACATGCAAAATAGAATTTTGGGATTAGGCATGATTGTGGACGCACACACATACAGGGAGATACTACAAAAGTTGGGAGAAAGAATACCAGGAAAAGGAAATTAAAATTCCAAAGAGGGAGGGAAAAAAACAAAAGGAAGAGGATAGCCAACAAGTGAAAGCGTAAAGTTTATTGGAAATCAGAAAGTACAACAGCCAAAAAATGTTGCTTTAGACAGAAATACCAACCTTCAGACAATGAAGTTCTGTGCCGACCCAGTTATAAATATATGGGTACCTGTGACAATTTTGCAGCACTTCAAATTGAGCAAATGATTATCTTATGCTACTAAAATAATACAAGGATACGCAGACATATTATACATGTAGTCTATATATATATCAGCATTGTAAGAGACATGGGCGCAAGGCGGGGTGTTTTAACCTGTCCCGGACAGGGGGTAAGCCCCATGAAATATGTTTTTTTAATATTCTGAATCTATATAATAATTTAAAAAATACCTAACATTAAAAAAAAATAATAGGAAAATATATAAGATGGGAAAAAACTACGGACGACATGTATAAAAAAATTATGCTAGTTACTAATAAAACAATGAAAAATTCTACAGGACAATGGAATGCAAAAGAAGATGCAAGTTCGAGTGTCCCTAGAATATCTATTTAGCCACTCAATGGAAAGATGAGGGAGGATCAAGAGGTTTGACCATAGTTTAGGGTTATTTTCTAATAGAAACTGAGTTATTTTAAATGATAACCTTAGTTAAAAAATTAAAATAACTTAACTTTAATTATGATTTAATTCACAGAAATTAAAAAAAAATGAAAAATGAAAACTCCCATTGGGCTCATGCCTCGAGCCTTGGGCTTCGGCCAATTTTGCCCCACATACACCAAGGGCATTTCTACTATGCCCCACACCTTTGGATTCGCTCAGAAAATGCCTTTTTTACACTGATATATGTGTGCGCACACGCACCAAAATTAAACTAATAAACTTGTTAAACGTACATGTCTAAATTCAATTAAAGAAGACTAACATAAGCTAGGAGAGACATAATTTATGATGAATATAGTTTAGAGATTGAGATATGTAAGCACAATACGAGCATTGCTAAAAGACTTTTAGTAACAATGCTAACTGAAAACCATCTGAAGATATAAGGAGGCATCCTAAAGAAAGGATCAGAAATGTCTTTCCCAAATCATTTGTACGGGGAATATCCTCTTATACAAGGCTTCATGCATCGAAATGAAGGAAATATATCAGGCCCAACCGGTGACCAAAAAAGATTAAGGTAGCAGCACAGAATTGAAGCCATGGAATTGTAATTCCACAAGAATGTTATGTAATTTTTTAATCTTTTACGTGCTGATTTCTAATGCCAATCACAAGACTCCAATTCCATGCAACCAACCACCACCTTAAAAGTTTCTCACAATTCAAAAAGAACAGGCCACAGATATGGAGTGTTCAAAATTGACATCTCAGTAGTCCCCAAAATACCAAGTGGTCTAACTCTAACCATAGCAATCCATATCTATCAGAAAGTCCTCAGATTATGTATGCCCACAAACTAAAGGGCAGAGGACAAAGAGGAAAGAGGAGAGCTTTAGCGAAGTAATTTGGCAAGTTCAATTTCATGGACAACGGCAGAGAACTGAAGGAATATATTTCTTTATTTTATATCTAGATTAAGATGAAAGAACATGATTCTAAACCTAGCACTTGAAATCTGTATCTTGTCTTCCAAGTAAAACATACTCTAAAAATTTCTATTTATACAGTAAAACGCAATATATTTTACCAGTGAAAGATAAGAGACTTACTTCTTCTGGGCAACAGCAAAAAACAGCTCATTATGCAAGAACACAACATCTCGTACTGTTTCCCTAACCTTTTACCCAAAAAATAAAAATCTGTTAGTAGCAAGTACATTCATCTTCAGTTGGAAGTCAAATATTCTCTTCCCCACCCCAATAGTTCCGGGGCCATTGGTAAGTTAAATTTTCAAACAGATAAGAAATACAATTATAAATGGTCTATTAAAAGAGAAGTAGAATGCCAATTGGGAACAGGGGGAATGGCTCTATATAAGGTTCAAAACACATAATTCACCCCGATACCCATTAATCCATCAAACCCCTAACAAATCCACCGCCAGAAAGACCTTCAGTGACCTCCCCTCCTCTCACCCACCACCGCCACCACATAAAAGAATAAATCGAGAAACGCAATATATTCAAAACCAGAAACTTAAACCCACAACCTAATAACCAAAAATTGGAACCACAATCGGAACCAGACAATATTCAGTTTGAACCACCACCATAGCAAATCAAATTCCACGATTTTCAAATCTGGAGATTTTGAACCACAGAAAGAAATGAAATGAGAATCAAAGAGAAAGATGACAAACAAGGAGCTCAATCCTTTTCGATCAATTCCTTCTATGTTCTGGATTTGTTGGTTGTCAAACATTAATTGATAGATGGTTTGTTTCGGGTTAGGTGTTCTCCATCATCTTAACCTGACACTTCCCTAATTTTCTTAGATTTAGTTGAGGAGGCAGCGATTGTGATGGTGGTCAGTTTGGCAGATGGCGTCTTTGGCAATTTTTCCTGCTTCTAAGCATGCAAAACTTTTGATTCAAAGAAAAGATAAGTTTTTCAAAAAAAAAATAATAATTAAAAAAATTGAGAGATTTTGGTGGCAGTGGATTTTCTGAGGGATGGGTGAGGAAGAAGAAGGTGGAAAAGGGAAAAATAAAGAGTAATGAAAGAGAGAATATAAAAACACTACAATGCTTTGAGACACTAAAAACCTGTTAGGCCCCACGTTCTAAAAGGAAGGGTAGTTTGGGTTAGATTAGATTAATAGTTGTTGTTAGTTTGTTAGGCATATTTTCTGTTATAGATTTGTTTTACATTTTTGTTAGGGAGAGAGGATGGTGAGAATATAAAGGGGGTTTCTGGTGAAGGATGAGGATTCGAAAAATTGTTAATTGTTTTGGTATTGAGCTTAGCACATTTGGAGAGTTCCCAAGCATCTCGAATGCTTGGTTTATCCTTGTAGTTCTTCAGTTATTGAATAAAAGTTCCTCACCATTGAATTTCACTCATAGATTTGCTTAGTTACTATTCTGGTTCCTATCAAATTGGTATTAGAGCACAAACCTGGGAAAAAGGCAGCCAAAAACATTGCTTAACATGTGAATAGAATGGAGGTCGTCGGTACTGTGCAAAAGGAGTTTCGTGGAAATTGGTTCGTTGAAGGAAGAGATGCAGAACATAAATAAACATTTGGATCAACTCATTAAGCTCCAGGAGAATGCAGTTCGATTCGCTTCGTCTTCGTCGTCTGGTAGAGTGATGGAGGCCATGGTTCTCAGTCCAATGGTGGGAGGATCGCATGCAGTTAATGGAAACACCAATCGTCCTGGTTCGCGACCTAATTTTCGGTTTCGGAGGTTCAACAGGCTCTCGTCTCCGCCGGAAAGAGCACCGCCTCTGATCGCAGCAAGAGTCGATACTTACGCAAACTTCGTCTCGGCACCACCGGAAGTTGTTCTAGATGAAACCCTAGGGAATTTTGGCAATGGGTTGAAGCCAGACATACAGGTTGAACCATCGGTACGCAATGAGGTAAAGCCTCACCATTTTGTTCATATCAATTTGGGTCGTATGTCTAGGCCACCGTTCTGTTTGAAGCCAAAAAGTAATAAGGTCACCAATTTGGGCCACCATTCTATTTTGCCAATCTGTTTGGAGCCTTGCAACGTGGGCCGGGCCATGGATTTAGCCCAGAATGAGGTCACCAATTTGGGCCACCATTCTGCTTTGCCATTCTATTTGGAGCGCTGAGCTAGGGATTTGGCCCATAAGATCGAAGAAAAGAATAAGGTTGCCAATTTGGGCCGGGCGACGGTTGCCAATTCTTTCAAGAGAATAAGGGGGTAATTTGACATTCCGTTCTAGATAAAATTTTGGTCTCAAATTTGAGTCGGGCCATGGTCCTTGTTTTGTTTCTCACAGTGCACAGCTAAAAGCTCACAAAGATCACCATGGTCGGTCTAAAAGAATGGTGTGGAATCCCGGGAAGCTGCCAACGACGAAAAAACAATATACTTCAGTTTCCTGAATTTCACCTTGAGGACAAGGTGAATGTTTGGACAGCAAGTAATGTTAGGCCCCAGGTTCTAGAAGGAATGGTAGTTTGGGTAGATTAGATTAATGGTTGTTGTTAGTTTGTTAGGCATATTTTTTTGTTTCTCGCAGTGCACTGTGAGAAACGAAGCAAGGACCATCGCTAGGCCCAAATTGGCGACCAAAATTTTGCCTAGAACGGAAGGTCAAATTACCCTCTGCTGTCTTGAAAGAATAGGCAACCATGGCCTGGCCCAAATTTGCAACCTTATTCTTTTCTTCCATCTTATGGGCCAAATCCCTATCCCTGGCCCGACCCAAGTTGCAAGGCTCCAAATAGAATGGCAAAACAAAATGGTGGCCCAAATTGGTGACCTCATTATTTTCTTTTATCTTTTGGGCTAAATCCATGGCCTGGCCGACGTTGCAAGGCTCCAAACAGATTGGAAAAATAGAATGGTGGCCCAAATTGGTGACTTTATTATTTTCTGGCTCCAAACAAAATGGTGGCCCAAATTGATATGAACAGAATAGTGAACCTCTGATACCAATTTGATAGGAACCAAAATAGTAGCTAAGTAAATCTATGAGTGAAATTCGATGGTAAGAACTTTAATTCAATAACCGAAGAATTACAAAGAAACACAAAGCATTCGAGAGGCTTGGGAGCTCTCCAAATGAGCGGAGCTCAACACCAAAACAATTAACAATTTTTCTAATCCACATCCTTCACTAGAAACACCCCTTATATTCTCACCATCCTCTCTCCCTAACAGAAATGTAAAACAAATCCATAACAGAAAATATGCCTAACAAACTAACAACAACCATTAATTTAATCTACCTAAACCACCCTTCCTTCTAGAAACTAGGCCTAACAAAACCCCACTTCCACTTGAATTAAGAGAGAAATAAAATAATGGGAGAGCAAGTGGCTGTTTTGGAGTGTCCTCAGGCTTTCAAAAAAGAAATTGGATTTTGTAATTTTGGTAACAACTTTATCAAGGGGAAAAAATCATTACATTGAAAGAGAAAATTTCTTCGCGTTGATAACTTAATTTTGAGGATAAAATAGTCAGCTTATCTTCCAATGAATCCAATTCCCATTTGGGGGTCCATATGGTAGCATCCAAATGGGTGGGTGGGTGGCATGTTAAAAAAAATGTCACAGGCCGTGAGTGGAACCATCCCAATGGATATATGGGTCTGCGCTCTGCAGGTCTGTTGTTCATAGCCACTGAATGGTAACTTTAGTTCCTATGAGTGGTATAAGGTTGCAATAAGTCAGGTTTTGTGTTGTTACTGTAAACAATTTTATTTTTTTTTTGTAAGTTGAAGTCGTCTCAAAAGAACTACAAGTTCCATTCAGAACCAATAGCAGCTTTCTTGCAAAAAGAAGTTTCTGAGAAGTTTTGCACAACTGAAAGCTCAGCAGGACTTCACATAAAATAAATGCTGGCATCCCATAGAGCCTATAAACTATAGTCAAGTGGTTGCGAAAAAACACTTCTTTAGTTTAATTCAGTTCCATCAACGTGCATATAAAATTGCCATATGTTTTATTAACAGAAGAATTTTAAAGAATGGAATCGTGATTGAACTCTTAAAAAAAAAGGAGGAAGAAGAAACGATGATAAGTGGATAATCATCACATCGAAGCAGTCATTTCATGGTACTCCTCAAAATCATAAGGGTGCTCACTGGAGCTGCCTTACGGTCATCATGTCTTCCTGGAAAGGCAAATATCCGTTGTTGCCTACTAACGGTGGCCGCTAAGAGCGTAAGCTAGATGCAGGTACAAGGTTGGGCAAAGTTGTACAGTATCCAGTAACTGAAATTGAAATACAAATAGTTGGGATATTATTTTTGTTCAGTAGTATGTCCAATTTGATCTGCGTTCTACCATATATGCCAAATGGAACTAGGTAAGACGCAATATATAGAAGTAAAGTTCTTAAATTTCACTGGAATATAATTGGAAATTTTAGAATGATACGTGATCTACCATTTTATCCCACACGACAATAAGAAAAGTTCCTATAATTGTAGCATAAATCTAATAAGAATTGACAGTACTAATTATGCTGAACTGCTGGAGATTGGTTTTAAGCTATGTATTCAAGTCGGAGGTTTTGTAATGGGTAGAGAAAATCAGAAAACCAGAAATAAAAAATTATCGCTAATACTCTAGAGGGATAAGATTACTCTAAAGGGGAAGGATATACCTGAAATTCCTTTTTAAGGTCCATGTTTTTTGAGTCTACGATGGCAAGGTGGCCCTTGCGCCCCCCTAATGCCATATACTGCCCGCTTGCAGTAAAATCGAGTTTATACGGACCAAGTCCTGCATGCCCAAAAATTAATACGACGTGAGTACTTGGACACACAAGACATATAATGAGCCTACTATTTACAGTAGGGCAGTATTCTAAATAGAGCGAATAGGCTATTGCAGTTATCAACCTGGCAAGACAATATCATATTGATTCCTTGAACTTGAAATATCTACTTCATGAGAGATTGACTCTTGCTTAATCCTCCATGTCTTCTCTATGCCTTCAGCTTCCAGGTAACCACCCTCACTTGGCATAAGCCACTGAAAAAGAAGATCAGAATCAGAATATATTTTGACAGCATAATGTTTATTACACTGACAACTTAAAAAATAAGGAAGTTAACAAGATGCAACAGATCCAGCTTTATAAATGCCATTAGAGAAACAGATCTAAGCTTGCAAGTCCATATATCCAAATATAATTCACAATATGCTGTCTTGATGCGCTTGCACGTCACTTTTCCCAGCAAGGCCAATTGAAATCCAGAGTGCCACCTGACATTGCTTATTTTGAAAAGCTTGCAGCTTTGAAATAAATTGACAAAAATAATGTTGTTGGACATCAAATAGAAAGAAAAAATGTTGACCACTCTAAGTTCGATCTTCAATTTGGAAAGGAAGTTGCCTTTGTATGGGTTTTAACTGGGAATGTCCAGGTCAGCAATTGTGTCCAAGTGTAGGAAGAAGGTCATCGAAGGTTGTCCATGTACTTCACTTTCAAGGAGTTAATCCTAAACAATCCAAGTGTGGGAAGAAGGTCACCTTAAAGTGGATATATGTTAAGTTTTATTGAGCCTTCCAAAAGAGATTACTTAAGTTTTACCGAGTTCAAGGATTTTGTAGGGACCTTTGCCTCTACCCACTGCCTTCACCTAAACAATCATTTTTTAGGGTAAATTCTACTAGCCACTAAAGTTTGGGGAGTGTCAATTCCAACCTGATGTTCCAATTTTTCAATAAAGCCCTAAAGGTACCAAATTGTTCCAATTTCGTCCGTCGACCTAACTTCTGTCCTTTTGACAAATAGAATGTGCCATGTCATAAAATCTTTTGCTCGTCTACAAAAAGAACAATGGATTTGACTTGCTTTAGCTTCTATTATCGCCTGCTCATTTTCCCCATATTAGTTTTAACTTAATGTAACTTTTTGCGGGTTCATGGATTTTACTTGCTACAGTTTATACTCTTATCTTTTCTTTATCAGCAGAAATTTGTTGCAAATGTGCAGGAGGCTCTTTCAACACACTAATAGAGTGAATGAGAGATACAGCACCTCCCCGACACCCAAGATGGCCGAATCCCCTTCCAAAAGGTATGGGAAAGAAAAAAAATTGCAACAGCATATATCATCACTAGGCTAGATTATTAGTATATGTTAGGGTTGGATTCAACAAACCTATGAAATAATCCAGCAAGAAGAAAATTATACTAATGTGAAAAAGTCACCTTCTCAGCCTTCGCAGCAGCTTTGGCAGACTTCCCATATAATTCTTCTCTTACAGCAAGCTGACCCTTCAATTTTTTATCTCGTAAAACCTATGGAAAAAATATATAAACATTCTTGTAAATTGTTATCAAATTTATCAAGACTAAGAACCAACCACCAGTATCATACCTCCAAATTAGCACCTTCACCTCTAAGGTACTTCTTTACTTTGGTATCCAGCTCATCAGAGACCTCCTGGTTATCAAACGTTGTGTTCTGCAAGTTTAACTTAGGTTGGGAAAACGAAATAACAAATGTAAAAGTAAATAACAGCATAGGAATAATCTTTTCAATAATATGTTAATCAGCATTATGGAAAGTGTAACACTCTTTCAATAATATGTACATCAGCATTATGAAAATTGTAACATGCGAATGAATTTAAACAAAATCTCGTATAATTTCAACACATCTAATTTGAACTTATGCAAGGTCAGAATCCTAGAAAAGGTGGCAAGAATCAGTTAAAAAATAAGGTAGCGGGATGAGGAAGGCCAAAGGTGCGACAATTACGACGATATCTTGGATGTCCAAAATAGGAAATACTAGTTAAAAAGTTCCCTTTTTTAAGTTCTTAAACTGGATATCAAATGTCACCAACCTAATAAAGAAGGCATGAGACATAACTTAAGCCTCAATATTTCTTTGTCAAACAATCTGAAATATACAAGCATAATAAAATAAAAATAAAAAGTAAAAATACAACAATATTGTGAACTAAATCCACATTGTTGCTCATTAAGCTACGGAATGTCATACATATGCCCACACTTATTTTTTCCTTTGCTTTCAAAATTCACATTTCGGTCTTTGGAGGTAGAATGAAAAGAATACCAACAAAACATTATTATATTTGCTTTCATTCGGAAGCTGGGAAGTAAACAAATAAGCCCTCTCTGCATTAAAACAATATATTAATGCTTGAAACATCGTAACTGCTCACAGCAATTTCATAACAGATGATTAACCATCAAAGAGAGAACCATTCATTTCTAGAACAATTCATTGATTGACGGTGAAAAAGATTAAATGTGACGACACCAGTTAGGGAGGCCAGTAGCAGTTGTACACAGATGAAATGAGCATGCTGGAACAGTGCAACAAATGCACCCAGGAAAGACGTAGTTAAAGTATGTGTTAACAGCAGTTTATTAGAAACCCACCAACCAGCCCTCAAGAACTTCAAGATCAGATCGCATACAAGGTCTATTCCATTGCCTTTATATGACTAGAGAGAAGACCATGTGAACAGCAGATCTACCCAGCAAGCCTCAAACTTGCAATAGCATACAGACTCCTTAAAATGCAAATTGTTACTATATATTAAGGTAGAGACCCTATCGTGTCTCATGGACTCTCCCTCCTTTTAGTTGATTATATATTTTTTATTAATAAGTTTTTAAATGTTATATGATTCAATTAAATTTAGATCATATTTTTGCACATGCATAACAAGAGTGCCTCAACCATTAGTACAAAAAATGAACAATCTGCATATAATTGACCTACTCCACAATTTTGCTAATAATTGTCCTCTATAAAGAAACCCCAATAAACAATGTATTGAAAACAAGAAAATTGAAGATAAACATAACCAAAAGCTAAGCAAATAATCCTAAAAAGAGAAAAATAAAAAATATAATTTAATGATAATTAAATTAATATACCTGGTCCACAGTGGGCATTACTTTGGCAGGAATACCATTCTCAGCTATCACCCCCATTAAACAGATTTTGAAGTTGTCAACCGTGGAGATGCAAACTGCGTTAAGTTTGTAACCTTTGAAATCACAAATAAGTTAACGTAAAATTGAGAATCCAACACCACATCTTCAAATAATTGCATGAAAAAATAGAAGACAAACAATTTGGAGGCAATACTCAGATGAGGCAGAGGCGGCCACAACAGAACAGACGGAGTACAAAGAACGAACAACCAAATCCTAGAAAGAAAACAAAAAGGAAAACACGAAGGAATTAAAGATCGGTACCTTCTTCCAAGGGTTCGAAGGAGAAGGAGAAGGAGAAGGAGAGAGAGAGAGAGAGAGAGAGAGAGAGAGATCGCTATATCTCTCCAATTTCTATCTCTAAGAAGAGCTCCCCCAACAAAATATTCCCTCAAAGTCCTTGCTTTTGAAGAAAACTTGTTAATAGCGGTGGTTGGAATTTTTCACACCCGTTGGTGTGCGACGGTGGCGGTGTGCGCATGTACAGAGGAGGGGCCGCCGCCGTCGTCGTCGTAGCCGCCAATGAGGGATAAGCTGCCGCGTCGTCGCGAGGGAGAGACAGAGGGAGAGTCGGCGCTGCAAGAATTGCAGCTCGGAAAGGGTTAGAGAGTGAGAGAGAGAGAGAGAGAGAGGGCAGCGCGAGGGTGAGGGTGCAATAGGAGAGTAGCGGCTACGTTGCACTTCAACCCTAAACTAGTTTTTCAAAAACAAAAAAAATCATATTAAACAAAACTGATTGAGAATTTATTATAAAGATTTCTTAGAATTTACTACATAAATATTAAACCAATAAAAATTATATTTTTTACTCATCATGTTTCCATTTTATATACTTAACAAAATTGATGAAATATCAAAACTTTGGATTTATACATCTTATTTCTCTTGTCTTTTTGTCATAAATCAGATATTTTTTTTATCACTTTATAAACACTAGTCAACGATCATTTTTTTTTGTAAAAATTATTTTCTTATTTAAAAAAATAAACTTTTTATTCTTTCATTTTTATTAAAAAAAAAAAAAAAAAACACTAATAACCCCTATTTTTAAACGAGATAATGATATTAACCTCCCATGTTATTTTATACTAATCAGATAACTCCCCTGTCATTTTACAAATACTAGAGATCTTCCCTGTCTTTTTCTCAAACACCACTTACCTTCCTTATTGATTAAAAAATAATATTTTTTTTATTATAATATCAATTTTACCCTTCACTATTTAAAAAATAATTAAATAATAAAAAATTAAAATATATAAATAACCCTTTAATTTATATATATTCATCACCACCTCCTACCACTGCACCCACAGCCACCACCACCTCCTACCGTAGCCACCACCCGCCGCCACCTCCCGCCGCCCCTCTCCCCAACCCACTGACACCCTCTGCCGCCTCCTACCGCCACCAATATTTTGATGTAAACAGACATAAATACCCTTACAAAAATATATTTTTATTCTTTTATTTAAAAATAAAATAAATTCATTAACATCTTCTCTATTTTTTAGTTACTCTTTGCACCCATTAAAATGCAATTTAAGATCAATCCCAAATTTAGAGGTAAAAGTACCGATCTTCTTCTCTTCTTGATTTTTTTATTTTTATTTTTATTTTTTTCATTTTGTTAAAAAAAAAAAAAAAAAGAGTTAAAAAAGGTATTATTTTTTAATGGAAATGTTAATGTAAAAAGTGAGGGATGGTGGTGTTGGATGGCGGTGGGAGGTGGCGGTGGGTAGTGGCGGAGGTGGCGGTGGGTGGTGGGAGTTGGGCGGTGGCGGTGTGAGTTAGGTGGTAGTGAGAGGTAAATATAATTATTTAAAAAGTTAAAGGTAAAAAATATAATTTTAAAAATAAAGTGGTGCTAATAATTTTTTAAAAAAATAACCTAAGAGCAATTTTATCCAAATGGAGATAAGTGGTATTTGAAATAAAAAACAAGAGATGTCATTGGTATTTACAAAATGACAGGGAAGTATCTGGTATAGTATAAAATGACAGGAGATGTCAATGATATATATATACCCATTTTTAAACTTATACTTTCACTTTTAATTTTTTAAATAATTACATTTACCTCCTACTCCCATTCCACCCAAATACCGCCACCGCCACTACTCCATCCACTGCCCACCCCACCACCAGAATCCTCTTCTCCTCCTCTTTCCACTTTCCTCTTCATCCTCCTTGACTGAAAGAAAAAAAGGTGATCGATAAGCACACCACAAGGCCACAATACTATCAGAACCATATCCATGGCTATATTATACAATGCTTTGGTTTTGGTTTGGAAACCATGGTCAGAAAGAGAGAGAGCGCGTAAACCCATAATCTGGAAAAACCATGGTCAAATTTCAATCTAAAGCTCTAATTTTAATCACAAAACCTGAAAATTTGATTTTATTACGAAATTGGTTTGTTGAGATTTTTACATTGAACTCTGCAAAATCTAGAAAAAACCCAAATGGAAAAATTTAATAATAATAAGACCTCAAGTCTTCACCGGCTTTATCTTCTTTTGTTGTTTTGACATGGTTTCTGTTTGGTTTGGTGCAAAGAACAAGAGCAATTTAAAGAATGGATATAAATTTGAAGAAAAATGGAAGAAGAGAAAACATGGTTAGATTGAGAGGGAGGTTGTTCGGGCCCGTTTGGTAACCATTTTGTGCCCATTCCATGCAATAGGATGAGAAATTTGTTTCCTTATTGAGAATAGAATCACGTTTGGTAATGCTAATTTTTTTATTTTTTTTATCTGAAAACATGTTGAAACAAATGAATTTTAATTTAATTTTAGAAATAGAAAGTGTCAAATGTGTTAAATTGGTTTTTTCCCTCAAAACCTTTTATCCCATATTAGTTGGGAGAGGTGAAAATAAAGTGGTTATCTAGGGGTATGTGAGACACTTGGAGTGTGCCCCAAGGGGTACTCACATTTTGTGGAGGGGAGAGGAGTTACATCCCTATCGGTTTACCGCGCACGCGCCGCCGCCGCCGCCGTCCGGCCAAGCCGCGTCGCGCATGTGATGAGGTGACACTTATTTACTTTTTAGAAAAAATTTATTTAAATTTTTTTTTTTAAAAAACAGTTTAATTAAAAAATTAAAAAATTTTAACCGTTAAAATAAAAAAAAAAAACGTTTCAATTAATAAAAAAGTTTTAACGTTTTTTAATTAAAACCGATTAACGTTTTTTTTTTTTATTAAGTTTCGGTTTCAAATTTTTTTTTTTTCAAACGGTTTGATTTTTTTTTCCCTATAAATACCTGTTTTGTTTCCTCAATTTTCAGAGAGAAAAAAAACACAGAACAGTGTTTCAGTTTTGTTTCTGCTTCGACCTTGTTTCTGTTTCTGTTTCGGCCTTGTTTCTGTTTCTGTTTCGGCTTTGTTTCTGTTTTTGTTCCGAAACATTTTCAGTTTGATCTTCCGGAATTGTTCCGATTTGTTCCGGTACTATTTTTTCAGTTCGATTTTGGTTTCCGAGCAGTTTGTTCGTTTTGCGAACAGTGTGTGGGGGTGTTTGGTTTTCGGGACTTCTACAGTGTAAAGAACGTCCTAGACAGAGGAGAATTCTGGGTTGTTTTATCCTGGGGACGACGGGGCTGATACACTGCTTGCACGTTCTTGGGTAGAGCCACGAATCATCTTAAAGAGAGCGACCTAGTCCGCGACTCATCCCAAGAAATATTGGTAAACTCGTTCTTTATTAATTTTCTGCAACAACAAAACAGAATCGTGTTTGGTAATAATTTTATCAAAGAAATAAAGAATGAACCCTAAATCACAAATTTAAGAACAAATCCTAGAACAATTTCAATCACAAATCTAAGAACAAATTCAAGAGCACTAAGAACAAATTCAAGAACAACAATCATAAATCCAAGAACACGAAGAACAAATTCAAGAACATCAATCACAAATTCAAGAATAACAATCACAAACCCTCAGATTTCGATTTCGATTTCGAAATCAAAATCGAAATAGGCAACGAAAATCAGTTTCTGTTTCGATTTCGATGAAGATGAGGATGGTAATGAGGCGAAGACGATGGCGACGAATACAGTCGAAATTGAAACCCTATTTCGATTTTGATTTCGAAATCGAAATCGAAATAGGGTTTCGATTTTGAAATCGAACGATATGGAAAGATCAAAATCAAAACCCTCGCGACGAACATGGTTCAAGAAGACGAGATGGTGGACAGCACGAACGATAACGAACTAGAGGAGATGACGACGATGACGAACGTGCTGGAGATTGACCATGGCGGACGATGATCGAAGATGAAGGTGAAGGTGATGAACACGGTGGATGGAGGTGATGAATCATTTTTTTTTTTTAGTTGTTAGTCTGTTTTTTGGGGTTGGGAATGGGATGGGAAATCTTGGGCACAACTTTTTTTTGTTTCTCAACACAATATAAAAAAGTAGGTACAATTCTAGAATGGGAATAAAATGGGTACGGAAACAAAAAAGTGGGATGGATTACCAAACGCTATGCTCAAAATTTAATCCCAAAAAAATGGAAATGGGATGGAAATTTTTCGGATAAGAGTGGTTACCAAACGGGGCCGAAGAAAATGAATATAAAAAATGTTAAAGGGGTTATTTATATATTTTAATTTTAATTTATTTAATTATTTTTAAATGATTAAGGATAAAAATGTTATTACAATAAATATTTGACTAATTTTTATCCATAAAGGAGGTAAGTGGTCTTTACCCAAAACGGGTAAGTGGATGACTGGTATTTATAAAATGATAGAGGATGTATCTGGTTTAGGGCAAAAAAACAGGGGAGGTAAATGGTATAAACACCCCAAGTTTTTTATAGCAAGACTCGTTTCGAAAAATATAACAGAAGTTAGAAGTCATAAAATATAAATAAAAAAAATAAAAATCACAAAATTATGAAATGACAAAATTGATTTCTTACCTCAAAGCCAAAAAATCACAAAATTATCAATATTGCGTGTTTTTCAAGTTTTGTAAAATTACTATGAGTTAATAAACTGTATTACATAAATTTTAAAGTTTTTTTTTGGTGAATAGTATACAGACTTTAAATTTTATTCTACGTTGGTACAATAATTTTTTTATGAATTCAAAATTATTATACTACTTTAACATAGAAAATACAGAACGTGACATTATTATTAACAGTCATGCCAAAGAATTGCAACGAATAAGTGAACTTCACCCAAGCTTCATGTCCATGCAATACTCTTTTCTTTTTCCTTATGGGGAGGATGGATTCCTAATAGGTATTAAGAAACGATTAACAAATCAATCAAAATCATCCATCAGACAAAATGTCAGCATAAGAGAATATTATGCCTATCAACTCCAACAAAGATTAGAAGAAGGAAAAACTCTATTAGAGGGAGGACACCCATTTCAACAATACATTGTTGATGCATACAAATATATTGAAGAGACAAGATTAGGTTAGATTCACCGAAATCAACCCAAACTTTGAACTGACTTATACTCTGGTTTGATGGATTCTATAAGTTATGGTGACACGAATGCTTCCTCAATTGAAAAACATGTGATACTACTATCTACATTTACTGGAGGTTCGTGATATGTGATAGAAAACTATCAAGATACAATGGCGATTTGTTGACACCTGGGTCTCCAATATCTTTTTATCACATTCACATGTAACCCAAAGTGGCCTGAAATTCAACACTTCCTATCAACTATACCTGTCCAAAAAGTTGAAGATTGACCTAATATTGTTGATCGAGTTTTCAAGATAAAGCTAGATGAAATGTTAAACGATTTCAAAAAAAATAATTGTTTGCCCGAATAATGGGCAGTAAGCAAACGAAATTACAAATTTGTATGTCGTATTTCTTTTCCCTTTTGTAAAACTTTTCATCTAAATAATAACTTACTTATTGTTCATTTTTAAATAGTTGTCTACACAATCGAATTCCAAAAGCGTGGACTACCACACGCACATATATTGTTGTTCTTAGACCCTGACGATAAGTTGTCAACAACAGATCATATTGACCAAATTGTATCGGTCAAAACCCCAGATAGAATAAATGATGAAGTCGCATATGAGACAATAAAACAATTCACGATAGTGGGCCATGTGGAACAATATGCGTTTCTGATGTAAGAAACACAAATGTTAAGAGTTAGTGTATAGTAACTTTTTTTTATGGTAAATTTGATGCTAATTGCTATGCAATAACATTCGTTTTGTAGGTAGTAAAATCATATTTTCGCTGTCAACGAAGCAAAATTGAAATTCATTTTTTCTGCAAAATCAATTCTTCATTACAACTGTTATTGTATATTAATCAACTGTAAATAATTGTAGGTTTCACACAATAATGGAATGCAAAATGTCAATGGTTATTTTATAATAACTTTTATGAAGTGATTGATACCATATGTTTTATAGGTAGTAGAAACATATTTTTGTTAGCAATGAAGAAAAATCAAAAATCCATTTTTTAAGCAAAATCAAAATCAATCCCATTAATATTGTTATCGTTGTACAAATATTAATCGCTCTAATTCAATTATTGGTGTACAGTAAATATTAAACATTGAATGCGATGATAGTTATTATACACTAACGTTTATTCTATAGATAGCAAATGCACATTTTTTGCTATCAATGAAGCAAAATTGAAATCCAATTTTCTGCATCCCACCAATACGATTTGTAGACACGGCATGTGACTATCCTCCTCAAAAAAATTTAACTTTATATTACAATTTACTCTATTTTGAAAAAAAAATTAAAACAAAATAATAGAAGAAATATATATATATATAAAAGATCAGAAACCAAATTTGACAAACAAAGTTAAACAAAAACCAGGAACCAAATTTGACAAAAAATTGTTGCGAAACCCTAGACTAACATCTATTGCCGTTGCCGTCATCACACTTGCAGATCCAGCTAACACCGTCATGAAAAATGCTAGACTCACCGTCTGCATCTCGAAAGACCCTTGGACAAAATAAATGAACAAAGAAAAAAGAGAAATCACAAATATGGGAAATTGAAATTCGTTCCAACTTATGAGTTGGTTTTTAAGGATTTGGAATAGGAATATTCTATATTTGGAAATTTAATTATTTAGTCATCTTTTTGCACACCATTTCTGCACGTGGATATCTATCAATGGAGTTTTACATAAAGAAATACGTAAGTGTTTATTATTAGTGGCCAAGCAAATGACCCATATTAATATATCTTTGAAAAATGAGGTTGCTGCTAAAAAAATCTATAAAAATTATATTATGAGATATATTTTCATATTTTTTTTATTATAAAAATTTAATAAATTTTAAAATTCTGCATACATATTACTTTTCTATCCAAACAAGAGAATTATGAAATTATGCAATCAAATTCTACATCTAAAAAAGTTATCCAAACAAGGAATTGGAAAATAATAGGATTTCAAAATCCAAAATTTTAAAATTCCATGTATTTATCAAATCTTTTACCCAAATGCAACCTTAACATATTTTCTGTCTATATCAGTTCAACGCTCTAGAAGCCTTACCTGCAAGAGGTAACTCGTGTCTTAATAAATGACTATTCATATTATTTAATTGCCAATGTGGGATAACCCACACAATACGTCAATCAACAACTTCAAATGAGTATTTTAATAAACAATTTTAATTTATATCTTAAATGATATTTACATAAATAAATATATCACATTTATTTCTTCATTAAGGAGAATATATTAGAATATTCATATGTCCCAAATTAAAATTGGATCCTACAAATAATTGAGTCATAAAGTACTCAAAAATCATTTTTATATAACAACTCAATCCCCATGCCTTTGTTTTGTCAAAACATTTTTCTCTTTTCTTTTCTCAAACTATATTTTTACACTTATTCTTTTTATTTTGAAAATACGAGGTACGTGAATGATAATATATCCAAAACATCTTGACGTACTGAAATGTCTATTAGTGTATGGTTTATCTTAGTATATTTTTGTAAACATGATTTTTTATCATCAAAATTATATAAAATAATGTAATATTGGACTATTATATATTTGTTCAATTTAAATTGTGAAAAAACTCATTTTTTTGCTTCCCCAATGATGAAATCTTGGCCCCGCCTGTTGATGGCTTTTCATGGTTGAGGGAGAGAGAGACCAACCAAACACATTATGTTTAGGGGATGTCTGAGATGGAAGGGATGTGTCGTGTTCATAAAATAAAGTGTTGGTTTTAATTATTCCATGGTGGAGATAGATGAGAGTGTTGAGGGGGAGAGGATAGTTAGATAGGTGTAGAGTGAGAATGGGAATTTTGAGGTGAGTGAGATGAGAAGATGTGTTGGTTTGAGTGTTAAACGAAGCTCACGTCACTCATGTGAGGGTAAGTAGCGACAGATCTAAAAAATTGATTAAGATTTTTTTTTTTTAGATATTTAGATAAATGAGGGAGACTCATGTCAAATTAAAAAGACTTTGATTGATTTTATTCTTTTTCTTTGTTTTTTTTTAATAAAAATGTAAGGTCAAACTATTTTTTTTAAAAAAAAGTTGAGCAAAATTTTCATCTTCCCTCGATATACCACTGGAGATAGGAGTTTGTTGCTTTTAGGTAAAAATTTTCCTTCCAAATTTTTTTATAACACCATGTCAACCACTCATTCTTCTTAAATAAATCTCAACGGTAAATAAAGAGACATTTTAAATACATTATCATTTATAAAATTAGATATTAGAAAATTCACACCACAAATTTATTGGCATCTTCAATTTTTTTAACGTTACCACAAATTAGGGGGCATCTATCCAATTTCCTTTCTAAAAAGGATAGGGGTCTATTTATCACATTTATAAATCACAGGGGATGCATTTGTAATTAACTCCATATATTCAAACTTTAAAAAGACAAAAGGAAAGAGGTGGCATTTCGGGAATCCCCTAAAAGTCGATCGACCTTTCAGTCGAGCCCACCTTCTGCTGAAAATATCAATTCGACAGTCTTCACACTCACGGAGCTCGCCTTATTGGTTCTTCCTCCCAGATGAATTGCCTCCAGAATCTCACCAGGTTTCGCCATTTCTATCGCTCTCTTCAATCACGTTACTTTATAGATCCCAATGATTGTTGAACGAATATATACGTAATTGCGTCTCAGATCACCTGCTTTCCCGCTCCATAGCTTCAATGGCCACGCCAGAAAGTTTACGCGCCATGCCTATACACTGGTTAGCATGAAATTTTTTGAGTTATTGTTGCGTACGTACGCTACAAATGTCTAAATCTACGTAGATGTGTAGAATGAAGAAATGTTTCAATTACGTTTTACTTTATTGATTTGCAGGTTATGCTGAATGCTATAGATATGCGTGGAACTATGGCAGTGAAGGTGTACCTTCGACTTTACCGTCTATGAATTTATTCCGATTTATATCTTGATAATTGCTAGTTTCAATTTTATCATGTGTTCTTTTTCTTGTATTGTTTTGCAGATTATATGTTTTTTTTTTTTTAATTACAATTTGATTTTGCATTAGCAATCGGTTGAATGAGATATTTTAGTCATTTTCTCTAAGAGAATATAGTTGTTGAGGAATATTCCGCGTTTATTCCTGTTTTTATCTTTTTAATCTCATAGCTGGCTCTATAGTTGTATATTTTCATTAATTCCCTTTTCAGCTTTTACTCCAGTTACCAAGCCAAGCGAACAATTTAAGAGTAATTCAGCTGGCAGTATCTCAGTCCATGATTGTGAGATGAACACATCTGTTTTGGACTGGGGAACTGCTGAAATTGTAATGACCCTTTCATTGATTGTGGTAGAGTTGGATCTTTAACACTTAAAGCAAACTATATGACAGAAATGACCACTACTTTTCATTATTTGGACTCTTGTCTCAATTCATAATCCAATTCAAGGATCACTCTGTTGCTCTGTATCCATCTCTGAAGAAGACTGACCTAACCTGTTGTCATCTTAACTTCAAAGGGTCAAGTGTTGAGTAGCTATGCAAGCAATACACAGGGCTAACTAGTAGCTTCTGTAGATAAGACATCTATGGGTCAAAGTGACTCCAGTAAATGTTTTCTACTCTTCCACCTTCTAAGCAGTCCCAGATTGATTTCTTGTCTTCCACATCAGGCATGCAGAAAATATTTGAAGTGAATTTGTATCATCAGTAACACAATGTTTAATAAATGACAATTCCTTCGGAGGTTAAATACTAGCATTTGTTCAGTCAGTTATGGTGATTGCAATCTGTGTATTGTTGAATTAAAATTTTACGCTTATTTTGGTTATCTAGTTACTTTTTTATATGAAAAGAGATTAATTCTTTCTACTCTTTTCCTTTAAAGGCAATATCTGGTTCTAAATCCAGCACAGAGATGGATAATTCTGACATAGAAGAGGAAAAATCTGAGATATACAGTAATAATATGACTGAAGCAATGGGTGCTGGTAAGTTCAGATTATGCGTTTGGTTTTGATTAAGCCCATGAGAAGCTCTTGAAGCATCTAACCAGATCATATATTTATGTTAGCAGTATCTGGACATGAATCATTATCAACTTTATGCTAAACGTGGTAACTGTACTAGAAAGTTGAAACGAAAGCATAAATTTAGTTTCATGTTAGTGGCATTTAGGATTTTAATGTTTATGTCCATGCGAGGCATTCTCTTTTCATTTAATAATATTTCTAATTGGTATCATTTGGTTCCATAGATAACCTAAACTTAAGTCGTAAATGAGAAGCTCTAGTCCGGCATTTCCCTTCACACGGTTTCTGACTTTGTTCTTTTCAGGCGATACTTTTGCTTCAGCTAACGTTTGTTTTCTTTATATCTTTCTGAAACAGTTTTGACCTATAGGCATGAACTAGGAATGAACTATAATTTCATTCGTCCAGATTTAATTGTTGGGTCATGCTTACAGGTGAAACTCATTTGTAGAATTAAATTTGTTAACATATTGTACCTCAGTTTTATCTATTTATTCTCCTCTCTTCTTGATGGCAGGCTCCCGACGATGTTGACAAGCTTCGCAAAATTGGAGTGAAGACTATCTTTTGCGTGCAAAAAGATTCAGATCTTGAGTATCCTCATAGTAAAAAGGGAAAAACAAAAACTCTCAAAGATTCAACTAGAGTTCAAGTGAGAGCTAAAATTAATCGCTTTCATTTATTCATTGCATTGGGAATATGTAATGCATACGACTGTTGATTGTACAACATCTTCTATCTTTTCCATTGACTAACATTCTATTGGAGCCCTTAACTAGTGACCTTAAGATATTTTGCGGTTGATATCACTGCAATTCGCAACTATGCTGACTCGTGTGATGACATTCAACACTTGCGGGCTGAAATAAGGTTAGCACTTAGCGGTAACATAACTGCAGTTTTTTTTTTCTTCTTTCTGTTTTTGTACAGTTTATCAGATGAAGAATAACAAAAAAGGGAAACGAATAAATGAATGTTCAGTTGATTATTCTAAAGCACTCAAACATAATAAGAAGTTGCTGAAGGTGTCATTGATTTGGGGATGTATGGGAAAATACAGTTTGTCCGACGCCATGTCTTGAATTATAGAAATGGAGAGGAGAAAAATTAATTTTTTTCTCCTCATTTATCTTGTTTTGTAATTTCATTAGGGGGAGAGGAGGAGATGTGGGGATAAACATATAAAACAAAAGTTTTCTGTGAGAAGTGGTAAAATGCATTATCTTCAAATTTGGGGAGATTTGGGGAGAGAAGGACACATGGGAATTACTATTATCAAATTAGTCCTCTTTAACTCACATCAGTTTCTTTTATATATGTATGCTACAGGATTGCATACATAAATTAGCTATTTTAACAGAAAACTATTTTCCAGACCAATTTATTATCTAGTCAAACTTGGATATTTATCTATTTTAACAGAAATTTATCAAAATTTATTTTCCAGACCAATTAGCACTTCTCCACGACAATTATCCTGCTCTCTAAATCTGTTGAAACTAGCTTCTTTTGAAAGAATTCATAGTAATTTAAATCTGAAATAAAGAGCTCAAATGATACTCAATAAAAATACTTTTAAGGGCTCCTAAAACTTAAAAAAAAAAAAAAAAAAAAAAGCGCATTTCTAAGGACAACTAAAATTGGACTTATGTCAAAAGCATAAAAACAATTATCATTCCAAAATTTCCCCTCCTTTATATTCACAAATTTCACTAAAATTTTATTTTTTAGTAAAAAATTCACTTAATTTTATTTTTCCTTAAAAATATACAATTTATTTTAAAATGTTGTAAATACCCTTATGCCCGTTTCACTTAATTTTATTTTGTAATATTCACTGACTTTTTTGTAATTTCACTAATTTTAATTTTCAATAAAAGTTTCACTAAATTTTATTTTTTTATTCAAAATACATAATTTTTTTAAAATAATCGTTTGATCGAATTTTATTTTATTTTTTATAACATTGCATTGAAGATTTTAAAATATAAAAATCATTTAATGCAAAAATTATATTTATAAACAAATTAATTACCAAAAAATTACCAAAAATCAATAAACGTTGTTCCACTGAGTTTCTATAATTCCAAATGAATATCAACAATTCCATTGAATATAGAGAAAATAAAAAATACCACTAAAATTACAAAAGAAAAAATAAATTCATATATTATCCTCTACGTAAATCTAAAATTCGAAAATGAAATATTCATAAAACAATTCAAGCAACGTAAGTGAAAATTCACTTATATAAAAGGGCACCCCAATGTACGAAGGCTTTCGCCATTGAAGGGTTTGAGAAGGGTCAGATGTACGCACTTTTACCTCTGTATACAGAGATGTTGTTTCCAACATTTGAACCCGGGACTTTCAGGTGAATAAGTGAAATATACTACGTATTCACATTTATATTTTAAATTCCATTTTTAGTTATATATCATTGTAAAAAAATATAAACATCAAAAGTAACAATCTAACAACATTTTATTGAAACTCAATCAGCTAAAAATCCACTAAAATGCTTTCAAATTGGAAAGAATCCCTATCTGACAATTGAAATATAATTAAAAAATGAATAGAAAACAACATAATTAGTTAAGTGGAAATCCACTGAAAATAATCAAGTGAAAATCCACTAAAAATGGGAATATATCTATAAACTAGAGAATTACCAATTAACTATTGAAATTTGAAAACAATTGGCTACGAATCTATTGAAATTTGAAACAAAAATCATTGAAATCCAACGAATTTCACCAACTGTGATCGGATCCCTAACTAGAAGAACCACTTAAATCTAAAAAAAATGATTGAATACTCAATTGAAATCTAAAAGTGTAGGACCCCAAAACATTGAATAAATCCACTGAAACCCAGGTTTAGATTTATTCCAGATAAACAAATATCTATGAACAAATAGCTGTAAAAAATAAAAAAATCCACACAATCTGCCTGGAAATTCTAGCGGAAATGGTAGGGGATCTGCTCGTTCTAGTAAAATTTTTCCATTAAAAATCAATTCGAACAAAGGTTATTGAATATCAACTCAAATGTTATTTCACTGATTCATGAAAAACCTGAGATAATCAGTTGATGACATTCATAATAAAATTAATCAAAATGTTGAACAAAATTCTACAACAAAAGCTAGGCAATCAAAACAAGTTTAAAAGTTCTCAACAAACGAACTTCTTGAGACGCTTAACAACAGAAAACTATAGACCTGGGAGAGACATGAGTAGATATGGTTTGATGTAATTAGATTTAACGAGATCTAAGTGGGAAGAAGCTCGATATGTTGGCGATGGCGGCGAGTGGATGGAGAGGGCGGCAACATGCGAACGCAACAGTGTTGATCGGACGCGGCGGTGGAGGAAACGCAATAATAGAAGTAGAAGTGGCGGCGCTGAACGAAGTGGAAGAAGTGGACGTGGTGACGAAATAGAAGCGCAACAACAGAATTGGAGGCGGCGACGGTGGCGACTATATACTCGCTATTTTATAGCTATAATGGTGGGTTAAATTATGAATAATATCACCCTAATAAATGAGCTAATTAATGGAAGAAATAATACTACCAAATTGGTCAACATGACCTAAATAGGAAATACTAAATACTAAATGATTTATTGATAGAAATATTAAATATTCCAATAGATATTCATGGATTCTCTCTCCCTCTCTCTCACCTTTCCTTTGAATATTTTAATCTTAATCGTTCATTTTTAACCTTCTTTTTCAAGATCATCTCTATATCTCTTGTTTTTCGCTCTTTGTTTTTAACTCACATATGCATATACTTCCTAGTTTTCACATTGAGTATGCCTACTTTAATTTTGAAGTCTATTGCCTCTTGTTTTCTTTTTCGTAGTTCTTTTATCCAGTTTCCCAGCCTTCCTTTTCGCTTCTGTTAGTGGAGAGGGTGAAAGTTTGGTTTATAAATAAGATATATTGAAAAAGGTCACCAAGGGGCAAACCTCATGTTCAATGCTAGGGAGGAGAGAAGTTCCTCCAAAAGGACTAAAAACAAACAAACAAAGCAATATTAAAAGATAGTATATGATGTGACGTCTATATCAAAAGGAAATCTAAATAAAAGAAAGCCTCCTTAAACCTCCCACAAGTAGCGCCATCTCTTAAACCATTCTTCTATTCATCTGTAACCAATTGCACTTAAAAGGCTGCCCTTGGAATCATTGCTCAAATGTCACACAATAACTTCCTAGGGCCAATCTCCATGCTGGCACTCAAATAATGTAACACATGAAGCCGGTATACACTTCACATTGTTAAGCCCAAAATCAATTCAGAGAGGATACGGGGAGAACAAGTAGAAATGGAGAATGTGGGATATTGTTTCTTCTGAGAACATATCTATTGGGAAATTGAAGACCCCTGGTTCTCATGGTGTCTATTGTCGGAATAGCCTGCAAGCAACTAACCGAACAAAGGACCACATTCAACAGGACATTAGCCTTCAAAATGCATTTTCAAGGGCGGGACCCCAGATAAGAACTTTGCAGGACTGACAAAAGAGTGAACAGAAAACACCATGAGTGTCATTGGACCACTGGATTGCATCTTCTTTGTGCATCCTCAATCTCTGCCTGTGGATAGCTTCCAACTTGATACCACCTTAGGGATTTCCCAATCACGAAAGTCCCTTTTAAAGTACATGTGGTAGTCGCCAACACCATCCTACCTAACTTATTGATCTCCCGCTGTTGCTTTTCCATTGGAAGCCAACCTGAAATGCAATAGGATTCAAGCGAGAGGGGTCCTTCGTCACATGACGATTCTTCCAAAACTGCAACCTTGAGCCATTCCCTACTGTAAACCAACTGTTGCCACAAACATTTTCTTCAAGCCAAACCTCTGTTTTAGTTTTTTGTAGGCCTGTAGACTATAAACCTAATGCTACCCCAAAAGTTGGTGGTTACTCCCTTCTTCTTTTCTTAGTATGGTTCATTTATCTTCTGTCCATTTATATGAATCCATACATTGTGTATGGAGATGCATATTGTACACCATTTTCGCTTTCCATTGCACCTAATATTTAGTGAATCAGGGACTTTGATGCATTTGATTTGAGGATGCGGCTTCCTGCTGTGGTGAGTAAGCTACACAAGGCCATTAATCGAAATGGCGGTGTAACTTATGTACATTGCACGGCTGGACTAGGAAGAGCTCCTGCAGTTGCGGTATGCACATCATGTTTCAACTCACAAATTCAGACTGATCAATATTTACCACGTTCCATGATCTTGTTGCTCCATCACAATGTTGAATAAAAATGATTTTTTTTTTACACCTTTTACTTCTTCTGAGTTTCCCTTGTTTGCGGAAGATATGCTGTACAGTCTTCAGAGGTGTTGTTTTAATGTCAAACATCTCATATTTGAATTGATTCACCTTGTCTAACTCACCATGTTCAGATGTATGCAAGTATGTTTTAAATTCTTCTTATACTGATATGATGGGAAATAGCACATTTCCTTATGATGAAAGAACTGAGACACAGCAGGCATTAATCAGCTATTTATTGTTTGTGTTTTTTTTATGGAGAAAATGATTCTTCATTGGTAAGATAAATTCTCATTAACCAGTCAATTCCCTGTTAAGCCAGAGTTTTGGGAGGGGTAGAGAGGGTATGGATCTAACATTTGATCTTCTTTATGGATTTTGCTTTTGTTTTGAGCTCTGCCTTGACATCCCTAGACATTTCTCACGGGCTGAAAATGTTATTATATTCTGAAACTTTACTATTGCATTCAACTTTTGGTTGTCCAAATGAAGTTCACTGTATCTGAAAATGTAGTTTAAAAATAACAAAATGCTTTGATTCACTGTTTTGTTTCTTGATTATGAATTGGCTTTGTGTGATTCCTTTGGAATTGAAATTTCCTTTTTATGGTGTAAAGGTTAATTTGGTGTTTTGGCGCTGAACTTTACTTTTGCAATATAAGGTTGTAGCAACAAATTTTGAGTAAAAATGATTAGTCAACTTTATGCTTTAGCAATACGAAGCAAAAGATTTTTTTTTTTCAAATAAGTTTCTGGATTAAATTTGAAATACGAACTGAGTAAAGATAGAGGTCATAGGGATGAGCGATTGTGATTTCAAGGAAAAGTTCATTCTTGATCGACTTCTTAGGCTGAAAGGACAATGTTTGTTTGATTTATCACCGACGTACAATATAGTAAGGGTTTCATGTAAAATTTCAGCTGGCGTACATGTTCTGGATTCAGGGCTATAGGCTCAGTGAAGCCGTCAGGCTGCTACTGGTAAGGAATTATTGCCATTTGTTTAGTGTTTCTATTTCTAGTATTTTTTCTGTCTTTTTTTTTTTTTTTTTGTCTTGGAACACTCATAGAAATATCTCTTTGTAAAATAGGAGAATAAGAGGGATTTTCAAATCCCTTCAAAACACATGTTATTTCTAAATCTTCCTAAGAGGGAATTTGCTATATTTTCAATTCCTCATCCATTTCACTTCAATCTCATTTTTTATTTTGTAATTATATGAATTTCAAAATTCTGGCTTCTCTCTATATATTATATAATAAAATTATATTTGTAAAATATGTATAAAAATAGTGATGTATAATTAAAGTTATTTTACTAAAATAAGTATAAAAATTATATTATTAAGTTACTAAATAAAAATTATATTATGAGTTTTACATTTTTTATTATTAAAATTTAATAGATTTCAAAATTCTACGTATAAATACTTGTCTATCAGTCTATTCAAACAAGAGAATTATGAAATTACGCTATCAATTTCTTCATTTAAAAAAGTTATCCAAATAAGGAATTTGTAAATGATGGGATTTCGAAATCCCATCATTTGCAAATTCCATGGATTTATTAAAGCCCTTACCCAAATGCAACCTTATAGTAAGCAAATATATTTCTTAACCTGATGAGAGTTGTCTTTGTGCATTTCTTCGCTTTGACCAATTCTATGGATCTGATGATTTTTCTTTCCAAATTAACAAGTTCCATGGGCTCATTCTATGCATAACTTTATGTTATTAATAAAATCTTGCATCAACAAGCGGAATATATGGGAATCTTGAGGAAGAAGTAATTGATTTATAATAGCTTTTTCTGAAGAAGTCCATTTTTTGGGAACTTAAAATGAAGAGGTCATGTAACTTCCAATTTATTTGATATTGCCTCTATCAGTTCGGAAAATACCGTGTACTCCAATGTGTTTGAAGAAGTTAATTAGTGTGTTTCTCCTCCTTGCAGAGCAAGCGCTCTTGTTGCCCAAACTTGGACGCTATAAAAAGTGCGACTGCTGATATTGTGAGTCTATTTTAACCTTGTCCTCTATGATTTCTTATAGCCTCAGTAATATAGTTTCATTTATTTCCTTCATAACAACATTCTGGAAACTTTGCATGATTTATGTTGCCGATTTTGTTTCCTTTTGTACTATACTTTTCCATAAAGGTGCCAAAAGGGCGGATCCAGGTGGGTTTGGGTGGGTCATTTGCGGTTTTTTTTATAAATGGTTTTACTTAACAAATCCACCCATTTGTTAATTAGGTCTGAACATGTGGATTGGTTGTAGTCAGGGCATCCCCATGACCTGCCTGCCCATTGTCAAATTTCTTTCTATAATTTCTTGTCGGGTTTTGCCAATGAATAACACCCAATTAATTTACTATGGTGACCCCCTAATATTTGACAAATACCATGGCGATCCCTAATTGGAGAAAAAAATAAGTAAAGTACTTTTTTACATGTACTTTTGTATAATTTAAATTAATAAAAAACCTAGCACGTGATTTGACTACTTTACCTTTTATAAATATTTATTAGAATTACTCGTATGAAAATTTATATGGTATTGAAAACAATTCAACCGACCACCAGAAGTAGAAAGGGAAAAATCATAGCAGATCAAATTTTCCTTGTTGCCCCTTTGTTTCTCCCTCGCTTTTTCTGACCTTTATCACCCCCAAAATGCAACCCTTCCACCGCCACTGGTACGACTCTTGACTCTAAAATTACTCATCGTAGCACCGCCAAGCCATCACGGATTCTGACCACCACCTCATGTACAGAAGTTATATTTTCTTCTTTTTGACATCTTACCACATTTTCTTATAAAGGCAAATCATAATATTAAAAAAAAAAAACTTTGCATGTGTATGAGACCACATTGATTGTTAAAGGTTATTTATGTGATTCCTATATTGTTAGGGCTTGTAAATGGTTTCCTAATTTCTATTGTAAATAGAGGGAGAGACTGACACAATTGTTGAGCCGATTCATTCTTCTTTTGTCATTCTCTTGAATTTAACATGGTATCAAGAGCAACTCGCGCATACTAAAAGGTCAGAAGTAGGCTAGTCCAATTAACGCATTTCATTCTCTTGAATTTAACATGGTATCAAGAGCAGGTTCTGATAAGACATTAATCTCATAAGATTTGTTCTTTGATTCATCATTTTTTTCTTTTTCTTTTTTCTTTTCTTTTTGTTTGGCCTCCCGTGCGAGAAAAAATAATAATACCAAACATCACTCCATCGCCGCCATCGCCATCGTTGTTCCACTACTGCCATTGTCGTTCCACTGCCACACTGGCGTCGCGGTCAAATTATCACGCCTCCACCGCCGTCGCCGTTCACCTTAGATGTTACCGATGTCGTCACTATCCAAATTGAAGCTTCTACCATTGTTGCCTAGAATTGGAGCCTGTTCTATCTCAGACCCTTGGAGGGCCTACTCTCCCATTATTGGCCGATACAAAAGAATAAGGAAGATAAGGCGACGTATGATCAAGAACGGCGCATTGAAAATTCAGAGACAGAGAGAGTTATAGTGGTAGTGTATCAAAGGAAAAACAAAAAGCAAATCAGACATAGTGTGGAAGAAGAAGACTCTGGATCTCACCATGGTGTATCCAAGGAAACTAAAGTTACTTCTAATGGTAAGGTTCCTGATCAAAATCCTAATGCACAAATTGGGAAGCTACTCAAGCTAGTAGAGATAACGAAATCATTTCTGCCATACAGAACTCTGGGGACAAGAATGAGTCAGCTCCTAACAAGGGGGGATGGAATTAGAAATATGGTTGTTGAAGAGGATGAAGTTTTTTCCGCGAGAATGATTTTGGAGGCTAATATAAATCGGAATCATGATTTTGATTCCCATTGGAGGCTAATATAAATCGGAATCGTGATTGCGATTCCCAACCAATTCCGAAATTTAACCTCTCTCCTAAGCGATGTTGTGAGGATGTCAATTTCTATGAAGAGGATTTTAGGTGGTTTCCCATAAAAGAGGGAAAAACAAAAAGAAATTACAATCTCCAATTAGATGAGTTACAACAAGATGAATGGGAAAAAGGTCTCATTGCGGGAATAATGAAGACTTTTTTTATTGTGTGAATCTTTTTTTTTTTTTTTTTTTTTTTTTTTTTTTTTTTATGCTATCAGTTTTGGCCTAGTCCCTTGATAGTTCTTGTTTGTTTATTGTGATTTTCCTTAATGAAGCTTGTTTTGTTAAAATAAAAAATAAAAAAAGAAAGAGAGATAAACTCACGGGTTCAGCGTGCCACTACTCGGGAAACTACCTCACCCTCCAGTATTTCTTTGGTGGATTGTTCAACTCTGGTTACACAGATCTCTCAGGGTGATCACAATGACCAGTTTAGTGGTGGTCGTAGTCAGTTCCTTCACTTTAAGGCATCCCATCATGCATGTACCCTTTTTGCTTCTCTAGCTCAACTAGGTATCCTTACTCCATGTCTTTCCTTTCATCCTTCTCCTTCCTACACTTTGGGTCATAGATTCCATTGCCACTAACCACTAACGTGACTAACCACATGCTAGGTACCTCTTCTTTGCTTACACATATTCAGTTATCTCCCTGATTGTCCTTTGTTACTGTTGCTTATGGTTCTACGATCCCTATTCGTGGAATTGGCGCCATAGAACTCTCACCCTCTTTCTCTTTATCCTCTGTCTTTCATATTCCCTATTAAAGGTTACTAAACAACTTAAAATTGTTTTGTTTCCCTTTTTTCTGATTCTGTCATTATTGGGGATTTGAGAACACGAAAGATAATTGGCGTAGGGCGTGAGAAAAATGGTCCTTGCTAATTTGATGATTCCGATGAGACACCTGTTATCCCCACCCACCGCATGTTTTGCTGTTGCATTTGCCCACCAAATTCATGTTGCCTAGGCCATTTTTGTCTTCCCAATCTCAAGGTACTTGTTCCTAGTTTACGTCGTTTGTTCTCCTTAGATTGTGAGTCTTGTCAGTTGGGAAAGCATCATCGCACTTCCTTTGCTTCCCCAGCTCATGTTCGAGCATTGAGTCCTGTGGAAGAAAAGATATTGAGAGAAGAAATTCTTTATTGTCGTTGATCTGTACAACAATGAGTTTATATATACAACCCTAGTTGCAAAGAAAGGAAAAAATAAATCAAATTCCCCTATTCAAAGGATTATTTTAGAAATACAATGAATTAATATACAGACTTTCCAAAACAATCAATTTCCTTATTCTTAATTTCCTTATTTCTCTTGACACTCCCCCTCAAGCTGGTGAATAGATGTTTTCCATTCCCAGCTTGGATATAATCTCTTAAAACACAGGGCCATTTAATCCTTTGGTGAGCACATCTGCTAGCTGACAGTCTATAGAGACCTATGGTGTGCAAATCAAACCATTTTCCAATTTCTCCTTAATGAAGTGTCTGTCGACCTCAATATGCTTTATTCGATCATGTTGTACCCATAGTTGTCAAAGTCGCGCCCAGGTGCTCGCCTAGGCGCAAGGCTCCTCAAGTCGCAGGTACTGCGCTTCGCTCAGGTCTAGGCGATGAAGGTACAAGAAGCGATCGCTTTTACCGCCTGAGCGAGAGTCGTCTGCGTCGCCGGAGGCACGCCTATGGTGGACAAGGCGTGTTTTTTCCATTGTGGCCTTGATGGACTCTCGAATTAGCCTTAGCGGCCCTAGCCCAAGTCCCCAATAAATATCCAGATCCCTTACCTGAGCACAATCGGCCTTGATTGAGACTCGAACA